>CM051260.1:22319328-22349328 GCA_027921565.1 Artemia sinica
TGTTTTTGGCTAAATATTTTGCTTTTCTCTCTTATTTTCTCAAAATTTCGATTCGAGTGACATATTATGGAGTGACATGTTAGTGTAACGAGCGAATTTTTTTTTAGTGACGAGAGACATAATTGTGTTTTGTGTAGGTTTTTTTTCTATATCTCTTGTTTATTACGTGTTTACTTCATTAATGAGATTCATTGTTATTCAGTTTGACAATTGATTTTCAATTGCCCTCGTTCACCATTATTTATTAACATTTATTATTTATTTATATTTTTATATCTATATAATTTTATATTTTTATGTTTATTATTTATTGAAACAAAAATTCGCACATACTGCTTATGATCTCATTCTTCTTGTTTGCATTATATGGACTTTCACATAGGCCTACGTAATTTCATCACTGGAAATTCCAGGATGTCTGGCGGGTTGCTGCAACTGAGATCAAACTCCGGGTCCCGTAATAGTACAGGCAAATGGAGGTTTGACCCGAAACAAATTGCAACAGAAATGATTCTTACACCATCTTGTAGAAAAAAAAAACTGAACAACATATCCATTTTCGCATATTCTGAGTCGACGCAAAATAACCGTTTTTTTTGGCTTTTAATGCGATTTTTTTACGTTTTCCGAAAAAAAATATAATTTTAGTATCCGACCGTTTTTCTTGAAATGAAGTTATTGATTCTGATGCAGAATGACAAGCTGAGACAGAAAATGAAGTCAGATTGGGTGTATGGTGCAAAACAAAAAAGTTTCACTATCATCAAATATGCGTTGCGGTAATTTTTGTAAAGACAATCAATCGGCACTTGTTATTCAACAAATGATCGGTTGTTCGTAAAAATACCTGAACTAGGCACTAGTATAAGACACTTCGAAGGGTACGTAATGCAATAAAAATGAAAATCGTCACATTCATCACTCAGTGTTTTAAAGATTTCAAAGTTTATTCCCAAGATTTGACTGAGAAATCAATTAGACGAAGACCTCAAGTAATGCCAGAAAGTCGAGTGGAAAACTAGTTCCGGTTAGTGACAGTCATAACCTTTTTATTTAAATTCGCCATCTACCCCAAGAAAAAATTTTATTCGAAATTCCGCCATCTAACAGTCGAGTAATACTTTCCGGTGAATCTGCTAGTGTTCTGATGAATGATTAGCGCAGGTAAGAAGTCGGTTTTTTATAATGGTGGTTCGGAACTGAATATTTTAAAAGTTTAAAGAATAAATTATTGTACTTTACTGCTTTGCGTCAAATTCTTTGATGTTTCATGTCAGTTCAAGCTTTTTTTGTTTTACTATGACATCTATTGAGAAGACAATCGTCCCCTAAAATACACATTGTACCAACAGGTGACCTCATCATCACAACAGGTTAACTTGTATTTATGAGCCTGTGGTATTCTTCAGAGCTGTGAGGGACCAAACGATTAACGGATTAGGTACACAGGGCTGCCACAAAGTCCCTAAAATCAAGTGAAGGTCCCTATTGGTCCCTTAAATTGATAAAGGTCCCCTGAAGTCCCTTTTCTTGCTTTGGTTTAAAGCTCCGTATCCTTCCTGTTGGGAACTCTCTTCCCCCTTCCCTATATTTTTCTTTTTTCGTTCACTCCTCGGCTCAATTATTATTGATTGAGTAAAATATTTGATTGAGTCTGACTATTCTGGGAAATCCGCAGACGGAATAGCAGATGTATTTGGAAAATGTGTCAGAGATACAGTGGTCAAAAACTTCTCCTTCGGGCGAACTAAGTTCGCTAATTTTTTTAACCGAAGCTCTTGGACCCCAGCATAGCAAATGGTCTAACTGCCTATCCGTCTGCCCACGTTGATTCTGCCAAAGATGTTGGCCTAAAAGTCATTGACGCCATGTCTGGACAGCTGGTCTCTGACTTTGTGTTTCGACGAAAACAACAGGCAATCCAGATGACCACCAAGCAAAGTCCAAGCGGAGACTGCAAACGACTAGACCCGACTCTTCTTTTTCAGAGGTTTATCATGATCGCGAAAAGGATCAATCTTACGGAAACTGATTACTTTCAACACGAACTGTGTTCCTACCCAGCGTCACTTTTTGACAGCTCCTGCATGCTCCGGACTGCGAACAAACCAGAACTTGCGAAGGCCATAACCCAGGAGTGCAACCTTGAGAAGCATTCATTTCCCCTCCCCGAAGGCACTCGATATATCCTAGACGGAGGAGCTCTGCTGTACAGGATACCGTGGACAAAAAAATGAAAGATACCTGGAGATTCTAGACCATTATGCAACTTACGTGACAGGAAAGTACCCTTCTGCCACTATCGTTTTCGACGGCTACGATGGTGGGGCTTCCATAAAAGATATGGCTCACTCGTAGAGGAGTCGTACAGTTGGCCGTGAGATCTTCTTCACAGCAGATATGCAGCTCAAGGTGAAGAAAGAAGAGTTCTTATCTTGCAAGAAAAACAAAGCCAGGTTTATCTGCGCTTTGGCTGATCATCTCCGTGCAAAGGGTGTCTCGGTCTCCCAGGTATCAGGTGACGCAGATGTCCCGATTGTGGAAGCTGCTGTTGCCTCTTCACGGTAACACGACACTACCGTAGTTGGGGACGATACCGATCTATTGGTTCTCTTATGCTACCACTGACTTGTCGAGCAAGAAACTATTCTTCGCACCTGAGCCAAAGTTGAATAAAGCTCCCCGAATATGGGACATACACACCCTGAAAGAGAAGCTGAGACAAGATACTTGTCATCTGATCCTTTTTGCTCACGCCCTGTTAGGCTGTGACTCTACTTCGCGAATCCAGGGTGTGGAAAAGGTCTTGCACTGAAGCGGCTGATAGAAGACAATGATTTCCGAACATCAGCTGCAGTGTTCATGCAGAAGTCTGCTTCGAAGGAGGAAATCAAGACCGCTGGTGAAGAGGCCCTGCTGATCATATACGGTTCGTCGAAAGGAGGGAACTTGAACAAACTCCGCATAGAAGTTTTTGAAAAGAAAGTGACAACGGCAAACTCTTTTGTTCACCCAGAACATCTGCCACCAACTTTTGATGCAACCAAGTTTCATAGCTATAGAGTTTTTTATCAAGTTCAGGTATGGACCGGGGAGCCTGATCCGGAACTGAAAGCCGAGGAATGGGGACGGAAGAATAAAGATGACTTCTTGTACCCATTAACAACTGACCTCCCACCACCCCCGCGTATGCTCCTAAAGATCGTGAACTGCTCCTGTCGTGTACAGTGTAGTTCAGCGAGGTGTAGCTGCTTTAAAAACGGCTTAGTTTGTATTTCAGCATGCAGATCCTGCAAGGGAACAATGTGTTCCAACTCCCTAAAATCGACAGCAACAATCATGAAGAGAACCTAGAACCCTAGTCGTTAATCCATTCCAGATGAAGAAGTTGTGAAACTAGTTGGAATCTGATTCTCTATTTTGTATTTTTGATAAGATTGATTCTACTTAATAGACTGTGAAGATTAGACACAATGGTTGACCCTAAATAGTATACGAAGAGGGTTTTAAGTGTGATTTACGATACTGACCACTGAAACCAGTTCGGTTTGTAATTCACTTTCCCTAATTATTTTCTAAAAAAAATGTAGATCATTCATTAATGATTACGATTTTTTTTTCTGGTTCAGTGAAAACAACCTATTTGATTCTATTTTCGGTCTCAGCTCGCGATTCTACGTCAGAACCACACTTTCATTCAAGAAAATCGGGCTACAGTCTATACGAAAATTGTTTTTTTAGGCGAAAAAAAAGTCGAAAAAAAAAATGCAGTTACTACTTTTTGTATGGGTGCTTCTTACGCTAAATCCGACTTCGTTTTTCGGTCTCGCCATGTTATTTTGGATTAGAATCATACTTCAGTTTCAAGAAAAACCGATGTCCACGAAAATTGCGATTTTTATTCGAATAACGGAAAAAAATAGCCTTAAAAGCCAAAAAACGGTTATTTTGCGTCGACTCAGAATATGCGAAAATGAATATGTGTTCAGTTTTTTTTTTCTCTACAAGATGATGTAAAAATCATTTCTGTTGCAATTTGTTTCGGGTCCAACCTCTTTTTGGAGCTCATTTTCCTGTACTATAAAACAAAACCGGGTTAATTCACCGCAAGACACTTAAATGCTTATAAATTTGGCGTCGAAATAAGTATTTTACATCTAGAACACCTTATTTCATCCTTATTCATCAGTGCAAAGTCATTCCAAGCTAAGTAACATGAGTCACTTTTGTCATTTAAAATCAGAAAGCTTAATGAATCATCTGTTTTAAGCCAAGAATCATAATAATTTTCCTTTACTAATTTAATAGTGAAAATAAAATTACTTCTTAATACTCTTTAGGTTGGAATAAGCAAGAATAACTTTATATATAAACAAATTCTATCCTTCAAATTATGCTAGATGATATATGACAGGCAAAAGAAACTAGAAAAATACTAAGTTGTGACAAATAATAATTATCCTTAAATAAAATGACTTAGATATTGTATTAAAAATAACATGTTTCGTCATGTGTCTAATCAATCTAATCAAGATGATTAATCTGTTATATGAATCTTATCGTAACATGATTCTTGGCATCTAAGCAAGAGATGTAATAAAAGCCAGACACTATAAAATTTTAGATATTAATTAACAGGTGAATTTAATATTGCATTCTGCTATTCAGCAATAATAAAAACTACAGGGATTTGAGCGAAAGGATTTGTTTGAAAAAAAAAACGTTCAGCAGTTATAGCATGAATTCAATTTTCGTAATCCTCCATAGTCTATTTGATTACGCACTAGTCACTGATTCATTACTGTCTCCTTTGATAAATAAATAGGGTTGTCGGTATACCCTTAGTAAAACTGAGCTATTCATAAGTGTTGTATTATTATGAGTATCATATGAGTGTTATTGTGTGCTATTTAATCACAAATATCTACCATGGAATCTTGCCAGCCTTCTACTCAGAAGTGTTGTTTGGCTAATTTCCAGTTTTTCTTTTCTTTTTTTGTCTGTAGAAATGCCGACAGATCGAAGTGGTCGTCGGATGTAATTCCAAAGTCCATTGGTGCCGGGAAGGACAGTTCTTTGTCTGGTTGCCGTCAAAAGTAAGTAATTAGTCCTTAGATGTTATCAGTTCATATAATCCATAGTAGTACTTTTTGGTACTGTTGCATTAGTTGGTACCGCACGCGAGAAGTCAAGTTTGGTTATTGCTAATGAAATAAAAGAAAAATAGGATGAAAAAATATAATAGTTAAGGAACAAATTTGGGCTATATATTTGCACGTTAAGGGGGGGATGGGTATAAAGCATAGCATATATTAAATACGTAACCTAACCTAGGTACCTTTTCCCCCCTCAACCCCCCAAAAAAATAGTTTAAATATTGTAAACGCAATGACAAACCACGGTTTGCGATCCAATACTCTATTGACAGATACCCGCTTGACTAGTTTCCTTTAGCATCTTCCTATATAGTATATCGCGTGGGTACCCAGCTAATGCAACAGTACTTACTTTTTTATGTTGTAGTTGAATCTTTTACTGTCAAAAAGATACTTATAAAGACATCCCTCGCCGCTTTTGTATGAATATTTCAGTATAAAACTTAAAGTTAATTCTATATGCTTACGGCACATTTCATTTATTTTACTAATTCTATAAAACTTCTCAAAGCGTCATGCCTCCCGAGGCCGATACATGTGCAAACATTTCGCCTCCACCTTACCGCGTTGAAAGTTCTTGATTGGACCAACATCCGGAAATATTCTTAAAAATTTTAAGCCATCTTTTAATAATCTCATACAGCATAGACTGGGCACTGAGGCCTTTTCTAGGATTTTTGGGCTATTTTGTTGAACTATTATAGGTAAACTGCCCTTGTCCCAGTGGCGGAACCGGGGGAACGCACCCCCCCCCCCTAACGGAGTCTAAAGTAGTATAATTTACTTAATTAACGCAAGATTGCGTTAATTAAACTTGCTCTTAAAAAAAAACGCAAGTTTATCGGAACAACCTATCTTGCCCCCCCCACAAAAAAAAATCCTGGATCCCGCCCATGCCTTGTCAACCCGGACTCGAACCCCTAAGTCGCTCTCTTTGCGACACATATGTTGAGTGAGTTCAAACCACATGGTCCGTTAAAATAAACAATTGATGGCGAAGTTTTTTGCACTTCTTCGCCACATTTTATCCCTAAAATATGTATGTCAGAAAACACTTTTTGGGGAAACATATAGCGTAGCGTCTAGCTCATTTCCGTTATTTTTCATTTAAATAGTCCAGAAAAAACAGGTGTCCCAGCCATTAATGTTGATTTTTTTAAATGTAGCTTTTTCGCAGCAAATACCGTAACACAATTATTTAGAGTGTGATGTTGCATAATTTAACAGCTAGTTGATGTCGATGCAGATGAGCTTTTGATGTCAGCCCGTTTGAGCAAATGACATATATGTTGCTAAACTTATGTTTCACTTTGCCTTTCTACATTACCATTAATCAAACAGTTCGTGGTAACGAACTGTAAGTAAGGAGCGACCCGGCTCAATGGTAACCGAAACTCTAGAAAACGGTATTTTGATACAAATAGATACATCAAAAGAATTAGATTTTTATGCTGATTTCACAGATATAAGTTACACCACGTTTAGTCCTACTCATCAAAAGTTACACACCTGAGAATATTTAGCTGATTTTCGAAAAAAAAGGGGGAAAGACCCCCTAAAACACTTGTATAACCTTAATGAAAATCACACCATCTTATTCAGCGTATCAGAGAACCCTACTGTAGAGGTTTCAAGCACTTATCTACAAAAATGTGGAATTTTGCATTTTTTGCCACAAGAAAGATCACGGATGCGTTGTTTATTTGTTTTTGTTTTCTTTTTCCCAGGGCTGATCGTATCGACCCAGTGGTCCTAGAATATCGTGGGAGGGCTCATTGGAACGGAAATTAAAAGTTCTAGTGCCCTTTTTAAGTGACCAAAAAAATGGAGGGCAACTAGGCCCCCTCCCACGCTCATGTTTTTTCCCAAAGTCACCCGATCAAAATTTCGAGATAGCCATTTTGTTCAGCATGGTCGAAAATATTAAAAATATGTCTTTTAGGATGACTTAATCCCTCGAAGCCCCCAGGGGAAGGGCTGAAAATTATGAACTTTACAGTAGAAAGGGGGGTGCTACTCCGATCAGTACATAATTCGGTTATCAAAAGAACGTATCTCCGATCACTACACCAAATATGGGCATAGAGTCCCTAGGGAGAATGATTGCGTAATCGGTCAATGACCTCTTTTTCCAAGGTTGATTTTATTTGTTGTTGTTTTGGCCAAGTGCATGCTCGGGGCGAATGTTAGGATCCAGAAATAGGAAACAGTATATGTGTTTGTTGTTGTTAACGGGAACAGGGTCAATGACCTCAATTCCCCTTTCGTGAATCAATAATTCCCCTTAGAAACAACAAATTAATTCCCCTTTTATGACAAATCAATCAACCATGACATCATCTGTCAGACATTAAAAAACTTCACCCAGAAACAATTCACCTTGACATCACCTGTCAGATATTAGTAAACTTTGCCCTGGAAACGATTCTGGTCGAACTCCAAAGATGTTAATAAACATCGCCCCGGAAACAATTCTCCAAGAAACTCCGGCTAATGTTTTGATCTTAGAGATGAAGAGATGCGCGGGAAAGGGTTTCCCAGTAATTTCAAATGTGACAGCGCAGGGATGCCAAAAACAAAGGAACACGCAGAAATTACGTTTAGGGATTATTTGGGCGAAACCGTTTTAGACATTTTAGGGAATTATTTCGGCGAAACAGTTAGAGACATTTTAAAAGATGATTTTAGAAGATGTTTTAGAAGAGGTTTTGAGTGTGGTCGTTATAATACACAAGTTCCATTTGAACAGTGTCGTGAGGTCCCATACCCCAACCCCAAAGGGCCCCGATCCCCCTACCCCGACCCAAAGGGCTCCGATCCCCATACCCCAACCCCGAAGGAAGCCCCCCCGCCCCCAAAGGCTCCCCCGGGCTCCCAAAGGGTCCCCCGGGCCCCCCAAAGGGCCCCCGGCGCCCCAAAGGCCCCTGAACCCTCATTTTTTTAAAATATTTTTTTAAGGCTATATTATATCTTTTCAGAACAAGTTCCTTTCTTAATGTCATTCCTTAACCATTTTCCAACTTGAAGCATCCTTCCTTTTCACCCACAACTTTACTATAAGGCTTTTTGGATACCTCAACACCATGAAATACCTTTCAAAAGACATTTCAGAGCAACTTCTTTTCTTAATGTTCCCTTCTAAGCCCATTTTCCAACTTGAAGTACCTGTTCCTTTTCACCCACAACTTTACTTAACAGCTTTTTTTAGATATCTCAACACCAAGAAATAAATTTCAAAAGGCATTTCAGAGCAAGTTCCTTTCATAATGTCCCTCCTAAACCCATTTTCCAAGTTGAAGTACCCATCTTTTTCACCCACAACTATACTTTACAGCTTTTTGGATACCTCAACACCAAGAGAAAAACCTTTCAAAAGGCATTTCAGAGCAAGTTCCTTTCATAATATCCCTCCTAAACCCATTTTCCAAGTTGAAGTACCCATCTTTTTTCACCCAAAACTATACTTTACAGCTTTTTGGATACCTCAACACCAAGAAATACCTTTCAAAAGGCATTTCAGAGCAACTTCCTTTCTTAATGTCCCTTCTAACCCATTTTCCAACTTGAAGCATCCATCCTTTTAACCCAGAACTATACTTTACAGCTTTTTGGATACCTCAACACCAAGAAATACTTTTCAAAAGACATTTCAGAGCAAGTTCCTTTGTTAATGTCCCTTCTAAACCCATTTTACAAGTTGAAGTACCGTCCTTTTCACACACAACTATACTTTACAGCTTTTTGGATACCTCAACACCAAGAAATACCTTTTCAAAAGCCATTTCAGAGCAAGTTCCTTTCTTAATGTCCCTTCTAAAAAACCCATTTTCCAACTTGAAGTACCCATCCTTTTCACCCCACAACTTTACTTTACAGCTTTTTTGATACCTCAACTGGTCAGAGCAAGTTCCTTTTGGTTAATGTCACCCTAAACCATGGTTTTACAAGTAACCCTCCTTCAGTTCCACAACTTTACTTTACAGCTTTTCTGAATACTTTTTTGAATGGTAATGGGTGCCGTTTTTCAATGCTGGTGCGTGCTTGCTTTTGCTTTTACGCCGATGGATATCTCCGATCACTACACCATATGGCTACAGTCCCTAGGGAGAAGAATTGATTATTTCAGAGCAGTTCCTTTCTTAATGTCCCTTCTAAACCCCATTTTCCAACTTGAAGTACCCATCCTTTTCACCCACAACTTTACTTTACAGCTTTTTGGATACCTCAACACCAAGAAATACTTTTCAAAAGGCATTTCAGAGCAAGTTCTTTTCTTAATGTCCCTCCTAAACCCAACAAGTTGAAGTACCCATCCTTTTCACCCACAACTTTAACTTTACAGCTTTCTGGATACCTCAACATCAAGAAATACTTTTCAAAAGACATTTCAGAGCAAGTTCCTTTCTTAATGTCCCTCCTAAACCCATTTTCCAACTTGAAGTCTTTTCACCCATCCTTTCACCCACAACTTTACTTTACAGCTTCTTGGATACCTCAACACCAAGAAATACTTTTCAAAAGGCATTTCAGAGCAAGTTCCTTTCTTAATATCCCTCCTAAAACCCATTTTCCAACTTGAAGTACCATCCTTTTCACCCACAACTTTACTTTAAACAGCTTTTTTGGATACCTCAACACCAAGAAATACTTTTCAAAAGACAATTCAGAGCAAGTTCTTTTCTTAATGTCCCTCCTAAACCCATTTTACAAGTTAACGCACCCATCCTTTTCACCTAGAACTTTACTATACAGCTTTTTGGATACCTCAACACCAAGAAATACTTTTCAAAAGACATTTCAGAGCAAGTTCTTTTCTTAATGTCCCTCCTAAACCCATTTTACAAGTTCACATCAAGAAAAGCACCCATCCTTTTCACCCACAACTACACTTTTTCACCTTTTTGGATACCTCACCACCAAGAAATACCTTTCAAAAAGGCATTTCAGAGCAATTTCCTTTCTTAATGTCCCTTCTAAACCCATTTTCCAACTTGAAGCACCATCCTTTTCACCCACAAACTTTACTTTACAGCTCTTTGGATACCTCAACACCAAGCAATACTTTTTCAAGGCTTTTCAGAACAAGTTCTTTACTTAATGTCCTTCCTAAACCAATTTTACAAGTTGAAGCATCCATCCTTTTCATCCCCAACATTTTTTTAAATTACAGCTTTTTTGGATACCTCAACACCAAGAAATACTTTTCAAAAGGCATTTCAGAGCAAGTTCCTTTCTTAATGTCCCTTCTCTAACCCATTTTTACAACTTGAAGTACCCATCCACTTCACCCACAAACTTTACTTTACAGCTTTTTGGTTACCTCAACACCAAGAAATACCTTTCAAAAGGCATTTCAGAGCAATTCCTTTCTTAATGTCCCTTCTAAACCCATTTTCCAACTTGAAGCATCCATCCTTTTCACCCACAACTTTACTTTAAAGCTCTTTGGATACCTCAACACCAAGCAATACTTTTCAAAGGCTTTTTCAGAACAAGTTCCTTTCTTAATATCCTTCTTAAACCAATTTTACAAATTCTAAATTTTTTCTAAGGAATATACCTCAACACCAAGAAATACTTTTCAAAAGGCATTTCAGAGCAAGTTCCTTTCTTAATGTCCCTTCTAAACCCATTTTACAACTTGAAGTACCCATCCATTTTCACACACAACTTTACTTTACAGCTTTTTGGTTACCTCAACACCAAGAAATACCTTTCAAAAGGCATTTCAGAGCAATTTCATTTCTTAATGTCCCTTCTAAACCCATTTTCCAACTTGAAGTACCCATCCATTTCACCCACAACTTTACTTTACAGCTTTTTTAAATGCCTCAAGACCATGAAATACCTTTCAAGAGGCATTTCAGAACAAGTACCTTTCTTAATATCCTTCTTAAACCAATTTTTAACAAATTCTAAATTTTTTTCTTAGGAATATTTCAGTAGTGTTTTGTTATGGTTTACAGTGTCACAGTTACATTCTATTGATTTGTCAAAGTTCATTTTGAATTTCTTTCATTGAAATGCAAGAGTTGGAATATTTCAGTAGTGTTATTGTCGTGGTTTACCTTATCACAGTTAAA
The DNA here is from genome assembly GCA_027921565.1 of Artemia sinica. NCBI lineage: Eukaryota > Metazoa > Arthropoda > Branchiopoda > Anostraca > Artemiidae > Artemia > Artemia sinica. The sequence goes on from CM051260.1 coordinate 22,330,568, forward strand.
TTTTATTGATTTGTCAAAGTTTATTTTGAATTTCTTTCATTGAAATGCAAGAGTTGGAATATTTCAGTAGTGTTTTGTCGTGGTTTACCTTATCACAGTTACATTTTATTGATTTGTCAAAGTTTATTTTGAATTTCTTTCACTGAAATGCAAGAGTTGGAATATTTCAGTAGTGTTTTGTCGTGGTTTACCTTGTCACAGTTACATTCTATTGATTTGTCAAAGTTCATTTGAATTTCTTTCATTGAAATGCAAGAGTTGGAATATTTCAGTAGTGCTTTGTTATGTTTTACATTGTCACAGTTACATTCTCTTGATTTTTCAAAATTCATTTTTGTTTTCTTTCGTTGAAATGCAAGAGTTGGAATATTTCAGTAGTGTTTTGTCATGGTTTACCTTGTCACAGTTATATTCTCTTAATTTTTCAAAGTTCATTTTGGTTTTCATTCATTGAAATGCATGAGTTGGAATATTTCAGTAGTGTTTTGTTGTGGTTTACCTTGTCACAGTTACATTGTCTTGATTTTTCAAAGTTCTTTTTGGTTTTCTTTCGATAAAATGCAAGACTTGGAATATATCAATAGTGTTTTGTCGTGGTTTACCTTGTCAAAGTTACATTCTCTTAATTTTTCAAAGTCCATTTTGAATTTCTTTCATTGAAATGCAAGAGTTGGAATATTTCAGTAGTGTTTTGTCGTGGTTTACCTTATCAAAGTTACATTTTCTTGATTTTTCATAGTTCATTTTGGTTTTCTTTCGTTGAAATGTAAGAGTTGGAATATTTCAGTAGTGTTTTGTTGTGGTTTACCTTGTCACACTTATTCTCTTAATTTTTCAAAGTTCATTTTGGATTTCTTTCGATGAAATGCAAGAGTTGGAATATTTCAATAGTGTTTTGTTGTGGTTTACCTAATCATAGTTACATTCTCTTAATTTTTCAAAGCTCATTTTGGATTTCTTTCGTTGAAATGCAAGAGTTGGAATATTTCAGTAGTAGTGTCTTGTCGTGGTTTACCTTGTCACAGTTACATTCTCTTAATTTTTCAAAGTTCATTTTGGTTTTCTTTCGTTGAAATGCAAGAGTTGGAATACTTCAGTAGTGTTTTGTTGTAGTTTACCTTGTCACAGTTACATTCTCTTAATTTTTCAAAGTTCATTTTGGATTTCTTTCGATGAAATGCAAAAGTTGGAATATTTCAATAGTGTTTTGTCGTGGTTTTACCTAGTCACAGTTACATTCTCTTGAGGGTTTTTTCAAAGTCCATTTTGAATTTCTTTCATTGAAATGCAAGAGTTGGAATATTTCAGTAGTGTTTTGTCGTGGTTTACCTTGTCACAGTTACATTCTCTAGATTTTTCAAAGTTCATTTTGGTTTTTTCGTTGAAATGTAAGAGTTGGAATATTTCAGTAGTGTTTTGGTGTGGTATACCTTGTCACACATACATTCTCTTAATTTTTCAAAGTTCATTTTGGATTTCTTTCGTTGAAATGCAAGAGTTGGAATATTTCAGTAGTGTTTTGTCATGGCTTACCTTGTCACAGTTACATTCTCTTAATTTTCAAAGTTCATTAGCTTAGAGTTATAGTTAGAGTTGAAGTTTAGTTTAGTTATAGTTAAGAATTTAGTTTTTTAGCTTAGAGTCGTAGTTTAGAGTTTTTGTTAGAGTTCTAGTTTAGTTTAGTTAATAGTTTAGAGTTTTATCATAGAGTCATAGCTTAGAGTTTTTGTTGAAGTTGAAGTTTAGTTTAGTCATAGTTAAGAATTTAGAGTTTTTAGCTTAGAGTCTTAGCTTAGAGTATTACTTAGAGTTCTAGTTTAGTCTAGTGTTAGTTAAGAGTTTAGAGTTTTATCCTAGAGTCTTAGCTTAGAGTTTTTGTTGAATTTTCTAGTTTAGTTTAGTTAAGAGTTTTGAGTTCTACCTTAGAGTCTTAGCTTAGAGCTTTACTTAGAGTTGAAGTTTAGTTTAGTTATAGTTAAGGGTTTAGAGTTTTAGCTTGGAGTCTTAGCTTATAGTTTTAGTTAGAGTTCTAGCTTAGTTTAGTTTTAGTTAAGAGTTTAGAGTTTTACCTTAAAGTCTTAGATTAGAGTTTTAGTTAGGGTTGAAGTTTCGTTTAGTTTAGTTATAGTTAAGAGTTTATAGTTTTAGCTTAGAGTCTTAGCTTAGAGTTTTAGTTAGAGTTATTGTTTAGTTTAGTTATAGTTAAGAGTTATAGCTTAGAGGTTTAGCCTAGAATCTTAGCTTAGAGATTTAGTTAGAGTTGAAGTTTAGTCTAAACTAGCATAACCACAAAATTACACAATATTGCACAGACAGGCCAAGATAAGAGACATGTTACTTAGCGACTATTATATAATATTGTAAGGGTGTCTTGCAAAAATTAGAGAGCGCGGTTGAGGGAGTGGGAGGGCGCAAGCCTGAAGATTTTTCTCCATCCATGGCTGGCAAGAGGCTTCTAAACGGCTCTTTAATAATTGACGCAAGAAGTTGCGTAAAACCACTCTCTTTATAAAAATTGTGTTTGTCGCCTGATCGCCAAGCTTTGTTCTTAACTTTATCACAGAACAGTTCGTCTGAATTACGTCTACGTCCTTTTCAATATGGTCTCCTCCAAGGCATGGCTGAATAGCTTTCATGAAATGATCGGGAAGACTTTTACCGTAATTGCTTGAAAGGGAGTGAGAGACTTCACTCCAAGAAATCGTTTTCTAAATTAAATCTCACCTTAGCCTTGTGACTCGTTTGTTTTTGGCTAAATATTTTGCTTTTCTCTTATTTCCTCAAAATTCGATTCGAGTGACATATTATGGAGTGACATGTTAGTGTAACGAGCGAATTTTTTTTAGTGACGAGAGACATAATTGTGTTTGTGTGTTTTTTTTTCTATATCTCTTGTTTATAACGTGTTTACTTCATTAATGAGATTCATTGTTATTCAGTTTGACAATTGATTTTCAATTGCCCTCGTTCACCATTATTTATTAACATTTATTATTTATTTATATTTTTATATCTATATAATTTTATATTTTTATGTTTATTATTTATTGAAACAAAAAATTCGCACATACTGCTTATGATCTCATTCTTCTTGTTTGCATTAATATGGACTTTCACATAGGCCTACGTAATTTCATCACTGGAAATTCCAGGATGTCTGGCGGGTTGCTGCAACTGAGATCAAACTCCGGGTCCCGTAAAACAAAACCGGGGTTAATTCACCGCAAGACACTTAAATGCTTATAAAATTTGGCGTCATTTTTTCGAAATAAGTATTTTACATCTAAACACCTTATTTCATCCTTATTCATCAGTGCAAAGTCATTCCAAGCTAAGTAACATGAGTCACTTTGTCATTTAAAATCAGAAAGCTTAATGAATCATCTGTTTAAGCCAAGAATCATAATAATTTTTCCTTTACTAATTTAATAGTGAAAATAAAATTACTTCTTAATACTCTTTAGGTTGGAATAAGCAAGAATAACTTTATATATAAACAAATTCTATCCTTCAAATTATGCTAGATGATATATGACAGGCAAAAGAAACTAGAAAAATACTAAGTTGTGACAAATAATAATTATCCTTAAATAAAATGACTTAGATATTGTATTAAAAATAACATGTTTCGTCATGTCTAATCAATCTAATCAAGATGATTAATCTGTTATATGAATCTTATCGTAACATGATTCTTGGCATCTAAGCAAGAGATGTAATAAAAGCCAGACACTATAAAATTTTAGATATTAATTAACAGGTGAATTTAATATTGCATTCTGCTATTCAGCAATAATAAAAACGACAGGGATTTGAGCGAAAGGATTTGTTTGAAAAAAAAAAAAAACGTTCAGCAGTTATAGCATGAATTCAATTTTCGTAATCCTCCATAGTCTATTTGATTACGCACTAGTCACTGATTCATTACTGTCTCCTTTGATAAATAAATAGGGTTGTCGGTATACCCTTAGTAAAACTGAGCTATTCATAAGTGTTGTATTATTATGAGTATCATGAGTGTTATTGTGTGCTATTAATCACAAATATCTACCATGGAATCTTGCCAGCCTTCTACTCAGAAGTGTTGTTTGGCTAATTTCCAGTTTTTCTTTCTTTTTTTTGTCTGTAGAAATGCCGACAGATCGAAGTGGTCGTCGGATGTAATTCCAAAGTCCATTGGTGCCGGGAAGGACAGTTCTTTGTCTGGTTGCCGTCAAAAGTAAGTAATTAGACCTTAGATGTTATCAGTTCATATAATCATTAGTAGTACTTTTTGGTACTGTTGCATTAGTTGGTACCCACGCGAGAAGTCAAGTTTGGTTATTGCTAATGAAATAAAACAAAATAGGATGAAAATATAATAGTTAAGGAACAAATTTGGGCTATATATTTGCACGTTAAGGGGGGGATGGGGTAAAGCATAGCATATATTAAATACGTAACCTAACCTAGGTACCTTTTCCCCCCTCAACCCCCCCAAAAAAATAGTTTAAATATTGTAAACGCAATGACAAACCACGGTTTGCGATCCAATACTCTATTGACAGATACCCGCTTGACTAGTTTCCTTTAGCATCTTCCTATATAGTATATCGCGTGGGTACCTGCTAATGCAACAGTACTTACTTTTTTATGTTGTAGTTGAATCTTTTACTGTCAAAAAGATACTTATAAAGACATCCCTCGCCGCTTTTGTATGAATATTTCAGTATAAAACTTAAAGTTAATTCTATATGCTTACGGCACATTTCATTTATTTTACTAATTCTATAAAACTTCTCAAAGCGTCATGCCTCCCGAGGCCGATACATGTGCAAACATTTCGCCTCCACCTTACCGCGTTGAAAGTTCTTGATTGGACCAACATCCGGAAATATTCTTAAAAATTTTAAGCCATCTTTAATAATCTCATACAGCATAGACTGGGCACTGAGGCTTTTTCTAGGATTTTTGGGCTATTTTGTTGAACTATTATAGGTAAACTGCCCTTGTCCCAGTGGCGGAACCGGGGGAACGCACCCCCCCCCCCTAACGGAGTCTAAAGTAGTATAATTTACTTAATTAACGCAAGATTGCGTTAATTAAACTTGCTCTTAACGCAAGTTTATCGGACCAACCTATCTTGCCCCCCCACAAAAAAAAATCCTGGATCCGCCCATGCCTTGTCAACCCGGACTCGAAACACCTAAGTCGCTCTCTTGCGACACATATGTTGAGTGAGTTCAAACCACATGGTCCGTTAAAATAAACAATTGATGGCGAAGTTTTTTGCACTTCTTCGCCACATTTTATCCCTAAAATATGTATGTCAGAAAACATTTTTTGGGGAAACATATAGCGTAGCGTCTAGCTCATTTCCGTTATTTTTCATTTAAATAGTCCAGAAAAAACAGGTGTCCCAGCCATTAATGTTGATTTTTTTAAATGTAGCTTTTTCGCAGCAAATACCGTAACACAATTATTTAGAGTGTGATGTTGCATAATTTAACAGCTAGTTGATGTCGATGCAGATGAGCTTTTGATGTCAGCCCGTTTGAGCAAATGACATATATGTTGCTAAACTTATGTTTCACTTTGCCTTTCTACATTACCATTAATCAAACAGTTCGTGGTAACGAACTGTAAGTAAGGAGCGACCCGGCTCAATGGTAACCGAAACTCTAGAAAACGGTATTTTGATACAAATAGATACATCAAAAGAATTAGATTTTTATGCTGATTTCACAGATATAAGTTACACCACGTTTAGTCCTACTCATCAAAAGTTACACACCTGAGAATATTTAGCTGATTTTCGAAAAAAAGGGGGAAAGACCCCCCTAAAACTTATATAACCTTAATGAAAATCACACCACCTTATTCAGCGTATCAGAAAAACCCTACTGTAGAGGTTTCAAGCACTTATCTACAAAAATGTGGAATTTTGCATTTTTTGCCACAAGAAAGATCACGGATGCGTGTTTATTTGTTTTTTTTTTTTTTTCCCAGGGGTGATCGTATCGACCCAGTGGTCCTAGAATATCGTGGGAGGGCTCATTGGAACGGAAATTAAAAGTTCTAGTGCCCTTTTTAAGTGAACAAAAAAATGGAGGGCAACTAGGCCCCCTCCCACGCTCATGTTTTTCCCAAAGTCACCCGATCAAAATTTCGAGATAGCCATTTTGTTCAGCATGGTCGAAAATATTAAAAATATGTCTTTTAGGATGACTTAATCCCTCGAAGCCCCCAGGGGAAGGGCTGAAAATTATGAACTTTACAGTAGAAAAGGGGGGTGCTACTCCGATCAGTACATAATTCGGTTATCAAAAGAACGTATCTCCGATCAGTACACCAAATATGGGCATAGAGTCCCTAGGGAGAATGATTGCGTAATCGGTCAATGACCTCTTTTTCCAAGGTTGATTTATTTGTTGTTGTTGTTTTGGCCAAGTGCATGCTCGGGGCGAATGTTATGATCCAGAAATAGGAAACAGTATATGTTGTTGTTGTTAACGGGAACAGGGTCAATGACCTCAATTCCCCTTTCGTGAATCAATAATTCCCCTTAGAAACAACAAATTAATTCCCCTTTTATGACAAATCAATCAACCATGACATCATCTGTCAGACATTAAAAAACTTCACCCAGAAACACATCACCTTGACATCACCTGTCAGATATTAATAAACTTTGCCCTGGAAACGATTCTGGTCGAACTCCAAAGATGTTAATAAACATCTCGCCCCGGAAACAATTCTCCAAGAAACTCCGGCTAATGTTTTGATCTTAGAGATGAAGAGATGCGCGGGAAAGGGTTTCCCAGTAATTTCAAATGTGACAGCGCAGGGATGCCAAAAACAAAAGGAACACGCAGAAATTACGTTTAGGGATTATTTGGGCGAAACCGTTTTAGACATTTTAGGGAATTATTTCGGCGAAACAGTTAGAGACATTTTAACAGATGATTTTAGAAGACGTTTTAGAAGAGGTTTTGAGTGTGGTCGTTATAATACACAAGTTCCATTTGAACAGTGTCGTGAGGTCCCATACCCCAATCCCAAAGGGCCCCGATCCCCCTACCCCGACCCAAAGGGCTCTGATCCCCATACCCCAACCCCGAAGGAAGCCCCCGGCCCCCAAAGGCTTCCCCGGGCTCCCAAAGGGTCCCCCGGGCCCCCAAAGGCCCCTGAACCCTCATTTTTTAATATTTTTTTAAGGCTATATTATATATTTTCAGAACAAGTTCCTTTCTTAATGTCATTCCTTAACCATTTTCCAACTTGAAGCATCCTTCCTTTTCACCCACAACTTTACTATAAGGCTTTTTGGATACCTCAACACCATGAAATACCTTTCAAAAGACATTTCAGAGCAACTTCTTTTCTTAATGTTCCCTTCTAAACCCATTTTCCAACTTGAAGTACCTGTCCTTTTCACCCACAACTTACTTCGGGAACAGCTTTTTAGATACTTCAACACCAAGAAATAAATTTCAAAAAGGCATTTCAGAGCAAGTGCTCCTTTCATAATGTCCTCCTAAACCCATTTTCCAAGTTGAAGTACCCATCTTTTTCACCCACAACTATACTTTTACAGCTCTTTGGATACCTCAACACCAAGAAATAGTCCAGATCTTTCAAAAGGCATATTCAGAGCAAGTCTTCCTTTCATAATATCCCTCCTGGCCGGAAACAAACCCATTTTCCAAGTTGAAGTACCCATCTTTTTCACCCACAACTATACTTTACAGCTCGAGGACATGATACTTTCCAGTCTTTTTGGATACCTCAACACCAAGAAATACCTTCAAAAGGCATTTCAGAGCAACTTCCTTTCTTAATGTCCCTTCTAAACCCATTTTCCAACTTGAAGCATCCATCCTTTTAACCCAGAACTATACTTTAGTGTTTTCCAGCTTTTTGGATACCTCAACACCAAGAAATACTTTTCAAAAGACATTTTCAGAGCAAGTTCCTTTGTTAATGTGCCCTTCTAAACCCATTTTACAAGTGTGAAGTCACGCTACCCATCCAATTTTTTTCACACACAACTATACTTTACAGCTTTTTGGATACCTCAACACCAAGAAATACCTTTCAAAAGCCATTTCAGAGCAAGTTCCTTTCTTAATGTCCCTTCTAAACCCATTTTCCAACTTGAAGTGGTCCATCCTTTTCACCCACAACTTTACTTTACAGCTTTTTGGATACCTCAACACCAAGAAATACTTTTAAAAAGGCACTTCAGAGCAAGTTCTTTTCTTAATGTCCCTCCTAAACCCATTTTACGGAACCATCATTGACCCGAGTTATACAACTGAATGATCCGATTCGGAAAACTTTTCTTTGACAAGAAGTACCCATTCTTTTCACCCACAACTTTACTTTACAGCTTTCTGGATACCTCAACATCAAGAAATACTTTTCAAAAGACATTTCAGAGCAAGTTCCTTTCTTAATGTCCCTCCTAAACCCATTTTCCAACTTGAAGTACCCATCCTTTTCACCCACAACTTTACTTTACAGCTTCTTGGATACCTCAACACCAAGAAATACTTTTCAAAAGACATTTCAGAGCAAGTTCTTTTCTTAATGTCCCTCCTAAACCCAGCTTTTTTTACAAGTTAACGCACCCATCCTTTTCACCCAGAACTTTACTATACAGCTTTTTGGATACCTCAACACCAAGAAATACTTTTCAAAAGACATTTCAGAGCAAGTTCTTTTCTTAATGTCCCTCCTAAAACCCATTTTACAAGTTAAAGCACCCATCCTTTTCACCCACAACTACACTTTTCACCTTTTTGGATACCTCACCACCAAGAAATACCTTTCAAAAGGCATTTCAGAGCAATTTCCTTTCTTAATGTCCCTTCTAAACCCATTTTCCAACTTGAAGCACCATCCTTTTCACCCACAACTTTACTTTACAGCTCTTTGGATACCTCAACACCAAGCAATACTTTTCAAAGGCTTTTCAGTCCCTTCTAAACAAGTTCTTTACTTAATGTCCTTCCTAAACCAATTTTACAAGTTGAAGCATCCATCCTTTTCATCCACAACTTTAAACTACAGCTTTTTGGATATCTCAACACCAAGAAATACTTTTCAAAAGGCATTTCAGAGCAAGTTCCTTTCTTAATGTCCCTTCTAAACCCATTTTACAACTTGAAGTACCCATCCACTTCACCCACAACTTTACTTTACAGCTTTTTGGTTACCTCAACACCAAGAAATACCTTTCAAAAGGCATTTCGAGCAATTTCTTTAATGTCCCTCCTAATGTCCCTTCTAAAACCCATTTTCCAACTTGAAGCATCCATCCTTTTCACCCACACAACTTTACTTTACAGCTCTTTGGATACCTCAACACCAAGCAATACTTTTCAAAGGCTTTTCAGAACAAGTTCCTTTCTTAATATCCTTCTTAAACCAATTTTACAAATTCTAAATTTTTTTCTTAGGAATATACCTCAACACCAAGAAATACTTTTTTCAAAAGGCATTTCAGAGCAATCCTTTTCCTTTCTTAATGTCTCTTCTAAACCCTTAAACCAATTTTACAACTTGCAGTACTTTTTCCATCCAGTTCCTTTCACTAAACACAACTTTACTTTACAGCTTTTTGGTTACCTCAACACCAAAAAATACCTTTCAAAAGGCATTTCAGAGCAATTTCCTTTCTTAATGTCCCTTCTAAACCCATTTTCCAACTTGAAGTACCCATCCATTTCACCCACAACTTTACTTTACAGCTTTTTGAATGCCTCAAGACCATGAAATACCTTTCAAGAGGCATTTCAGAACAAGTTCCTTTCTTAATATCCTTCTTAAACCAATTTTACAAATTCTAAATTTTTCTTAGGAATATTTCAGTAGTGTTTTGTTATGGTTTACAGTGTCACAGTTACATTCTATTGATTTGTCAAAGTTCATTTTGAATTTCTTTCATTGAAATGCAAGAGTTGGAATATTTCAGTAGTGTATGGTCGTGGTTTACCTTATCACAGTTAATTTTATTGATTTTTCAAAGTTTATTTTGAATTTCTTTCATTGAAATGCAAGAGTTGGAATATTTCAGTAGTGTTTTGTCGTGGTTTACCTTATCACAGTTACATTTTATTGATTTGTCAAAGTTTATTTTGAATTTCTTTCACTGAAATGCAAGAGTTGGAATATTTCAGTAGTGTTTTGTCGTGGTTTACCTTGTCACAGTTACATTCTCTTGATTTTTTCAAAATTCATTTTTGTTTTCTTTCGTTGAAATGCAAGAGTTGGAATATTTCAGTAGTGTTTTGTCATGGTTTACCTTGTCACAGTTATATTCTCTTAATTTTTCAAAGTTCATTTTGGTTTTCATTCAATTGAAATGCATGAGTTGGAATATTTCAGTAGTGTTTTGTTGTGGTTTACCTTGTCACAGTTACATTGTCTTGATTTTTCAAAGTTCATTTTGGTTTTCTTTCGATGAAATGCAAGACTTGGAATATATCAATAGTGTTTTGTCGTGGTTTACCTTGTCAAAGTTACATTCTCTTAATTTTTCAAAGTCCATTGTGAATTTCTTTCATTGAAATGCAAGAGTTAGAATATTTCAGTAGTGTTTTGTCGTGGTATACCTTATCAAAGTTACATTTTCTTGATTTTTCATACTTCATTTTGGTTTTCTTTCGTTGAAATGTAAGAGTTGGAATATTTCAGTAGTGTTTTGTTGTGGTTTACCTTGTCACACTTATTCTCTTAATTTTTCAAAGTTCATTTTGGATTTCTTTCGATGAAATGCAAGAGTTGGAATATTTCAATAGTGTTTTTGTTGTGGTTTACCTAATCATAGTTACATTCTCTTAATTTTTCAAAGTTCATTTTGGATTTCTTTCGTTGAAATGCAAGAGTTGGAATATTTCAGTAGTGTCTTGTCGTGGTTTACCTTGTCACAGTTACATTCTCTTAATTTTTCAAAGTTCATTTTGGTTTTCTTTCGTTGAAATGCAAGAGTTGGAATATTTCAGTAGTGTTTTGTTGTAGTTTACCTTGTCACAGTTACATTCTCTTAATTTTTCAAAGTTCATTTTGGATTTCTTTCGATGAAATGCAAAAGTTGGAATATTTCAATAGTATTTTGTCGTGGTTTACCTAGTCACAGTTACATTCTCTTGATTTTTCAAAGTCCATTTGAATTTTTTTCATTGAAATGCAAGAGTTGGAATATTTCAGTAGTGTTTTGTCGTGGTTTACCTTGTCCACAGTTACATTCTCTAGATTTTTCAAAGTTCATTTTGGTTTTTTCGTTGAAATGTAAGAGTTGGAATATTTCAGTAGTGTTTTGGTGTGGTATACCTTGTCACACATACATTCTCTTAATTTTTCAAAGTTCATTTTGGATTTCTTTCGTTGAAATGCAAGAGTTGGAATATTTCAGTAGTGTTTTGTCATGGATTACCTTGTCACAGTTACATTCTCTTAATTTTTCAAAGTTCATTAGCTTAGAGTTATAGTTAGAGTTGAAGTTTAGTTTAGTTATAGTTAAGAATTTAGTTTTTAGCTTAGAGTCGTAGTTTAGAGTTTTGTTAGAGTTCTAGTTTAGTTTAGTTAATAGTTTAGAGTTTTATCATAGAGTTATAGCTTAGAGTTTTTGTTGAAGTTGAAGTTTAGTTTAGTCATAGTTAAGAATTTAGAGTTTTTAGCTTAGAGTCTTAGCTTAGAGTATTACTTAGAGTTCTAGTTTAGTCTAGTGTTAGTTAAGAGTTTAGAGTTTTATCTTAGAGTCTTAGCTTAGAGTTTTTGTTGAAGTTCTAGTTTAGTTTAGTTAAGAGTTTTGAGTTCTACCTTAGAGTCTTAGCTTAGAGCTTTACTTAGAGTTGAAGTTTAGTTTAGTTATAGTTAAGGGTTTAGAGTTTTAGCTTGGAGTCTTAGCTTATAGTTTTAGTTTAGAGTTCTAGCTTAGTTTAGAGTTTTAGTTAGGAGTTTAGAGTTTTACCTTAAAGTCTTAGATTAGAGTTTTAGTTAGGGTTGAAGTTTCGTTTAGTTTAGTTATAGTTAAGAGTTTATAGTTTTAGCTTAGAGTCTTAGCTTAGAGTTTTAGTTAGAGTTATTGTTTAGTTTAGTTATAGTTAAGAGTTATAGCTTAGAGGTTTAGCCTAGAATCTTAGCTTAGAGATTTAGTTAGAGTTGAAGTTTAGTCTAAACTAGCATAACCACAAAATTACACAATATTGCATAGAAATACCAAAACCATAGGTTAGATTAGGTTAGGTTAGGTTAGAGGTTAGGTTTTCTCCACGTTTAAGTTAGGTTAGATTAGGTTAGCTTATCATGAGCGCTCATGATAAGCTAACCTAAATCTAACTGGTACAAAGTCGACATGGGGGGATTTTCCGGCGAGTATGGTTAGGTTAGGTTAGGTTAGCTAAGTTAGGCTAGGTTAGCTAGTAAACATCTCTCCATGTTTAAGTTAGGTTAGGTTAGGCTAGATTAAGTTATGTTAGGTTAAGTTAGATTAGGTTAGGTTAGCCTAGGTACGCGCGCGTACGTAGGCTAACCTAACATTTTTTGATTGTAATAACAACTTTTCTGTCAGAAGTAGCAAGTTTTTGCTTAACACTAACAAACATTCTCATCAAAGTAACGATATTTTACTTTAATACTAACATACTTTTACTGAACACACACAAATTTCTCTTAGAAATAATATTTTTCATCAATGATAACACTTTTTTTCTGTTCGAACTAGCAAGTTTTCTACCAAAGATACCAAATTTTTTTCGTAGAAGTAACATTTTTTGATTGTGATAACAACTATTCAGTCAGAAGTAGCAAGTTTTGCTTAACACTAACAAACCTTCTCATCAAAGTAACAACATTTTACCTTAATACTAACATACTTTTACTGAACACACACAAATTTCTCTTAGAAATAATATTTTTCGTCACTGATAAAACTTTTTCTGTTCGAACTAGCAAGTTTTCTACCAAAGATACTAAATTTTTTCATAGAAGTAACGTTTTTTGATTGTGATAACAACTTTTCTGTCAGAAGTAACAAGTTTTGCTTAACACTAACAAACATTCTCATAAAAGTAATGATATTTTACTTTAATACTAACATACTTTTACTGAACACACACAAATTTCTCTTAGAAATAATATTTTTCGTCAGTGATAACACTTTTTCTGGTCGAACTAGCAAGTTTTCTACCAAAGATACCAAATTTTTTCTTAGAAGTAACATTTTTTGATTGTGATAACAACTTTTCTGTCAGAAGTAGGAAGTTTTGCTTAACACTAACTAACATTCTCATCAAAGTAATGATATTTTACCTTAATACTAACATACTTTTACTGAACACACACAAATTTCTCTTAGAAACAATATTTTTTCGTCAGTGATAACACTTTTTCTGTTCGAACTAGCAAATTTTCTACCAAAGATACCAAATTTTTTCGTAGAAGTAACATTTTTTTATTGTGATAACAACATTTCTGTCAGAAGTAGCAAGTTTTTGCTTAACACTAACAAACCTTCTCATCAAAGTAACGACGTTTTACCTTAATACTAACATACTTTTACTGAACACGCACACAAAGTTCTCTTAGAAATAATATTTTTCGTTTCTATGTCTGAATCTATTTGCTTACATGTCTGGGTTGGTGTTTGGTTAGGTTAGATTAGGTTAGCTAAGTTAGGTTAGGTTAGCTAAGTTAGGTTAGCTAGTAAACATTTCTCCATGTTTAAGTTAGGTTAGGTTAGGTTAACATATCATGAGCGCTCATGATAAGCTAACCTAACCTAACTAAAGCATGGTATAAAGTCGACATGGGGGGATTTTCCGGCGAGTATGGTTAGGTTAGGTTAGGCTAGATCAAGTTAGGTTAGGTTAAGTTAGGTTAGGTTAGCCTATGTACGCGCGCGTAAAATATCGTTACTTTGATGAGAATGTTTGTTAGTGTTAAGCAAAACTTGCTACTTCTGACAGAAAAGTTGTTATTACAATCAAAAAATGTTAGGTTAGCCTACGTACGCGCGCGTACCTAGGCTAACCTAACCTAATCTAACTTAACCTAACATAACTTAATCTAGCCTAAACTAACCTAAACTTAAACATGGAGAGATGTTTACTAGCTAACCTAGCCTAACTTAGCTAACCTAACCTAACCATACTCTCCGGAAAATCCCCCCATGTCGACTTTGTACCAGTTAGATTAGGTTAGCTTATCATGAGCACTCATGATAAGCTAACCTAATCTAACCTAATTTAAACGTGGAGAAACCTAACCTCTAACCTAACCTAACCTAATCTTACCTATGGTTTTGGTATTTCTATGCAATATTGTGTAATTTTGTGGTTACGCTAGTTTAGACTAAACTTCAACTCTAACTAAATCTCTAAGCTAAGATTCTAGGCTAAACCTCTAAGCTATAACTCTTAACTATAACTAAACTAAACAATAACTCTAACTAAAACTCTAAGCTAAGACTCTAAGCTAAAACTATAAACTCTTAACTATAACTAAACTAAACGAAACTTCAACCCTAACTAAAACTCTAATCTAAGACTTTAAGGTAAAACTCAAACTCTTAACTAAAACTAAACTAAACTAGAACTCTAAATAAAACTCTAAGCAAAGACTTTAAGGTAAAACTCTAAACTCTTAACTAAAACTAAACTAAGCTAGAACTCTAACTAAAACTCTAAGCTAAGACTCCAAGCTAAAACTCTAAACCCTTAACTATAACTAAACTAAACTTCAACTCTAAGTAAAGCTCTAAGCTAAGACTCTAAGGTAGAACTCAAAACTCTTAACTAAACTAAACTAGAACTTCAACAAAAACTCTAAGCTAAGACTCTAAGATAAAACTCTAAACTCTAACTAAAACTAGACTAAACTAGAACTCTAAATAAAACTCTAAGCTAATACTCTAAGCTAAAAACTCTAAATTCTTAACTATGACTAAACTAAACTTCAACTTCAACAAAAACTCTAAGCTATGACTCTATGATAAAACTCTGAACTCTTAACTAAACTAAACTAGAACTCTAACAAAAACTCTAAACTACGACTCTAAGCTAAAAACTAAATTCTTAACTATAACTAAACTAAACTTCAACTCTAACTATAACTCTAAGCTAATGAACTTTGAAAAATTAAGAAATGTAACTGTGACAAGGTAAGCCATGACAAAATACTACTGAAATATTCCAACTCTTGCATTTCAACGAAAGAAATCCAAAATGAACTTTGAAAAATTAAGAGAATGTATGTGTGACAAGGTAAACCACACCAAAACACTACTGAAATATTCCAACTCTTGCATTTCAACGAAAGAAAACCAAAATGAACTTTGAAAAAATCAAGAGAGTGTAGCTGTGACAAGGTAAAAACCACATCAAAACACTATTGAAATATTCCAACTCTTGCATTTCAACGAAAGAAATCGAAAATGAACTTTGAAAATCAAGAGAATGTAGCTGTGATAAGGTAAACCACAACAAAACACTACTGAAATATTCCAACTCTTACATTTCAACGAAAAAAAAAAACCAAAATGAACTTTGAAAAATCTAGAGAATGTAACTGTGACAAGGTAAACCAAACCACGACGAACAAAAAAACACTACTGAAATATTCCAACTCTTGCATTTCAATGAAAGAAATTCAAAATGGACTTTGAAAAATCAAGAGAATGTAACTGTGACTAGGTAAACCACGACAAAACACTATTGAAATATTTCAACTTTTGCCTTTCATCGAAAGAAATCCAAAATGAACTTTGAAAAATTAAGAGAATGTAACTGTGACAAGGTAAACTACAACAAAACACTACTGAAATATTCCAACTCTTGCATTTCAACGAAAGAAAACCAAAATGAACTTTGAAAAATTAAGAGAATGTAACTGTGACAAGGTAAACCACGACAAAGACACTACTGAAATATTCCAACTCTTGCATTTCAACGAAAGAAATTCAAAATGAACTTTGAAAAATCAAGAGAATGTAACTATGATTAGGTAAACCACAACAAAACACTATTGAAATATTCCAACTCTTGCATTTCATCGAAAGAAATCCAAAATGAACTTTGAAAAATTAAGAGAATGTAAGTGTGACAAGGTAAACCACGACAAAACACTATTGAAATTTTCCAAGTCTTGCATTTCATCGAAAGAGAACCAAAATGAACTTTGAAAATCAAGAAAATGTAACTGTGACGAGGTAAACCACAACAAAACACTACTGAAATATTCCAACTCATGCATTTCAATGAATGAAAACCAAAATGAACTTTGAAAATTTAAGAGAATGTAACTGTGACAAGGTAAACCATGACAAAACACTACTGAAATATTCCAACTCTTGCATTTCAACGAAAGAAAACCAAAATGAACTTTGAAAAATCAAGAGAATGTAACTGTGACAATGTAAAACATAACAAAACACTACTGAAATATTCCAACTCTTGTATTTCAATGAAAGAAATTCAAATGAACTTTGACAAATCAATAGAATGTAACTGTGACAAGGTAAACCACGACAAAACACTACTGAAATATTCCAACTCTTGCATTTCAGTGAAAGAAATTCACAATAAACTTTGACAAATCAATAAAATGTAACTGTGATAAGGTAAACGACGAAAAAAACACTACTGAAATATTCCAACTCTTGCATTTCAATGAAAGAAATTCAAAATAAACTTTGACAAATCAATAAAATGTAACTGTGATAAGGTAAACCACGACAATACCATACTGAAATATTCCAACTCTTGCATTTCAATGAAAGAAATTCAAAATGAACTTTGAAAAATCAATAGAATGTATCTGTGACACTGTAAACCATAACAAAACACTACTGAAATATTCCTAAGAAAAAATTTAGAATTTGTAAAATTGGTTTAAGAAGGATATTAAGAAAGGAACTTGTTCTGAAATGCCTTTTGAAAGGTATTTCATGGTGTTGAGGCATTCAAAAAGCTTTAAAGTAAAGTGTGTGGGTGAAATGGATGGGTACTTCAAGTTGGAAAATGAGGTTTAGAAGGGACATTAAGAAAGGAAATTGCTCTGAAATGCCATTTGAAAGGTATTTCTTGGTGTTGAGGTAACCAAAAAGCTGTAAAGTAAAGTTGTGTGTGAAATGGATGGGTACTTCAAGTGTAAAATGGGTTTAGAAGGGACATTAAGAAAGGAACTTGCTCTGAAATGCCTTTTGAAAAGTATTTCTTGGTGTTGAGGTATATTCCTAAGAAAAAATTTAGAATTTGTAAAATTGGTTTAAGAATGATATTAAGAAAGGAACTTGTTCTGAAAAGCCTTTGAAAAGTATTGCTTGGTGTTGAGGTATCCAAAGAGCTGTAAAGTAAAGTTGTGGGTGAAAAGGATGGAAATGCTTCAAGTTGGAAAATGGGTTTTAGAAGGGACATTAAGAAAGGAAATTGCTCTGAAATGCCTTTTGAAAAGGTATTTCTTGGTGGTGAGGTATATCCTGTAAAAAGGTGAAAAGTGTAGTAAAATTGGTTTAGGAAGGTGGGTAAAAAGGATTGCTTGGGGTGCTTTAAGTTGTGTAAAATGGGTTTATGGGGAAGGGACATTAACAAAAGAAATTGCTCTGAAATGTCTTTTGAAAGTATTTCTTGGTGGTGAGGTATCCAAAAAGCTGTAGTAAAGTTAGTTGTGGGTGAAAAGGATGGGTGCTTTAACTTGTAAAATGGGTTTAGGAGGGACATTAAGAAAAGAACTTGCTCTGAAATGTCTTTTGAAAAGTATTTCTTGGTGTTGAGGTATCCAAAAAGCTGTAAAGTAAAGTTGTGGGTGAAAAGGATGGGTACTTCAGGTTGGAAAATGGGTTTAGGAGGGACATTAAGAAAGGAACTTGCTCTGAAATGCCTTTGAAAAGTATTTCTTGGTGTTGAGGTATCCAAAAAGCTGTAAAGTAAAGTTTGGGTGAAAAGGATGGGTACTTCAAGTTGGAAAATGGGTTTAGGAGGGACATTAAGAAAGGAACTTGCTCTGAAATGTCTTTTGAAAAGTATTTCTTGATGTTGAGGTATCCAGAAGCTGTAAAGTAAAGTTGTGGGTGAAAAGGATGGGTACTTCAACTTGTAAAATGGGTTTAGGAGGGACACTAAGAAAAGGAACTTGCTCTGAAAGTGCCTTTTGGAAAGTATTTCTTGGTGTTGAGGTATCCAAAAAGCTGTAAAGTAAAGTTGTGGTGAAAAAGATGGGTACTTCAACTTGTAAAATGGGTTTAGAAGGGACATTAGAAAAGAACTTGCTCTGAAATGTCTTTTGAAAGTATTTCTTGATGTTGAGGTATCCAAAAAGCTGTAAAGTAAAGTTGTGGGTGAAAAAGGATGGGTATTTAAAGTTGGAAAATGGGTTTAGAAGGGACATTAAGAAAGGAACTTGCTCTGAAGTGGCTTTTGAAAGGTATTTCTTGGTGTTGAGGTATCCAAAAAGCTGTAAAGTATAGTTGTGGGTGAAAAGGATGGGTACTTCAACTTGTAAAATGGGTTTAGAAGGGACATTATCAAAGGAACTTGCTCTGAAATGTCTTTTGAAAAGTATTTCTTGGTGTTGAGGTATCCAAAAAGCTGTAAAGTATAGTTCTGGGTGAAAAGGATGGATGCTTCAGTTGGAAAATGGGTTTAGAAGGGACATTAAGAAAGGAACTTGCTCTGAAATGCCTTTTGAAAGGTATTTCTTGGTGTTGAGGTATCCAAAAAGCTGTAAAGTATAGTTGTGGGTGAAAAAGATGGGTACTTCAACTTGGAAAATGGGTTTAG
>CM051260.1:22354328-22361828 GCA_027921565.1 Artemia sinica
ATGAGCGTGGGAGGAGGCCTAGTTGCCCTCCAATTTTTCGGTCACTTAAAAAGGGCACCAGAACTTTTAATTTCCGTTCAAATGAGCCCTCTCACGATATTCTAGGGCCACTGAGGAGATACGATCACCCCTGGAAAAAGAAAACAATTCACCATATGCTACAAGACATAAGTTTTACAGTGATGAGTTTTGAGATAATTTTATCGTTATTTCCCAGAAGTTATATTTATGAAGTTTTTTTTTTTTTTTTTTTTAGTTACCAAAGAAATAGTGAAAATATAATATTAAGAGCTTCGTTTCAAAACTATTTTTGTTAACCTAATAAATACAAACTCCTGCCTTCTAACAAGCAACAATAACAACAAACTTGTTACTTCATTATTATCAATATAATTTCATTGCGCATTCTTTGATATACACTTTTCAATTAAATTTAGTTTTTCATTGTATTTGCCTTAATACTTCAGAAATCTTACATTCTTGCATCCCTTTTTCCTATATAGCCTGCAATACCCTTCAATGACCGACAGCCTTTTTTCCACCCTCTGATTGTTAACTAACATAGTTAGCTAGCAATTTTTTGTTAGCTCAAGAAACAAAAGTGTTAGCTAACACAACTTGTTAGTTACAATTCTCCAAGAAATATATGTAAAGGTATTTACATAAGAACAATTCAATCAATCAATTCAATTCAATCAATTTATTAATTTAAAAAAAAAAAACTTTAATTGTAAATTTAGCAACAAAAGAATTTGCCTGTAAAAAATGTCAGCCATGGAATCTCTCAAACTTTGTGGCACAGGCACTAGTTATCTTGTTTTGCTGTATTATTAGATTTCGAATATTGCGCTTCGAATTCTCCAAAAAAAAAATCACCGACAACAATTGGATATGATATATTTAAAAAAAAAAAAAAAATTTTTGTCTGAGAACCAACTAAGACATGGAAAAATGGTACAAAACAATTGATAGAGCATCCTGCGTGTAAGAAAGAACTACTAAATGCAGTTTACTAAAAAAAAAGTGACATAGGACCTTTTGCATTATCGCTTGACCTACATCGGAGATTAAACCCTATCAACTCCTGATTTTTTATAGATTCCCTGGATCCAGTGGCCATTCTGGCTTCTCTTGCGCCCGGGGTAAAATCTTGATCAGCCCCCCTCCCCTGTCTCCCAGAAATTTGCAGGCCAGATTTTAACAAAATTTTCATTTATTAACAAAATTTTGCCAACTGCGCTCTAACTTTATTTTGATAAAAGAAGATTTCAAAAATTACGAAATGATTATAACCGTTGGATTATTTATGGAAATTTTGCACTTCTAAAATTTATGCACCCAGGGCAAGTGCCCCTTCTGCCCCCCTAAGACCACCTCTACCAGGATCTGAAACAGGAATATAAGTAAAAAAAGGTCTTACCGCCAATTGGAGCACCAAAGCAACAAGATACTCCGACAGCACAAGCAGCGGCAAGCATTTCCGTTTTTCTAGATTCATTTTCATAAATTCCGTCAAGAGAAGTGACTAGTTTCGACATAAGGGTAGCAACTATACTTGCAATATGAACCAAAGGACCCTACAAAGAAATTAGCAAGGCAAAATCAAACTGAAATAAACAATTTTATGACATACTAAATTTCTATTTACTAATTAAATGAACATAAATAAACATATAAGTAAGAGGTAGGACTTCTAATCAAGACAGTGAAAATATACTCAAAATTGCCCGAGTATATTGGCTTCACGTTTGGAAGCCTTAATAAAGAAGACGGAAAATATAGACGGAGGCGCTAAGAACATACAAGAAAATTACATAAAAAATGAAACTTTATGTGCAAAGAGTAGATGGAAAAATGGAAGAGATCACTCCCTAAAGTATTAGGACAGTGAAAATGAAAGTGTGGTTGTCTTTGGGAATCAACAAGTTTTTAATCTTTGAGATTTTACAGACAGAAAAAATTGTCCAATTTAACTAATTAGTTTTGCTTATTCATTTTCACTGTTCAACGTGGCAACACTGACAAAACGTAGTTTTGTCCTAAAAAAATTCACAATTTTAAAATAACTGGAAGAAAAAATCAATGAGATCCGGGATTTTCAGTTGTGGATAAACCAGAAGTGGTTCCACGGGACAAAAACTGATTATGTTTTAATTTCCTTGACCGCTTTGATTTAGGTGAGGTGATTGTGCTTCCAGGGAGGGAGGGAGGAACCCGATAGTTAAGGTAATAACAAGTAATTGTAGAAGAGGCGTGTGGCTGTCTTGGGAGTGAAGTGGCTGCCGTTCTGCGTGATAGTGATAAGTCTTTATATTTATGGGTCTGAACGTCGAATGTGTTACCGAGCAGTGTCTTTTATGTTATTTTATTTCGTTTTCTTTGTAAAAAATAAACCCCCGACTGAACTTGAAAACTTGAATGGCAAAATAAGATTATTATTTGCTTCATTGCCTTTATGAAAGCGTTTGATTCATTCCACAGAGACCCACTATGGAGAATACTACAATATTATAGATTCCCCGACAAGGTAGTCCACATAATTGTCCCACTATACAAGAACCACCTTGTGCTGTACAGACTGATGATGGAGACCTTACCGAATGGTTCAGTGTGAAGTTTGGTGTCCACCAAGGATGTATTCTATCCCCACTACTGTTTGCTATACTCATTGACTATATACTTTGAATATTCAACTTCACAGGTGACGTTTTTTCGATGATATGACCCTCCTATCTCATTTAAGAGAGAAGCTGCAGAAGCATATCGCTTTGCTCTTCAGCACGGCTGAGCAAGCTGGTCTGTCAATCAGTACACAGAAAACAAAAGTCATGCAAAACAACGTCGACACCATATCTGGCTATCCCCACCACTCAAAGTTGGATCCAATGTACTAGAGGAGGTTGAAGAGTTCAAGTACCTTGGTAGTCTCATTAAATGAGACGGAAGCCTTGATTGGGATATTACCACATGCATTGCATGCACAGGAAGTGCCTTTAATAAACTAAGAAATGTGTGGTGGAATCCAGCATACTCCCTGAAGTTCAAGCTCTGGCTCTTCAACAGTAACGTCTTCTCCGTACCAAATGTATGAATGCAAATCTTGGACGTTGACTAAGCAGCTGGGAAAGTGAATCCAGGGTTTTGAGAACATCTGTCTTCGGCGCACCAGTGGACTGATAAGATCACTAACGTCTTTATGCTTGAAAAGACAATGCAGCTGTTCGTGATCAATAGAATTACGAATAATCGATGACGTTATTGGGGTTACATGGTGCAGATGGTTAAGGGCTCCCTATCCCATGATCTGTGGTTTTGTGTTTCCTCCCGGCATTAGAAGATGTGGGCCACAAAAGGCAACACTAGGCAAATCGGCATGGGAAGACCTAAGTCTAAGTACGTAAGTAAGTCCTTGGAGACTTTAAGATGAAAAGAGAACACACTTTCTATCATATTAATGCAAACAATGCTCAAATCCGAAAGAATTAACTACGTTTTCTGATATGAAGTTACAAATAAATGGAATGAATTTTTATATAAACATCTTACGCATAGCCTAGTCCATAAAACTAAAATCAATGGAAATAAGAGGCGGTTAGAGGCCTTTTAATCCAACGAAGTTCGAAAATTTTAATGATTTTGTTTTTATTTTTTGCTACCTAGGTGGAATTTACGTTGACTTCTGAAAAAATCTTAACATTTTAAATTTTATTTGTAAGATAACCTTTTTTTAAGTTCAAAGTTTTTGTGGGCTGGTAAACCAACGTATAAAAAGTTTAAAACCACACAGTAAATATTATACAGTATGGGAAATTCCTATACTCTCCATTAAAGATTTTTTGCACACAGAAGTTGCCACACCTTTCGTCATGACTCCGCCTTTACGCGTGCGGAATGACAAATTTTTAGCGCATTGCGACGGGAATATACAAGATCTGTTGAAGCTACTGCTGTGACCCTTTGAAAAACTTCCCAAACCACGCGCTGTGATGTGTCCCATTTCTGAACCAAATTATGCTACTGTATAATATTTATGCTGTGTTTGAAACTAACATTAAAAGTTCAGCTTGCTTCGGAGAATTTGTCAACGGCTAGTCATAGCTAAGCGGTCACTTGTCAGAGCTACTACCTAGTTGAAGGGAGGCTGTAAGCTCAACTTTTATTTATACGAGAGCCATTTTTTTATATATCCAAGTTCCATTATTTGCAAATGCCTTATTAAGAAATGTAGTTACACTTAAAAAATAGCTACAACTTTGTTTTCATTTTTTTTTGTCATTCTATACGACAAGGTAGGATCAAACAGTTCGTGGGAACGAACTGTAAGTAAGGAGCGACCAGGCTCAATAGTAACCGAAACTGTAAAAACCGAAATTTTGATACTAATAGATACGTCAAAAGAATCAGCTTATTATGCTGATTTCAAATATATAAGGTTCATTAAGTTTAGTCTTACCCATCAAAAGTTACGCGCCTGAGGAAATTTGCCTTATTTTCGAAAAAAGGGGGAAACAACACCTAAAAGTCATAGAACCTTAATGAAAATCACACCATCAGATTGAGCGTATCATAGAACCCTACTATAGAAGTTTCAAGCTAATATCTGCAAAAATGTGGAGTTTGTGCATTTTTTGCCAAAAGAAAGATCACGGACGCGTAATTATTTGTTTTTTTTTTCCCAGGGGTGATCGTATCGATCCATTAGTCCTAGAATATCGTGAGAGGGCTCATCCGCACGGAAATTAAAAGTTCTAGTACCCTTTTTAAGTGACTAAAAAAATTGGAGGGCAGTTTGGCCCCCTCTCACGCTCATTTTTTCCCGGAGTCACCCAATCAAAATTTTGAGATAGCCATTTTAATCAGCATAGTCGATAATCTAATAAATATGTCTTTGAGAATGACTTAATCTCCCCACAGTTCCCGCGGGATGGGCTGTAAGTTATGAACTTTGCCCATTGTTTACATATAGTATTGGTTAATGAGAAGTATACAGACGTTTCAAGTGGGATTTTTTATGGTGTGTGTGTGTGGGGGGGGGGGTCCGGAGGAGGAGGCTTTTGGGGAGGATCTTTCCATGGAGGATGTTTCCTTGGGGGAAGGGACATTTCTATAAATGGGGTGCCGGATTTCCCAGCATTATTTAAAAAACGATCAGAAATTAAATTAAAAAAAAGTTTTTTCAAATGAAAGTAAGGAGCAACATTAAAACTTAAAACGAGAAGAAATAATTACGTATATGAGGGGGTTTTGCCCAAAAGTCAATACCACGCCCTTTACGCTAAAGGTTTTTTTAGTACTTTCACAAGAGCTATCTGTTCTAATTAACCAGCCTTTGTGACTCAGGGGTTTGTGATTCGAACAAAATTCGAACTTTAGCGTAAAGAGCGAGGTATTGACTAGGGGGGAAATTTTCCTTATATACGTAATTAAAACATACGAATATAGAAGTTCGTTACGTAAGTTAATTCGTAAGTTACGTCAGAACAAAATTTCGAGAAAGCCATTTAGCCAAACAAGTAAAAAAAAAAAAAAAATATACAAATTTTGTTTTAATTATTCATGTACTGTGAGAATCAAAGCTGCATTAATTCAAAAACGTTCAGAAATTAAATTAACAAAACAAGCTTTTTTTAACTGAAAGTAAGGAGTGACATTAAAACTTAAACGAACAGAAATTATTCCGTATATGAAAGGGACTGTTTCCTCCTCAACGCTTCGCTCTTTACGCTAAAGTTTGACTCTGTCACACAACTTTATTTTTTAAAATATAATAAATAACTTTAGCGTAAAGAGCGGAGTTGAGGAGGGGACAGCCCCTTTCATATACGGAATAATTTCTGTTCGTTTTAAGTTTTAATGTCGCTCCTTACTTTCAGTTAAAAAAAAATTGTTTTTTTTAATTTAATTTCTTTAAAGGCTGATATTTTGGTGCAAGTAAATATAACTGGTACAATGTTGCCATCAAATTTAAATTTCGAAGAAGAAAGATATATTTACCTCTTTTCCTACTGGCATTCCAGCTCCAAGAGTTGCTGTTAAACCGATACATTTGGCAACAAAAGTTCTAAACGACAAATACTCTTTCAGTATAACTCCACGGAGAATCGTTTTCATCTCTGGTATCCCCGAGCCTAGAATATAGCATATAAAATCTGGCTGTCCAAAGCAAAAGTAAGGAAAAACGAATCAAAGTTTCGAGCAAGAAATTTCAAGGTGCTAGGCTTTAGAAAATGATGGCCCTGTCTACTTGGTCTTAAATTGTGAGTAACTCAAGCAGGAGACACTTAGATACTATAGGTCACAAAACTTTTGTAGCAAAGCATGGGCGCCACACAGACGACCATTTCCTTGTGAAGAGGGCTGACATTTTTTAGGGGGTGTGAAAAAACTGACATAAAATGAGTGAATCATATGCCATAAATTATATGAAAAAAAATGGCAGTCTTGATATTTTGAGGAGAAGCAAGACCGGAAGGCCCCTTCTTTATATGCCAGAAGTAGAACCTATACGCAGACCTCTCTCTATTATGTCTAATCTGAAACTTCAAAAGAACCATACTTATTTCAATTATACTATTTGTGGCAAATAAGAAAACCGAATCGTTCCTCTAAAAATAGGAATTCCGTAATTGAGGGCGCGTCCCCTTCCTCACCCTCGCTTTGTACGCTAAAGTTAAACTTTTCGTACCAATTCTTAAAGAAAGACTGGTCAAACACAAGGGCCGTTGAATTTGAATGAGAAGTATTTAAAGAACTTTAAGAGTATAGCGTAAAGAGCGAGAATCGAGTAAGGGGCAATCCCCCTCATATACGAAATTATTTCTGTTTGTTTAAATTTTTATTGTTTTCCTTACTTTTAGCTGAAAAACTTGTCTTTCTTATCCAATTTAATAATGGAGTAATACTATTATGTACTTTGAAAGAGTACTGCACTGTTTTACCCACTACGCAAAATTGTAAAAAATAGTAGAATAAAAAAGGAAAAAAAAAAACAATATAAACAAAAACAATAAAAAGGAAAAGAAGCAAAACTGTAGAAATAGTGGCAAAATAATGACTACAGCTATGTTCGCTCATACGTATAATTTTCTTTGAAGTATAATATTAAATCATACTAGCTAAAAAAAAAAAAAAAAAAACTGTACAGAATAGTTTTAGTACCTAGCAAATATGGACCCCCATCCCCAAATTCAAAATTGAAATAATCTTACTGATGCTGCCTTCTTAGGAAGAAAAAATGTGTGATTGTGCAATTTTATCACTTATGAGCCGGTTCGATTTTCATCAATATTAAATAAGGTGACGGGGGAATGAAGAGTCATACGTTCGGATTCCGGAACATATTATATTTAATAATGGTATATATACACCAATACATTTTGAAAAGGTCCTGCAGCGTTTTCAAATATAGGGAATCAATAATGACATTCATTTGTACCCCGAATTCAAAATTGTAAAAAAAATAGCGAAGTAGCTAAAAAAGGAAAAGAAACAAATCTGTAA
>CM051260.1:22366828-22392974 GCA_027921565.1 Artemia sinica
CCTAAGTGAAACAAAATCTTGAGCTGGTGAGTTTTTAGCAATTCATATCATTATATATCAAATATTAGGTTAATTTGTTAGTCTTGCCAAAGCTGTTATTTATTTTGGAATACAAAATTATGTTTACATAGAGAATTTTGAAAAAAAACGAGAAGCTTTGGCAATGAAAACGAACAGAAATATATTTTTAGAAAAAACTTTCCGAAAAAGAAATTTTCAAAGAAAAAGTAAAGGCCATATTAAACTTAAGATCAGAAGTAATAGAAACCTATAATAACTCAAGCTCAAAACGACCAGAATTACTATTAAAGAATTTATGAAACCCAAAAAAACAAACAGAAATTAAATAAAAAATAATAGCACAAAAACGTACAACAGGTACTAATATCAATAAATGAATAAATCTTAAAATGAGAAAAGCTTAATTGAATATGCTAATTAAGCTTAAAACGAACAAAAAATATTTTGCTTTTGAGGTATAAATGAAAACCAAAACGAAACAGAAATTAAATAAAAAATCATAGCAAACACACATAATAGGTGCTAGTATAATGAGGAAATAAATCTTAAAATGAAAAGAACTTAAATGGAACATACAATTCAAGCTGAAACGACAAAAAAAAAAAATCACTACAACCAAGAGTTTCGGTTTTTGCCTCGTTCTCTCACTGTAAAACTCTAAAAACATACTACGCAATTGGTGCTTTACTGAAAACGAATTATATTTCAAATATTTTCTTTTGTACTTCTTACAACATTTGAATAGAAGCATAAAAATTAGAGTAAAACTAAGTTTGAACTGATGAGCTTTCCGCAATTAATATCGTTCTACATCAAATAATAAGTTTATTTGATTTAGTTCTTTCCAAGATTATTCAAGGCAAATATAGTTTCACTACAAACAAGAGTTTGGATGCTGACCCCTTTCCCTAACTGTAAAGTGTAAAGCCTAGTGCGTCACATGGCGCTTCACTGAAAACAATCTTTTTCCTTTCAAAATTTTCTTTTCCAGTTATTACAGCATCTAAAATGAAAATAAAATTATAGTGAAATAAAATCTTGAACTGATGATCTTTCAACAATTAATCATTATTATATATGCTAACATTTAGTTTGATTTTATTTGTACTGTTTCAAGGCTGTTCAAGACACATATAGTTTTCGGTAAAGCGCCAATTACGCAGTAGGTTTATGGAGGACGGTTTAATCATTTGATCAAAAGCGTCCGTCAATCGATTGATTCAAGCATGATTGACCGTCTAGGAACCTGTTTGACGCTTGAGTCAAGCGTTGACGGTGATGATAGAAATTTTGAATGACTCAATCATTTTGATCAAAAGCAGTGTGTCAATCGATTGATGTTGGGGAAACTTTTGATCGAACCGATTGACCATTTGGGCCTCCTTTAGATTTACAGTGAGAGAAAGGGGGTAAAACCCAAAATCTTGTTTGTAGTGATTTTTTTTCGTTTCAAGCTTGATTTGCATATTCAACTTAAAATTCACTCGTTTTAAAATTTATTTATACGTTTATATTAGTACCTATTATATGTTTGTTTGCTATGATTGTTTATCTAATTTCTGTTCGTTTTGGGTTTCATTTATACTTCAAAAGCAGGATATATTTTTCTTCGGGTTAATCTTAATTTGCATATTTAATTTAAGGTTTACTTCGTTTTAAGATTTATTCATTTATTTATATTAGCACCTGTTTTATATTTTTTTTTTTTACTAAGGTTGGTTTATTAATCTCTGTTCGTTTGGGTTTCATTTATTCTTCAATAATAATTTCTGATTGTTTTGAGTTAATATAGATTTCTATTTCTTCTTATCTTAAGTTTAATATGGCCTTTACTTTTCTTTAAAAAAACAAAAAAAAAAAGTTCTTTTTTTCGGGAAAGTTTTTTTTTTAATTAATAACGGGAAAGAATTGGGTCTAGAAAGGGGGCTGTTTCCGAACAAGTAAGGATTGTCCTATTGAGCCAAGAAATCCAAAAATCGTATTGTGATATATTAGCATCCCCATCTTCTCTCTCTGTATGCTGTAGGATTAAGGAAGCGTGGGGGAGAGAAACTTTAAGGCAGGGCTTAATAGGGGACTTTTTACCGGGGTTGGTTTGGTAATAGGAGTAAGAATCTGGGATGGGCGAAGTTGGAGTTAGGTCCTTATTTTTGCACATTGTGTGGCGATGGGAGGATAACTTAATTCATTCTTCGGGTTTTTGTGAGGAATAAAATGTAGTATGAGGGGGGGGGAAATTTTCCTGGAGTGGAATACAAGAAAGGAATGGGTGGATATAATATTAAGTGATAGAACTTTTATGGGGATTAAAAAGTCGGGTAAGTTTGGAGGCCCAGGTAAAACACCTAGGGACTATTTCTATAACATAATCTGGATTTAAGGATGTTTATTTGTTTCATGCTTTGCATAATGTTATACTTTTGCATTAGCCATGGCCCATAAAGGCTTTTAGAGTAGTGAAATAAAAAAAATACAAAGTTTTTTCAACTGAAAGTAAGGAGAATATTAAAAATTTAAAACGAACAGAAATTATAACATATATGAAGGGGATTGTCCCCTCCTCAACACCTCACTCTTTACGCTAAAGTTTTTTTAGTACTTTTAAAAAAACTTCTTATTGTTCTAATTATACGACCCTTGTGTTTCAGGAGTCGTTCTTAAAGAATGGGAATAATTTAAACTTGAGCATAAAGAGCGAGGTGTTGAGGAGGGGGCAATACCCTTCATATAAGTAATAAGTTCTGTTCGTTTTAAGTTTTATCCTTACTTTCAGTTGAAAAAAAAACTTGTTTTCTTTTGTTATTTTCTGATCATTTTTAAATGATGCCGGAAATCTGGCCCCATTTCCACGGAAAAATTTCCCTCCCCACGGAAATATCCTCTAGGCAGTTCAATCCGTTGAAATTTTACCCATGACAATCACCCTTAAACAACTACACGCGTAAAATTGAGACGGAAAAGAGAAATCAAGACATATAAAAAGAATTTTGTTTAGGAATTTTTGGCGAATTCCCCCAGCGTATATTTTCCCCAGATAAGTTCACCCCTGGAAACTTCCCTCCCCATGGAAAATTCCCCCGTGAAAAAAAGCAATCGATAATCCCCCCCCCATACGGAAATGTAAACATACTTCCTAATAACAAATACTATGCTTTAAAGCAATGAGAAAATTTTATAACTTAAAGACCTTTCCCCTGGGGCTGTGAGGGGGAACCCATGTTATATCCAAAGATATTATTATTGGGCTTTCGGGCAATTACGAATGAAGAAAAAATGGCTATCTCGAAATTTTGATCGACGATTTTGAATAAAAAAGGAGCAGGGAGGGGGCCTAGTTGTCCTCCAATCTTTTGGTACCTTAAAAAGGGCACTATAACTTTTAATTTACGTTCGAATGAGCCCTCTCAAGATGCTCTAGGACCACTGGGTCGATATGGTCACCCTTGGGTAAAAAAAAAAACAACGAATAAACACACACCCGTGATATTTTCTTCTAGCAAAAAAATACAAAATTCAGCATTTTTGCAGATAGGAGCTTGAAACCTCCACAACAGTGTTTTCTGATGCGCTGAATCTGATGGTATGATTTTCATTATGATTCAATGACTTTTTGGGGGTTTACTCCCCGCCCCCCCCTTTTTCTAAAAAAATCAGGCCACAATTTTCAGGCTCGTGGCCTTTAATGGGTAAGACTAAACTTAATGAAACTTATATTTGAAATCAGCATAATAAGCCAATTCTTTGGACATATCTATTAGTATCAAAATTCCGGTTTTTAGAGTTTCGGTTAGTATTGAGCCAGATCACTCCTTACTTCAGTTCGTTACCACGAACTGTTGATAAATATCACATCATACCATGAAAAGCATTAAAAAAAACTCCACATTTATGTCCTAGTGATCAGCAAATAAGGATTAATAAGATAAAAGCTTACCAATTGCTTGCGGTGCAACTAGATGAACAAATCCAGAAGAAAATAATACCAACAATACAGGAACTGATATCCACGCAAAATATTTGGATGTAGGATCATATGCTAAGTCGTATAAATATATTCGAGCTAGAAGCAAAAATAAGATAATCAGCTAAAACTCCATCTCGTTCCAGAATTGATTGCAATTATTAGCGGTATCTAATAATGATAAAAAGTTGTACCCATTTGCGTTTAAAGTAACTCAATTTGCGAAAAAGGTATTCCATTGGCATAACTCTGCTCTGAATTATCTTAATTGGTGATTAAATAATGAGGATGAAACAGAGCTCGAGATTTATTTTAATTGAATTTGTATGAAAGTGCTAAAAGGGTTAAACTGCTACCAGTTAAGGTAAGTCCGAGGGGGGTGGTTACTCTTACGCACTTAACATAAATTTGGAATAACATCAAATTGTATCAATCTATGGAACAACTGCTGACAAGATGGTCATGGGACTTGACTTAGCTTCACTTCTTGGCTGTGTTCTGTATAATACACAAGTACCATTTAAACAGTGTTGCCGAATATTAAAATATGGTTTAGCATTGGGGTATGTTAAAAAGTTGAAACTAATAGAGTCGTAGGCGCCAAGATGACCTTGTAGCTTGACCTAGCTGTTACTCTAGGACTGTGTTCTGCATAATACACAAATATCAATCGAGCAGTGTTGTCAAAAAAATATGCCTTAGCATTGGAGTATGCTAAAAAGTGGAGACTAATAGAGATGTAGATGCTAAGTAAAAGAATTTTTAACAAAGAAATTTCAGAACAAATCCTTAGAAATCCTTTAGTGTGATGATTATGGGTTTGAACCATCAAGGACCGCAACTAATCAATGACCCTAACCACCAAGGACCTCGGCCTACAAGGGCCTAATATCCCAGCCTCCAAGGGCCCCTCCTCTCCAACTTTTTGGGCCCTCCCCCCATTTTCTTAAACTTTTTTTGAATTTTTTTTAATTTTTTTATTATTTTCTTAGCATGGTATTTTCTCTTCAACTTTTTATTACATGTCTTAGAATGACATAAAACATTACTTAAAACATAAAAAATTCACATTTAATATTTTCCAAATTCAAGTGAAAATGATATAGAAATGTTAGTCGTGACTTTTACTATTGAAAAAATAATGATTGTAGTAGTACTTTTTTTTATGGAAGGAATTTTTTGGACTTAGAAATTATTCAACTTTTTTTACATATCTAAAATAACATGAAAAAATATGCTTGCGGCTGTACCAAATCGCCCTCTATGCTTACTCTAGACATGACGTGGCTTTCCCACTGGTACTCTGTGGCAGGTTATCGACACTACCTAGTTTATTGCATGTATATAATCAGTAATTTTTAAGCAGTGGAAGGATAAAAACATAAGTCATATCTTTAAAAAACTGGAGATGAAGCCTTTTTAAGAAATTGTGTTCAAATGATAGTGCTATTTGTAGCATTGAATGCTGACAAGGATAAGTATTTGAACTATGAAACAAGTACAAGTGGTACCACTCTCGGAAACGTACGTGTGCATTGTCATAACAGTAAGGAATTAAATTCCTTTTGGAGTGCCAAAAAAATCAACTCTTATGTTGTTGGATATGCAAAATTGAGATCTCTGGAGATGATTTCACTCAAAGAGAATTTCAACATAAAAAAATAATCGTCGATGATAGAGGACAACTCCATGCTACTGTTGCTGGTAATACATTACCTACTGATACAATCCTATCGTCAGCTCTTCGGGTATTAGCATTCAACGGAAGGTCAAAAGAAGACAGGCGTACTCTTCTACTAATATCATAAACCATATCTTGTCTACGTGCCGGAACTGTCACCTATGTGAAAAATAACGTGGTAATAAACAGTGCAAATTGCCGGAAAAATAAAAGTGGCATTGGTAGAAAATATCACTAAGGAATATAAAGATGAATCGATGAAAAAAAAAGTGCAAAAGCTATCGTTACTACCATCATTGATCAACAGTCAATGAACCAAATAATACCAAAGACGAAACGCATATTGAACCTGTCGGTGACACACCAGTAAAAATTGTGTATGACTAAAAATGGAATAATCATTATTCTACTGATTACGAACTAAGAGAAGACAATAGCTACAGTATCAAGAGAGAACATGGTGAACTATTTTATAGAATAGATTCAAAATGTCCGAAGTTGTTCATTGATATTGATAATGTATAATAATATATTTTTTTGTATTAATATTCTAGGCCCTACATGTAATTATTTCATTAAAAATATATTATGCATTACATTGTATTTTTTTATATTTTTAGAGTATGCTAGTATATCAAACGTTTAGAATGTCTATCAAAGCATCGGAGATGTAAAAAAAGGAATTTGCATACATCGTATGTCGGATAGATACTTTAACATAGAGAAAATCAAAGTATCAGAATGAATAAATTCTTTATCAACGTCTTTGTCGGATAGGTCAAGGATAAAATTGATAAAATCTAAGTATCAGAGCGAATAGATTCGATTATCAATATCCTTGCCAGATATGTCGGTTAGATTATCAAAAACCTAAGTGTCAGAGTAATGAAATTCTGTATCAATATATCTATTGCCAGATACGTGGATAACATAGACAAAATCTAAGTATTAGAGTGAATAAAATTTTTCTGTAAGTATCTTTTGTCGGATACATCGGGATATAATAGACACAATCTAATTATCAGAATGAATAAATTCTTTATCACATCTTTTGGCGGATACGTCGATATACTACAATCAAATCTAAGCATCAGATTGATGAATTCCTTATCAACTTTTTTTTGTCTGTTACATCAGATAACATTCACAAAGTCTAAGTATCAGAGTGAATAATTCTTTATCATCGTAATTTTGTCAGATATGCCTTATAAGCATCAAGAGTGAATAAATTTTTCTTCAACATCTAGTGTCAGATACATCGATAAAATTGATAAATCTAAGTATCAGATTGAGTCTTTATAACTTCTTTTGTCGGATACATCAGATAACATTTAGAAATCTGCATCAGAGTGAAAATTCTTTATCATCGTCCTTTGAACAGATATATTGGGAAAATCTAAGTATCAGAGTTAATACATTCTGTATCAATATCTTATACAACGAATACGTTTTATCCAACGGATACGTTAGATAACATTGTCAAAATCTATGTATTAGAGTGAACAATTCTTCATCAACTTCCTGTTTTCTTATACATCAGATAGTATTCACAAAATCTAAGTATCAGAGTGAATAAAATTACTTATCATCGTCTTTTGTCAGATATGCTTGATAAAATTGAGAAAACTTAAGTATCAGAGTGAATAAATTCTTTATCAATGTCTTTTCACAGATACGTTTAATAGCATTGACACCAAATCTGTCATAGTGAATAAATTCTTTATACTTCTTTTGTCGGATATCAGATAACATTCAGGAAATCTAAGCATCAGAGTGACTAAATGCTTTAATCATCGTAATTTTTCAGATATGCCTGATAAAATTGAGAAAAATCTAAGCATCAGAGTTAATAAATTATGTATCTATGTCTTTTTGACAAATACTTTTGATAACACTGATAAAATTTAAGCATCAGAGTAAAACAAATTTCTTTATTGACATTCTTTATCGATATCTTTGCCGGATACGTCGGATAACATTGACAAAATCTACTTATTAGAATGAATAAATTCTTCATCAGCATCTTTTGTCGGATAGGCCGGGATAAAATTGATAAAATCGAAAGTATCAGAGCGAATAGATTTTCTTTATCCACATTCTTTGCCGGAAATGTCAGTTTACATTATCAAAACCCAAGGGTCAGAGTGATTTAAATTCTGTATCAACATCTATTGTCCAGGCACATGGGATAGCATTGACAAAATCTAAGTATCAGAGTGAATAAAATTCGTTATCCGCGTCTTAATCGGATACATCAGATAACATTCACAAAATCGATGTTTTATTAATTTTGACTTTATTCATCGTTACGTTGAATTTAGGTTAGACTGGTTATAGATGGCAGCACACCCTCTGAGACACACAAAGAATTTATTCAATCTGATACTTAGATTTAGACAATTTTATCCGATGTATCTGACAAAGATGTTTGATCGAAAATATTTATTCACTCTGATACTTAGATTTTGTCAAATTTATCCCATGTATCTGTCCAACAGATATTGATACAGAATTTCATCACTCTGACACTTAGGTTTCGATAATGTTAACCTAACATATCCGGCAAAGGATGTTGATAAAGAATCTATTCCCTCTGATATTAGATTTTATCCATTTTATCCTGACCTATCCGCAAAACATGTTGATAAATAATTTATTCATTCTAATACTTAGATTTTTTCCTCTATGTTTAACCTATCTATCCGACATACGATGTATGCAAATTCCTTTTCTTACGTCTCCGACTGTTTTAATAGATATTCTAAACGTTTGAAATGATACATACTCTAAAAATAAATGAACACATAACAATGTAATACATAAAATATTTTTAATGAAATAATGACATGTAGAATATAATACAAAAAATATATTATTATACATTATTAATATAAATGAACAACTTTGGACATTTTGAATCTGTTCCATTAAAATAGTTCACCATGTTCTGTCTTGATACTGTAGCTATTGTCTTCTCTTAGTTCGTAATCAGTAAAATAATCATTATTCCGTTTTGGAGTCATACACAATTTTTTACTAGAGTGTTATCGAAAGGTTCAAAATGCGTTTTGTCGTTGGTATTATTTGGTTCATTGACTGTTTGATCAATGATGGTATTAACGTTTTGTTGCGCTTTGTTTTTCATCGATTCATATTTATATTCCTTGTGTTATTTTTTACCAATGCCATTTTATTTCCGACAATTTCACTGTCTATTACCACATTATTTTTACACAGGTAACAGATATGGTTTATGATATTTAGTAGAAGAGTACGCCTGTCTTCTTTTGACCTTCCGTTGAATGCTAATACCCGAAAGCTGACGATGGGATGTATCAGTAGTTAATGTGTTACCAGCAACAGTAGCAAGGAGTTGTCTATATCATAGACGATTATTTTTATGTTGACATACTCTTTGAGTGCAGTCATCTCTGGAGATCTCAATCTCGCATATCCACAAACATAAGAGTTGAATTATTTTTGGTGCTCCAAAGAACTTAATTTCTTACTGTCATGACAATGCACGCATACGTTTCCGATAATGAAACCACTTGTACTTGTTTCATAGTTCAAACACTTCTCCTTGTCCAGCATTCAATGCTACAATAGCACTATCATGTGAACACACTTTCTTAAAATGCCTCATCTTCCATTTTTTAGAGATATGAACTTATGTGTTTATCCTTCCACTGCGTAAAAATTACTGATTAATACATGCAATAAAGTAGGTAGTGTCGATAACCTACCATAGAGTACCAGTGGGAAGCCGCATCGTGTCTATTAGCAAGCATAGAGTACGATTGGTACAGCTGCAAGCATATTATTAATTTTAAGATACGTAAAACAAGTTGAATAATTTCTAAGTCCAAAAATTCAGTCCATATAAAAAAAGTGCTACTACAATAATTATTTTCTAATAGTAAAAGTCACGACTAACATTTCTCTATCATTCTCATTTTGAATTTGGAAAATATTAAATGTGAATTGTTTATGTTTTAAGTATGTTTATGTCATTCTAGGACATGTGGAAAAGTTGAAAAATTCCATGTTAAAAAAAATAATAAAAACAAAGTTTAAAAACTTTAAAAAAAGTATAAAAAAAGATGAGGAGAGGTTGGACCCAAAAATTTGCAAAGGAGGGGCCCCTTGGAGGCTGGGGGGATAGGGGGCCCTTAGAAGATTAGGTCCTTGTGATTAGGGTCATTGATGGTTGCGGTCCACTTGGTGGTTCAAACCCATAATCACCACACTAGTTGATTTCTAAGGATTGTTCTGAATTTCTTTATTAAAATTCTTTTCTTAGCATCTACATCTGCTATTAGTCTCAACTTTTTTAGCATACTCCAATACTAAGGCACACTTTATATTTACAACACTGCTCGATTGATCTTGTGTATTATACAAAACACAGTCTAGGAGTAAAGCTTAGGTCAAGCCATAAGGTCATCTTGGCGAAAAATGCTATGACTCTATTAGTTTCAACTTTTTTAGCATACCCCAATGCTAAATCATATTTTATATTGGCAACACTGTTCAAATGGAAACATGTATATTATACAGAAACACAGCCAAGAAGTAAAGCTAAGTCAAGTCCCATGATCACATTGTCAGCAGTAATTGTTTCCATAGATTGATACCATTGATGTTGTTCCAAATTTATGTTAAGTTTGCGTAAGAATTACCACCCCCCCTCGGACTTACCTTAACTGATAAGCAGTGTAACCCTTTTAGCACTTTCATACAATCCAATTAAAATAAATCTCGAACTCTGTTTCACCCTTCTTATTCAATCACCATTAAGATCATTCAGAGCAGAGTTATGCCAATGGAATACCTTTTTTTTCCGCAAATTGAGTTACTTTACGCAAATGACACAACTTTTTATCATTATTAGATACCGCTAATAATGCAATCATTCTGGACGAGATGCAAGATACCTTCAAGCTAGAGGTACTAAAGTGTTTGACAAGTTTTGACTCAGAAACATGTTCGGCTTAGCTGTATCTTTAGTAAAAACATTATTTATACGAAAAAACACGATTATTTTAGCCTTCAGCTGAAAGTAGTATTTTACAGAAAAGTCTATTAAAACCTTTGAAACGTTATAACAAGGTCTTTAGTTTTGGTATTGTCCCATTGAAAAACCTGTCTGGTAAGTCTTGTCTTCGGCGCGGTAAGTGATCCATGGCAATGATAAGTCATGTACCGTTGAAAACTGCACTGTATATTAAGTACCCTCTGAATCCGTTCTCTCTGATTGGTCCAGAAAATGGGTGTTGACACAGAAACCTGTCTGGTAAGCCATGTCCCTTCTGTAGCACTAGATACCTGTCTGTGGTAAGTCATGTACCGTTGAAACTGCACACATATCCATGCCTCAGGACCTGTAGGTGTAGTATTGCGTATATTTTCCTTGTAGGGTTAGAATCTTTATACATGAACACGACTCCAAAGTGGCACATTTGGTGTCATTTTGACAACTCTCTGTCAAAAAAGTTTGCTCAATTTGAATTATTTCGGCTCTCTTTGCATAACCTTTTTATGCTCAGAATAACAATGCAGTTTATCTCTAATAAAAAGTACAAAAACAGATAACAGTATAGCATATTTCTAGAGCACAGAGAAACACCTTGGAAACGCAACTTAAAAACACTCTTCTTAAAGATAGAGTATTTAAAACCTATTGACCCAAAACTTGTTTGACAAATTCAGAGTTAATGTCTGAAATTTTTTCTCAATTAAAGAAATAAGGAATTGATGACAACTATAAACAGCCAATTAAAAAATTAAAGCTTTCGGAAATCGACAAGCACATTTTGGATTATCAGTCAATTGAGCAACGCCTAATTTGATTACTCATTTTATTTTTTGGGGTGCGCCAATAGAGGAATATACACGAACCAGGCACCTACTCGGTAGAAAAGGAGGCTTGACCGCTCATCCCCCCGAGAAGAGTTTGAGAATTAGAAAGAATAGAGAGAGAGAAAAGCAAAAAATTAAAAACACCAATATCAGCTTCAAGAAGAAAAACGACTAAACTAAAAAATAATTGATTTTGCAGTATTGTCCTTTCAACATGGGTACGCTGAATTGGTAAAAAAGCTCAGTTTTTCGTGTTTCAGATTCAATATTATTTTTTGATGATTAATCTAGTGCCTTGTTCATTTTCTTTTTTTGAAAGGAGATGTGAAAGGAAAAAAAGAAGTTCTGCTTAGAGAAACATTGAAAACAAAACAGAATAACAATTTGTATATTTCACCTCCTGGTTCCAAAAATACAAATTTGAAATATAGGACATTAATTGTTTCCCACAATTGTTCTACTCCCAAAAACAATTTGAAATAATAAAAAAAACAAAATCCAACGGGAGATTTTTTCTGGCATTCTAAGATGCCGGTATCTGGCGTGTCCACAATTCTGAAAGTGTCAAAGTCAAATTTTATCTTCTTGGCTGTTGTGTGTTACGAAAGTTTCCGGGTATTTAAAAAAATCGATAATTCCTTTATTAAAAGCTATAGATAAAACCAATATATCCAATGATTGAACAATCTAAACTCAGTTCGTGTTTTCTGTGAGACCTCAATTTAGGGATCAGGAATCAGGTTGACCCCAATTTTTAAAATTTGTCCAAGCCCGCAATGGTTTGAAGCTGCTTTGAACTTCCAAGTGTTATATTCCTTCCGAGCATTTATTTTCATAACTTCTATAAGTTTTATTGTCATGGAAACTTGGCGACTAATTTCTGGGAGTTATATATATTTTTTATATATAATATATATTTTTATCAGATCTAATGTTTATTTGTGTTTCTAGTGCCAATTTTAGGTAGGTAATAAATATGCAATGATAATTTTTCTACCGACACTAACTCGTTCTATAATCATTTTTTTAAGTATGCTTTGGTAAATTTTTAGTGCCTTCCAAAAGTATTCCTGATGCAATACCTTAGTCAGACAACATGCTCTTAATACAGTTGTCTTATATCATGCATTTATT
Organism: Artemia sinica; assembly: GCA_027921565.1. Lineage (NCBI taxonomy): Eukaryota > Metazoa > Arthropoda > Branchiopoda > Anostraca > Artemiidae > Artemia > Artemia sinica. The sequence goes on from CM051260.1 coordinate 22,379,488, forward strand.
TTATTTTTTTAACAAACTGCATTTTCTTTATTTACGAGTTTTTATTTTTATAATTTCTTGGAGGATTATGGTCTTGGAAATCTCTGCATCTTGAATTTTTTTTAATCCAGTATAATGTTTGTTTTGTATCTCTAATTCAAAACTTTTAGGTAGGTGACAAGTATGCAATGAGTATTATTCTACGAAACACGGCTTTTTTCTATAATTTATTTTGAAAGCATGTTTCGGTAAATTGTTGATGCAATAAAATTTTGATAAGCGATGATAGATTTTTCAAATATTTTTTTTTGATAAGCGCATGGCTTAGTTTCTGAAAACTTTGTATAACTCTCCTGGTGTCTTTTTTGGCTGGAATTCAAATGAATGTCGCTCATAGTTTCCTTATATCATGATTTTCTTTTTTTTTTCTTTTTTTTTACAAATGTACCTAACATCGTTAACGGAAAATATTACATTTGCTCGTTTCTAATAAAATTCATTAACATAGTAACTCCATTAAATTTGAAGAAAAGTATGAAACAGTAAAAAAACGTCAGACCCAAGAATTAGCAAACGTGTGTGTATGTTTGTACCCACAAGTTTTTTCCTATACTATATGACAGTCAGATTAAAGTGTAAATAGGAAGCACGCGTTTTTTAAAATATTTAGCACAGATACTCATCTTTATGAAAATTTATAATAGCCTATACCAGTCAAGGCGTATCCAGGATTTCTGTTCAGGGAGATCATTCCTGGGGGGGGGGGGGTGGTACAAAAATAAACAAACATTATAAAAATTGTTCGTATGCTTATTGTTACGTTTGAAGAGTCGGACACAAACAATCTCGAAGGGGGGGGGGCTCAAACCTTGAACCCCTTGGATACGACTTTTGTACACCATTCCAAGTATTTGCGACGTCATTCATATGAAAACTCGACTACGGAAATATATTCCTAATGAAAAAAAATCGACAGTGGAAAATATATTCCAATTTCCTTCATCTCGGTTTTTAAAGTCTTGATTTGGGCAGTTGTCCTTGTTTTTCTCATATTTTTCTTTCCTTCACAAATTAATAAACACATTAATTCAAAAACGATTATATAAAGATGACATTTATACTATCTAGTTCGTTTCTTCAGGATCAGAAAAATTGTTAACCTACCAGTTTGCAGAAAGACCAAAAAGTACGTGTCATTTTCGAGAAAAATACATACAAAAGTTATTGCTCTCTAAAGATAGTAGACTAGAATTATTGCTCGTTTTAATAGATATTTTTAGGAGATCCCAATCAAAACTTGGATTCTGTTTACTATAAAAAAAAATTCACAATTTTAAACGTAAAAATATTTTTAAACGAAGATCACAAGTGTGACACAAAACGAGGGCTCTAATAACTGGACCGTCGCAGGTGTCCCTTTCGTGCTACCGCTGGCTACGTAGCTCCGGCACACCTGAGAAACAGAGGTGTTTCCTAGAAGCGAAGGAACACAGTTTTATTCTTTGTGCTTATGGAAAAAGCGTACGGTGCGTTTTTTTATGACGGCAAACTTCTCCTCTTGAGAGGTTTATCTTTATTGGTCGTGTTGTTTACTGCGCGTTCGACATTGGAGATCCTGGGTCCTAAAAAGTGGACATTATGCTTTGAACCGAGAATTTTTTATTACCACAAACCTTTACCATTGACTAGAGATCAAATATGCACCTCCCTAGTCCTTCTCATTCGTCGATTCAAACGGCTTGGGCTCGAACGTCCTTTTCCAAACTTTTCGCGACGATGATAGCCAAAACCGTGTGTAAGATTTTTTAGGAAGATTCGGTCTCAAACCAACACTTACAGTACTGTAATAACCTTTCGTTCCTCCAACTTCATACATCGAAATCGTTCGATATGAAGTCTAACGGATTTTGAAGCTCAATATTCTAAATGAACAGCTGTCACCTTGCCCAAGGCAAGCGAGTTAGATCCATGGTGTTGTTGACTGGTCAGTTACGATTTTATCCTTTGCCCGGGACGATAAAATCAAGCTCGAGCTAGGGCGAGCTCGTATTGAAAGCCAGCGAATAAATGAAAGCCTTGATTCCCGAACGATTCGTACTTTTGCTTTCGGTCACCAAGTACCGAAATGTTTCGTCTTCTTTACTTCACGCCCAGTGACTCAGACGAGACTTCAGAGGAAAATACTCTGTCCGATAAGCAGTGAAAAAGGCTTCCGCGACTGACACTGAATCGGGTCGGAAAAGTGACGGCATCTTTGAAGATTTGCCAGTGGGGGATTGCTCACTGTGTGAACACCAAGTCTGAGAAAAATTGGGTTATTGAACCTGTGGACGAACATGAGAATTCTAGTTTTGTCTTGTCAAGACTTCTGACGGCTCATAACACCATACAAAAAATCCACGCTGTTGTGGCTTCTGAGGGAAAGCTCTGAGAAGCTGAGTTAGGTGATCGATTAAACACGGGTGATGATCCAGGGCCGACGAGTAGGACTACAGTGAGTCGCCACAAACCAATGCAGAGGTGCGGTCCTGAATCGGGGAATTCCGTATCGGTGAATGGTGCGTTTACAGACCGGCTGGCAGGGAAAGGAGTATTAGTTGGGCGGGTTCATACAGTTTGGCTACTTGTCTGGGGCGAAGATGCACTCTTGATTGACACGCAGAATTATGGCGATGCACGTTCCCTGACGAACATAGGAATTTCTGTGCCAGTGGTTCCGGCTGAATGCTGATCTCACATTAACTGCCGCATTGGTACACCAGGGTACTGTGACTCCAGCCTGTATATTGCATCAGTCAGAAAAAAAAAAAAAAAGAACCCGTTTCTATGGAAATCGGCACCAACATGTCTTGGCTTTGACTCAGACGTCTTCACAAAGCTGATTCATTTATCCAGAAGAAGAGGTTCCACTTTTTTGATGGTCTCGTCAGCATCGCAATCCATTCATATTAAAATGGACACCTAAAACAAAAATGACCCTCAAGACCATAACCACCACCTCGCCAGGTTCTGTGTGTCACAGAAGGAATTTTGTTTTAGACAATTTTCAGAGGTAGATGGTTATTTTTTTCCCCTCCCCTCCTCCTATCCACTCGGTGATATTTTAATACAAAAATAAATCCTACAACTTTATACACCTATCATGATCACCTAACCATCAAATTGCAAAAAAAAAAACTTATTATATACTGTCAATGCATTAGTGGACCTGAAAGGCACACTACCATTTTAACTTTTTTTCTTGCCAAATATCTATCGTCCCCATTCCCTCCCGTTCAGGGTGTCCTTACCCCTCTAGGAGACGCTTTTCCGGTGGCATTTTTACTTCAATTTCTTAAATTCTATCCTTCAAATTATTTTCATGCTACGCAATTTGAATTTTAAAGGTGGTCTGCCAAAAGGCTTACTCTTAAAACTTAAAACTTTTTCAACACAAAAAATCTATGCTCTCTCCGTAGAGTGGGGTGGGCGTCCTCCGTCCACAAGAAACCCATTCTTGCGGTGGCACTTTTTTCCTTCTTTTGGGGAAAGGAGAGAGGGTTCTTTTCTTTCAGCCCTTTTTGCGACAACTTAATCAACTAAAACAACAAAATACAACCACCCATCAACAAAAACAAAAATAATCTTAATACCGACGTGCATGAGGCACAGAACTGTACAGAAATCTTGACCATGTCTCCTACGGACGAGGAGGCCACCCATCGGCGGGGGTGGTCCTTCCAGCCAAGTGCGTGTGCCCCTCGTTCCCCATCGTTTATGTTTTTTTTTGCAGGGTTCTTGAGATAAATTTTATGAGTCTCGAATGCTTGCGAGATCTAGGGCAGCGGAACGCGATGAATACCATCGGAAAAACTTGTTATGCTCTCAGTAGAAGACTTAGTAGCATGAAAGACTATATATTTGTGCTAACCGAGCGTAGTTTGATTTACTGAAGCTCTTTGTCCAGTTTCTTAGGGTTGTCATTTGAGCTGTGATTATCGAGAGATTACCGGAGCGCCCCCCCCCCCCCCCCCCCCCATCCCTCCCCTTCCTCCCCCCCCTACCACTAAATATCTGAGAAACTAGTTTTTTTTAGTTGGTTTCTTACTTAGCGCTGTTTTACTAATAACTCGGTAGTAAACAGTTTTCTGACTGGTGCTTTTACAGTTTTTCTCTTCAAATACCCAAAGGCCTGGGTTTAATACCAAGAAAGTTTGGAGTTCTAAGTACATTCGGAAAATAGGGATCTGTGTTTTTTTCCGGATTCTTTCGTTGTCAAAGCAGCAGATTCCTTTTTTTTAGTACAATTAAGAATCCGAGATCCAAGGGTGCGTACTGGCACAGCCACTAACAGGAACAGCAGGTATGATAAAAGGGAAAGGGCACACTTGATAAAAACGTGATAAAAGGCAACTTTTCCGCGTGGCCAAGCCATATGATAGGGCTGCGAAGCGTGACGTCAATTCTTGGGCAGGGAAATTCAATAACGATGAAACGTGGATGCTAGACACGTTTTTCGGAACTTTGGCGAATTGTTTTGGCCTAAAGTATTTGTCGTAGATCCTACTAATCCACCAGAACACTTTCACGTCGAAATAATACTAGGAATATTGACAATCAATAAGTTGTTACTTACAACTAGAAACCATGTTTTCAACGGTACTTTGAATTTTCACACCTTGCTTTTTACGCAGCACCGCGCAGCAGTCCTATGGTGTATCACTTAAAAAACCGTGTTCCGGGATTTTTTTTTGAGATTTCGGGATTTTTGAAGCAACAATCAGAATTTATTTTGAGCTGGTGGCAACGCTGCATGTGTAATAGGAAAAAGTGACACCATCAGTGCCATCGTAGGGTTACTAGTTTTTGCATGGATATCACAACTTGCAGTCTCCGTTCTCTTCTTTAGGACATATCAGTTGTTTTTCAGTCTTGGGGGTTCTTTCCTTGCCAAATAACCGTAAATGATTTTTACAAGTTTTAAAAGATCGCTTTTGAAGGTACTGAAATATTCGACAGATACCGAATAACAGGCAAGCTGATATATTGGTAACATATTGTGCCCTTTTGAATATGGGCCTCCGGCGTGCCCTCCATGCCTCTGCTTCAGGTGGTCCCTTAAAATGCCCAGTTGTTAACCCTCTCGCATAAAAATCTGCCTTAGAAATGTAATAAAAGGAACTATAAAGAATGAAGCAAGTGTATAGGGAGAGGTCTCAGGACTCTTGTCTTCCTTCATAAATGTCAAGAATTTACATAGCGTGTCCCATAATTTATTTTGTTTTACACATGATCTGTCAGCACTTTGCGTTCTTTCCAAATTGATTTCCCCCTCCTCCTTAATTTTAGACACATCCAATAAAACAAAAGTAAGGACGATCCCGTGGGGGCCTAGGGGTGTTTGACTTCCACCCTCCAGAAAATGTTTGTCCGACTCGTAAAATGTAACAAAATTGAAATAAACAAATTTTTGATGCATTTTTTAAGTTTTTTTGTACTTCCCCCTAAAAAAAACTCCTTTTGTACCCCCCACCCCCCCCCCCGAAAAAAATTCCTGGATACGATCCTGGGAAACATCAATGTAGCCTACACATGCCTGTTGAGAGCCAGAAGAAGAGTCTTGAGGATTAATAACATTTTTTGCAAAAGCGTTTGTCTAAACACTTTATCAATAAGAACCAATCATTATTGCAAAATTATACATGAAACTGCATATCCGTTTACTTTCTATATGAAACTAGGAAAACTTTGCTGAAGAGTGTATTCAAAGTAAACATTAAATCATATTTTTAAAAAATCTGAAGTTCATCAACATGATACACGATTATTTGTCCAGTGTACACTATAAGAAGGTGCAAGTATATTGTAGGCGAGATCAGTGAGAATGGATTATAAATACCGCTCACACAAGAGGCTTACATTCAGATAAATACATTATTTATCAAGGATTTAGTTTATTTTTCTGATGTGTATCTTATGCTAAGCTAGTATGTCCCAAGTGAGGAGAGGCATATGTGTTTTAAGCCTCCTAATTGTTGTTTGTCGAAATTTCCTAAGATCTATTAGAATATTATGGACCTGGCTGCACCGAGCAAATTGGCCAGATGGGGGGGTTATTTTATCTAGAATGAGCTAAATCTTAATTAATTCAAATCGTTTCATTATTCTTTTTACCAGGTTTACGAGTGTGAAAAACCATACCCTAAAACTTAACAACTAGCACTTAGAAATTTTGTTCTATAGTGCGGCAGTCAAATAATACTACTGCAATTAAATTTAGCTTTGGAATCTTAATGAGATTCAAAAAACCTCAAGTTTTTGAATTTTTCCGTGAAATGTTCATATTAATTATAATAAATTTCTAGACAATCCCAATTCCGCCTAAACCACGAGGACAGCTTACCAAAATGAAACGGATTTGTCAATTTTTTTTTTTCCACTAAATTTATGAGAACAACAAGATTCCTAAAGAGGACTTGCTAGCCCAGAGATGCACGAGATCAATCTCCAGAGACTAATTCGCCTGATATATGTGCATGATCTAGTACCTACGGTCAGCCGTTGTAAAAAACTTAGCTTGCTAATAGAAAAGTTTTTCCAAGGATGCACTAGTGTTTAGCGAAATGCATTTAGAAGGCGCTGTTTCAATCTAGAAATTTTATTTAATTTGTTTTCTAGGAAATAAAACAAAATATTAGGAAATATGCGGAAGTTTACTGGGAATTACTAGCTTACATACAATTGTGTGGAGGCACACACAAAAATCCCCGTCATTTTGAAACCAACACGAGCATCGTCTCACCAAAAAGTGGTAGAAAATATAAAGTTCTGGCACTTTTAATTAATTTTTTCCATTCGGCAAAATGCTGCATCCACATAAAAAAAGAAAAAAAAGATGCTAAGCTCGGAAAAGGAATCTAAGAGATGTAGTTCTCGCTACTGATCTATTATTTTACGTCTTCGAACAACATCCGATAGACCATGATGTTTAACATTTTTCGGGGAAAACTAATAGGTTGCAATTTTCCATGGGATTCCAAAACGCAGCAACAGCTACATATTTCTTTACTCATCTTCAATTACTTTGAGGAAAAAGACCCAAGCGACGAAAAAGTAGTGAAAGGATACAAACAAAGATACAAAAAACGGTGCAATTTTCCATGTATTAATGAAATTAAATATCTAACAGTTTTGCTTTTATATTTCAAGTTTTTTTACTGTTTCTTACTTTTAATTATATCCATTGTACTTGTGTATCTTTTTATTTGTCTTAAACCTTAAATTTTATTTAAGAAACTAAAAGCAAATAATATTAATTCTAGAAACTTTATGTAGGGGCAAAACCGTTTGAGGAGTGGTTGTAGGGTGGCAATCCTACTCCATATATTGAAAAACACCTTATTGGTTTATTTTTCATTGAAAAACACCATTTTTTGGATTTTCAATAAAAAACGTTTTAAAAAAACCAAAAAATTTCCATGCTAATATGATTATCGAGAAATATATCTTGCCCCCACACCCTTCATTTTCATGAATGGCGGCCCCTGGTGCTATTCATAAGTCAAACTTGTCTCCCATTTTACACATTGAATAGTAGCTAGTGGCACTTTCCAACTAGACGATGTAGTGTATTGTAGGAATTTTCAAGTTTATAAATTTAGAATTGCTCCAAAGAACTCAGGGTACTCATTTCCGTTACTTCTAAAAACAAGGCAAATTAGTTTTAATATCGTAGGGATCGTGACTCACCAACTGTCACTTGTGAAATGTTTTAAGTAGCGGCCACGTGTCTGGCTAGGCTATCCATAATTTATGTAACGTCAGTTAAGAATTCAATTTTTTTCTAAACTGGCAAGATGTTTTTATGTTTTTGTCCAATACATCGTTTTCAACAACACCATTATGTCTATTAATCCATGTGTTAACATTTAAAATACCTCCGGTAACGTGAGATTACAAGTGGATTGGTTTGCAGAAACAGGCGATACAACTAAGCGACCGATCTATGCGTTTTCTCGCTCGATTCGGGGTCGAAAAAAGAAGCATTTTCGCTTGCGTGTCCAGCGTTTCTTTCTACCGTAAAGTTATGAAAAAAAGCACTAATAAAAAATGGCTGGTAAGATCGTTTGGGTACATGTAAGTTAATTATTAAAGAAATTAGAAAATACGCTAGAGGGATAATTTTGTCGGTTGCTGCGGGCGCTGTTGCTTTAACCAGTTTTCAGTTGGATTGAAATAGCAATAAATGAAAAACGCGCTAGACATAAACATTCTTCCCCGTATATACGAATTAACTGCACCATAAATACTCTAATTTTGAAGAAAACTTACAATACAAAAATGCACAATTTACCTTAACTTTAGTTGAAACAACCACATAATCCTGCCGCAAAAACTAATTACAGCTACGAAAATGCCCAACACCGCAAGAAACTCTATCCATCTTCACAAGTTTTTTGTAATTATAAGTCGCCAAAACCATCCAAATAGGCTATCTAGCCGAGATAAAAATCTCTCCTCCTATAGGCCTCTTAATTCTTTTGCTCGTTGCCTTTCTTCTTTTCCTTCGTAATTTATCGCAAAATGTTTTTGCTCTTTTCGCTTCTTCTTTGGCTTCTTCAGCTAGGACGTACGTATATAGCGACCAGACATCTAAAATAATTTAAATGATTAGAAAATAAAAATATTGAAACGGTTTCCCTATATCTGTAGATTAAATAAAAAACGACGTTTTTTAACTGGAAAGCAAGAGCGACGTTAAAACTCAAAACGAAAAGAAATATATTCCCGGATATTGAGAAGGGCTGTCCCTCCCAAAACGCTCGCTCTTTACGCTAAAGTAAAGGGGCTGTCCTCTCAATGCCTCGCTCCTTTCACCGCTAAGTTTTTATAGTTTTAAAAAACAGAGGCGTTGGGAAGTCAAACTTTAGCGTTTAAAGAGCGACGCAGGTGTGAGGAGGGGACAGCCTCTTTCATATACGGAATAATTTTCTGTTCGTTTTAGTTTCTAACGTCGCTCCTTACTTTCCGTTAAAAAAAACAGTTTTTTTTATTAATTTTAACGTTTTGATAAATTCAGGTTTGATTTTTGACCCCACGCACAATGAATAATCAACACCAAATTTGCCATATAATTTTATTTAGTTGGTTAAATGGCTTTTCGAACGTGTCTTTTAATTTGATGTACGAAAACGTTTTGGTTAGTAATAAATATACGGAACTACGAACGAATTTCTTATCAATAATTTAATACATAATAGAGGGTTCGCCCCCTATTCAATACCCGCGTCTTAAACGCTAAAAGTTCGAATTTTGTTCCCAGTTTCTTTAAAACTGACACTAATCACAAAGGCCGTTAATTAGAATAAATAGCTCTTATGAAAGTACAAAAAAAATCTTGGCTAAAGAGCGAGGTATTGACTAAGGGCGCGAACCCAATCGGAAAACGTAATAATTCTCTGTTCGTTTTAAGTTTTTGATGTTGCTCCCTTACTTTCAGTTGAAAAACTTGTTTTGTTTTTTGTTACTTTCTGATCTTTTTTTAAAATAATGCTGGAAAAAAGTTCATAACTTTCAGCCATCCCTCCCGTGGATATTTGTGGGGATTACGTCAGTCCTAAAAGGACACAGTTAATCATGTTTTCGACCATGCTGAACAAAAATGGTCTATCTCAAAATTTCGATCGGTGATTTTGGGAAAAAATGAAGTGTGGGAGGGGGCCTAAGTGCCCTCCATTTTTTGGGCATTTTAACCAAGGGCTACGTAGAATCTTTTAATTTCCGTTTCGACACAGCCCTCCCACGATATTCTAGGACAACGGGTCAGATACGATCACCCCTGGAAAAAAAAAATACAAAAAAACAACGCCATACTTGATCTTTTTCTCTGGCAAAAACTACAAAAATTCCACATTTTTGCAGATAGGAGCTTTGAAACCTCTGTAAATAGGGTTCTCTGATATGTGTGATTTTTATTAAGGTTCTATAATTTTTTTTAAGGTGTCTTTCCCCCATTTTTTCAAAAAATCACCCAACTTTCTCTCAGGCGCGTAACTTTTGATGTGGGGGGGGGGGTAAGAAATAAAACTTGATGGAAACTTATATTTTGAAATCAGTCCCTTACATTTGATTCTTTTGATGTATCTATTGGTATCAAAATCCCGTTTTTTAGGAGTTCTCGCTTAATATTGAGCCGGGCCCGCTCCTTACTTAACAGTTTCGTTTACAACGAACTGTTTGATACTATTTTTGACTGCAAATATGTATACACATATTTCTTAATAAGTTTTTAACGAACTATTTTAATAAGATTTTTTACATCGCTTTTCTTATTTTCATGGCTTCTGAAAATGTTAAAAAAGCTAAGTTTATACAGAAAAATATAAGATCTGTGAGTGAAAATGATTCAAATCCAAGGACTTAGATGGGATGGTAAGAGGTCCAAAGTCATCTCCACCTGGGTAAATAAATCTCTTTAACCACACTGCCCTTTGTTCACAATAAAACGAACAATGAAATATTGAAAAATGGGGGACGATTTTCTCAACAATCCAGTGAAAAAATTTTTACCCGACAATTAGGAGGACAATTTTAACTGTTTAATAGAAAGTACCAGTTTTCATAGTGTAGATACGTATATGGACTGTCAATAATACCAGACACGTTAATTCTCGATCAGTAGGGGTCGTTATCCAGGATTGTTTTTGACGAAAAAAATTTTGTTTTATATCATTTTTTTTTTACTGTTTTACGTCAGACAAACATTGTTCAAGAGGAGGGATCAAAACCCCCAAATCCCCCATGCTAAACTTATTTCTTAGTATTCACAAAACAAAATAGGCCCAAATCTAGGCAGCACATAGGCGATGACAAATGTAGATTTAAAACGATTATACATTTCTGTTTGATAACAAAATAGGGGAATTAAAGAAGAGGCTGCATTAAGAACTTTTAACAAGCTTTCATAAGAAGGGGTATGAAGTTCATCCTTTTGCATCAAAGTTACTGAGAAAAATATTATGCACCAAGACCAAATTTTGTCGAGTGCCTGTTTAACCCATTCAGAAATTTGATTTGTCATTGAAATTTGACATTATTTCTTTATTGCTATTTTAGAACACTGTTTAATCTTGCAGACATTAGAAATAGCAATGATATCTCAACTTTTCTCATAATATATGGCATAAAATACTACTACTACTACTATACTATACTACTACTACGAACGACAACTTCACCGCAGCTCCAAAGCCACCTGAGGCCAACACTCAGCTATAGCACGCTCCTCCGCCATCCCAATATATTCAAATGCGGGTCCCTTTTTGCACCCTCCCCAGGAAGTTCCAGTTCCCACAAATTTTCTCTTTATTGTCGTCCTCCTACCCCAGGACGAGGACACCTGCTTTTCCGTTTTAGGACCTAGGACGGTTGATGAAAAGGGACAATCCTCGGCAATCGGTCCTCCCTTCATCCGCACAATGGGTCCCTAGCCAGTCTCAACCTTTCTTTCATTATAGCCCGAGAAAGCAGGATTAGAAATTTTTCGTAGTCGACTGTTTGATAAATACGGTCAGATCATTCGAGTACCAGAACCAAATCCGTAGAACAATTTTTCTGGAAAACATCTAGCAAAATCTTAGTCCGGCTTTTTCGGAGCGCCCATGCTTCCGAGCCATAATTCGACCCACTGTCATCACTATCTTGGTTTTAACTGTGAAAATAAATTTCAATCTATTTTTTGGTTTTTAAACATCACTTTTTTTAACTATTGACAAAAAACACCCTGAGCCATGGCTTATTTATACTTTTAAATCGGCAACTGCTCCCCCCACCCCCCGTCTTTACTAATAATGCTACCAAGTGTAAGTTTTAAGCTGCCCAACCTGCTCAATCTTTTCGTTACCCAACAGGGCTCGTATCCAGGATTTTTGTTCAGGGGGAGAGCGGGGGGGTTAACGGGGGGTTATGTGTGGTGGTGGGGGGGGGGTAGGGGGTGGTATAATTTTTAACTTTGGGGGGGTTTATTAATAATTTTTGACTCAGTTTTTCGGACTATTTTTACGGATTTTTACCAGGTTTTACGATTTTCTTTCGACTTATTTCGAGTCGGTCAAAAATTTCGGATGGGGTGAGGGTGGGGGTTTCAAACCGGGTAACCCCCTGGATTACGGCCTTGTTACCCAACGTCCACCTTTTTTTTCCAAAATCTTCACTTATAAAAAAACTCCGAAGTTTTTTACTCCCTTGATGTTTGTTCCATTGCTTATTATTCGAAAGGAAAAAATATATAAGGGTTCGAACGTTATTAGCAGTAGTGTACCCAGTATTTGTCTACATTTCGAATCAAATCTAAGAAAAGTGGTTTATTTAGTTTATTCCGATGAATCTGTAAATTCGTAGCCAGCCTTACGAAGCGAAAACGATGTATGCATAACCTTCAGTTTCTGTAATTTAAAAAAAACGGGACGGAAGAAAACAAAAATAGCTTTTTGTTAGCTTTTTTTTTAACAGACAAAAAAATTGTCTGATGCCACGCATAATACTAATTGCACACTATTGCAGATTACTATTATGGCATTTATAGCTGATTATGGACAAGCAGGACGAGGACGAATCAGAGAACCATCTTTGTATTCATCGAGATAAGCGAATACTGAGAGAAAAAAACTAGAGTAATGTAAGTGGTGAAACCGACAAACAAAGTTCCATCTCTTACAAACAGTAGCTTCAAATTCATGAAAATGCACCGGCGGAGGGGGGGGGGGGGGGTCAAGTTAGATTTCATTATCTAGGGGGAAGGAAATGTTGCTGTATTTATATATCAACTTTTTTCATCCATGGAACTCATCATCATTTTTCAATTTTTTTGGGTATTGTTCTTTGATGGTACCACTCCACGCGATATGACTCTATAATAGGAACTTGCAAAAGAACCTGTCAAACTGATATCTGTCAGTAGATAAATGAGATCGCCAAAGGCGTTTGGTTTGTCACTGGCATTTACAATCATTTGAAAAATTAAACAAACTATTGTTTTTTTGGGGGTTTTAGGGGAAGGGGGAAAAAAAAGGGTAAGGGGGGGTGGGTAATGTAATACCTAGGTTAGATTGTTTGATTGCTTTATGCTTTATATACCCCCACCCTCACCCCCGACCCCCTTAATGTGCACATATAGTATGCCAAAAATTTGTTTCTAAACTATTAGATTTTTCATACACTTGTTGGGGGATAATTTTCATTAGCATGACCAAACTTGACTTCTTCTCAGCGTGGGTGTTATCACTAATAGAACAGTTAAACCATTTTTTTTACTTCATCATCATCGTATTGAGTGGAGGGAAAGTGCCGGGGGGTGAACGACGTTACCATTTTTTTTATCATCATCATCTTCAATTTTCATTATTGAATTTTTATTCATTTTCAATGAAAATAACTGAAAAAAATAATGCACTTTTTCAATGGAAACAAAAAAAAAGGTACTTTCCAATTTCCCAATCTAGGGGGGGGGCAATAGCTTGAACTATTTCCTT
>CM051260.1:22393074-22751269 GCA_027921565.1 Artemia sinica
TTTTAAGCTTACAATTAATTTTGCAATAACTTTGAACTATTTTATGCGATTCAAAGATAATAAGCGACATTAATTATGAAGTGTGTATGTGGGTCTTAAGAATTATCTATTTACAATCTTTTCTTCGTTGTGAAAAAAAAAGAAAAAAAACAAAACACTTGGCAATTTAAATACGGCACTGTACCAAACCACATGGAAATGGACAGAACCCTAACATAAATTCTAGAAATAAAAGGCTCACTGCCAAAAAAAACTCCTAAAAACTAGATTCATTTTTTATGCCTGTATACCTATTAACTTAAAAAAACCAGGATATCTTAACGTCTATAGAATTATTTTTTATTGCTTTTAAGCGTTGATTTTATTAATTGCCAGGAGTTACGTTCCTTACACACGGAAAGTCGGGCGATAAAAGTAAGCTGATAAAAACTCTGAAATCTGAAGCTTGTTCTCATGTTCGAAGAAACCTAGTCTTCTTTCTTATTCGCAGGCCAGGGGTTTTTACTCACTTTGCGTAGATTAACCGATTCATTAATGTCAGGCCATAGAAATAAAAAGCATGTTTAAATTCTTAAGCGCTTCGGTTTCTTATTTTATATGAGAATATGCACATAATAAACACGGAAAAATCCTTAAATGGAAAACGCAATATGCACTAAAGAAAACGAAAATAAACTGGGTGCTATAAACGAACAAATAAAAGTGCTAGTAGCCTCGAAAATAAACAAAATGGCCGTATTGCGAAAAATTTATCTCTGAACCTGAAAGGGGATAAAAGGTAAAAAACCCAACAGTTTTGGGTTCACAAGCCTCCCCTCTCGTTCTGGGTTAAATTGTCTGGCTCATTATTTCTATTAGCTGCGATATTTTCACTCCTTATTAAAAGAGGCCGTCGACACCAGATATCCAACACGACAGTAAAGTGTTTCTGAAACAACAGGCACCATGAAAAACACCATCTTTTCTGTGTGTTTGTTATTCTGTTTTAGACTCAAGTATTTATAAAATATCACAAACTAGTTCTAAATTAAAATATCACAAGAAGGCCAAAACAATTTTCCTAGTTTTACCGTACTCCCGTCCAGTAAACTCAAGCTGTTTTTCCCATTTACATTGGGACAAACAGCTTCCCAATGTAAAATTAAATTCAAGTTTATTTATTGAGAAAACACTGAATAAAAAAAAAATTTTCGATGAAAGAGAAAGAGAGAGAGAAGAGACGTAGAAGCGAGGTGAGAGAGAGAGAGAGAAATTGAGAGAGAGTAGGAGGGAGAGAGAGAGAGAGAAGGAGAGACGATGAGATGAGAGAGATCGAGAGAGAGACGAGAGAGAGAGAGAGAGAGGAGAGAGAGCTGAGAGGAGAGAGAGAGAACGGAGAGCGAGAGAGAGCGCAGAGAGGAGAGAGAGAGGGAGTGAAGCGGAGAGAGAGAGAGAAGCAGAGAGAGAAGAGAGAGACGAGAGAGACGAGAAGGACGAGAGAGGAGAGAGAGAGAGAGTGAGAAGAGAGACGAGAGAGAGATGAGTGAGAGAGAGAGAATGAGAGAGAGAGAGAGGAGAGAGAGACGGAAGAGAGAGCGAGAGAGGGACGGAGAGAGAGAGAGAGAGAGCGAGAGAGAGATGAAAGTCAACAGCCCTAAACGAGCAAGGAAACCAATATGCACGCAGCCTCGAGCGGGAGAGGATGAGAGAGCCGTTCGAGACGACGAGAGAGAGAGAGAGAGAGAGGGAGTTTACTGGGGTCACCAAATAAATACGTTTTACAATCTCAAAACTCTTAGTCTCCCTCAAAAGGCTTCATGGCCAGCGATTACAAGGGGGACACAAAAAAACAAAATACAATATAAGCAACAACCAAAATAGAAAGATAACAAAAAACAGAAAAAAGACGGCCTAGATTTCTTGCTTTTATTTATTTCAGTATCTTGACTTCAAAGTCGTAAGAAAAATTTTTTCATCATAACACACGGAAAATTTCCCCAATTTAAAAGAAGTCCCTGCATGTAATTTATGTTTTTATTAATTTCACAAATTCTTGGGACTCCTTATTAAACAATAAAGAAGAGATAGTACTTTCAGCGGTTCCCTGAAAAAAGGGGTGCGCTTTAAACTTCATTGGGCTAGTTTCATGGACGTATTTTCGAAAGCCAATTATTTAAAGCAAACGGTAATGGTACACCTAAAGAGTCCCCCCTATCCTGTCGATTATCAACTTCGTTAGTTTGTGTGGCCAAAACCATTGAGAATTGACTAGGCGGTTCTTTGCCGTAGCTTATAGAGCTAGGATAAGAGATCTGAATAAACTTGGTTTTTGTAGAAAACTAAAAGCCGAAAGTCTACTTTTCCGGAAATCTTAGAAAAAACCATTTAACTTCTCCCGTTTGGTGTCGGAGATACGGATATTTAGATTTAACTGAAACACTTACCCATCATTAGAAAAGTGAGAATTTTTTTTCGATTAAGCGGAGTATGATTTTCCTTTAAGATCCAGACAATGCGCGGTTCCCTAAAAAAATGTTCTAACATTATCTGCTAGTAAAATGTTGACTGAAGAAGCACTGTGACAAACTCTGGGAGTTCGCGTTGGTACTAAAACAATTTGACTAGAAAACCGTGCTGACACAAAGAAAACGCATTCATATTTACGCTGTAGGCAACACTGAAATAGGAACAGCACTTTGCTTAACAATTAGTAATATATAATATATAGATATATATACTAGTATATAGTATATATATATATATATATATATATATATATATGTATATAATATATATATATATATATATATATATATATTATATATAATATATTATTCTATAATATATATATATATATATATATATATATATATATATATTATATATTATATATCTATTATATAATATATCTATATATAGTCTATATATATATATATATATATATATATATTATATATATATATATATAATATATATATATATCTATATATATATATATATATAGACATATATATATATATAGATAATAATATAATATATAACTTATATATATATATATAATATATAATATATACATACATATATTATATACTATATATGTATATAATATATATTAATAGATATATTATAGATATATATATATATATTTTCAAACTAGCCTAGTCCTTAGCTTTCGGAACCTCTTGGACATATTTAAGATCCCGTATATGGCAATCCTTACCATAATTTAATGAAATATCATTTGGAAGTAAACTTGCCTGCTTTTGGAATTCCCTTTTCGGTGCTGGGAAAATTCACTAATTTGTCCTTTTGGCTTTGAGGCGGTCAGGTCGAACTTCAAGGCTTTGCAAAATCGATGTTTATGCGTATTGTATTGACCTTAAGGAGGATGTTAAAAAGGGAATCCAGATTAAATCCCATCATGGATTGCAGCCGAAGCTGCATTCTAGTAAAAAGAATTGAACCACGACCCATAAGTAACAAAAAAAAACCTGAAATCCCTAAATACGGCGATCATATTGAAACAAAAAGTAGGACCATTGTAATCGCCCTTGACCGATAACCCTATTCCAGGGTACCATTAATATGAGCCTTGGCTTGAGCAATAAGGCCCAAATCCATTGGCTTTAACCAACAAGCCATTTCAATTGAAAATAGTCCGGAAGATCAGATAACGCAAAACTTTGGCTGTCAACATAAAACCTACCAAAAAACTCTGGGGTCCACCAAAGCCCTCCCCCGGAACCCTGGGGAAAAATATTGTAAATTATGCCCCCGGTGGCACGGTAAGATTTTTATTGAAGAAATTGTCGCATAAACTTTGGGAGGGGGTCTCATTCTATTTAAATTGAAAAGTTTCTAGTACCATTTTTAAAAAGTCAAAAAGCGGCGGCTAGGCGATATTAGCCTCCATGCCATCTTTACCCAAAATCCATCTGATCGAATTTCTTAGATAGGTATTTTGTTAAAAATCAGTAAAAAGATCAAATAACAAAACCTCAGCAGCGTCAACAAAACCCCCCAGAGCCCGGGGGCAAGTGTGTTAGTTAGGCCCTGGGGCATATAAGTTTTTAAGTGCGGATTCTTAGAACAGTTCAAAAAATAAGATAGGCCCGGACCCCCCAACCCCACCCAACTAAAAAAATCTTACTAAACTATATTTTATTCAAAAAACTTGACCCCTGCGTTTCCTCCCTGGCATGGCCCTACACCCCCCACCCAAAAAAACAAAACACCACAAACAACTTCACTAACGATAGTGTGTTCAAACACTTCCAGGAATTATGGGGAAACTCACCCCTGGCCCCTCCATGCCCCCATCCCAAAACAAACACCAAAAACAACAATTTATTAACTATATTTTTATTCTAAAAACTGACTGGGAAGCGGACCCCTTGTCCTACAAGGGCCCGATACCTCCCCCTTCCCTTTCTCTTTGGAGTTATTACAGCATTGAAAACAAAAGAAAAATTGCAGCGAAACAAGGCCAAAGATTTTCTACCCAATAGCCCACTAGGCCGTGCGTTTTCACTATCCCTGAAGTTTTGGGGATTTTCTCTGAAAATCTTGCAAAAAAAAAACGGAGCGGCAAAAAACGCGTAGGCCTAGAAGTGTCAAAGCCTTAAAATACAGGATCCTAAGTGAAACAAATATCTGATGAGCCTGGTGAGTTTTTAGCAATTCCATATCATTATATATCAAATATTAGGTTTAATTGTTATTAGGTCTTGCCAAAGATGATAATTTCTTTTTGGAATACAAAATTATGTTTACCATAGAGAATTTTGAAAAAACGAGAAGCTTTGGCAATTGAAAAAACGAACAGAAAATATATTTTTAGAAAAAACTTTCCGAAAAAGAAATTTTCCAAAGAAAAGTAAAGGCCCATATTTAAACTTAAGATCAGGAAGCTACAAGATAGAACCTATAATAACTCAAGCTCAAAAACGACCAGAATTACTAATTAAAGAATAATTGAAACCCAAAAAACAAACAGAAAATTAATATAGAAAATAATAGCACAAAAAAAACGTTACAAACAGGTACTAATATCAATAAAATGAATAAATCTTAAAATGAGGAAAAAGCCTTAAATTGAATATGCTAATTAAGCTCTTAAAACTGAACAAAAAATATTTTGCTTTTGAGGTATAAAAATGAAACCCAAAAAACGCAACAAGAAATTAATATAAAAAATCATAGCAAACACCACATAATAAGGTTGATAATATAACTGAGGAAAATAAATCTTAAAATGAAAAGAACTTAAATGGAACATACCATTTCAAGCTTGAAACGACACAAAAAAAAATCCACTACAACCAAGGAGTTTCGGTTTTAGCCTCCTTCTCTCCACCTGTTAAAACTCTAAAACATTTAACTTACGCAATTGGTGCTTTACTGAAAACGAATTATATATTCAAATATTTTCTTTTGTACTTCTCACAACATTGAAAATAGAAGCATAAAATTAGAGTAAAACTACAGTTTTGAACTGATGACAGCTTTCAGCAATTAATATCGTTATACATCAAATATTAAGTTTAATTTTGGATTAGTTCTTTCCAAGATCTATTCAAGGCAAATATAGTTTTTTCAACTACAAACAAAGAGTTTGGATGCTGCCCCTTTCCCTAACTGTAAAGTGTTAAAGCCTAGTTGCGTCACTGGCGCTTCACTGAAAAAACAATCTTTTCCTTTCAAATATTTTCTTTTCACAGTTATTACAGCATCTACAATGAAAATAAAATTATAGTGAAATAAAATCTTGAACTGATGATCTTTCAACAATTAATATTATTATATATCTAACATTCAGTTTGATTTTATTAGTACTTTTCCAAGGCTGTTCAAAGACACAATAGTTTTCGGTAAAGCGCCAACTACGCAGTAGGTTTTATGGAGGACGGTTAATCATTTCGAATCAAAAGCGTCCGGTCAATCGATTGATTCAAGCATGATTGACCGTCTAGAACCTGTTTGACGCTTGAGTCAAGCGTTTTGACGGTATTGATTGATAGAAATTTTTGAACGACTCAATTCATTTTGATCAAAAGCAGTGTGTCAATCGATTGATGGAAAACTTTTGATCGAACCGATGACCATTCGAGGCCTTCCTTTAGACTTTTACAGTGAGAGAAGGCGGGTGTAAAAACCGAAAAGCTCTGTTTGATAGTTATTTTTTGTTAGTTTCAAGGGCTTGATTTGCATAATTCAAAGTAAAATTCACTCGTTTTTTAAAATTTATTTATTCGTTTATATAAGTACCTATTATAGTTGTTTTTTTTTTACTGCTATGATTGTTTATCTAATTTCTGTTCGTTTTGGGGTTTCATTTTTATACTTCAAAAGACAGGATATTGTTCTTCGGAGTTAATCTTAATTTGCATATGTTAAGTTAAGGTTTACTCGTTTAAAGAGTTATTTATATTATTTATATTAGCACCTGTTATATATATATTTTTTTTTTACTAAGGTTGTTTATTAATCTCTGTACCGTTTTGGGTTTCATTGGATTCTTGCAATAATAATTTCTGATTGTTTTGAGTTAATATAGAATTTCTATTTCTTCTTATCTTAAGTTTAAGTATGGACTTTACTTTTCTGTAAAAACTTCTTTTTCGGAAAGTTTTTTTTTTTTAATCATAAGGGAAAGAATGGGGTATAGGAACAGGGGGGCTGTTTCCGAACAAGTAAGGATTGTCCTATGAGCGCAAGAAATCCAAAAATCATATTGTGACTAATATTAGCATCCCCATCTCTCTCCTCTGGTATGCTGTAGGATTTAAGGAAGCGTGGCGGAGAGAAAACTTTAAGGCAGGGCTTAATAAGGGCGAAATTTTTTAACCGTTTGGTCATAGGTAGTAAGAATCTGGGATGAGTCGCGAAGTTGGAGTTAGGTTCTTACTTTTGCCCAGTGTGTGCGGCGAATGGGGAGGATGACTTAATTCATTCTTCGGGTTTTTGTGAGGAATTAAATGGTAGAGGGGGGAAAGTTTCCTGGAGTGGAATACAAAGAAAGGAATGGGTGGATATAATATTAACGTGATAGAAATTTTATGGGGATTAAAAAGTCGGCGTAAGTTTGGAGGCCCAGGTAAAAACACTAGGGACTATTTCTATTAGAACATAATCTGGGATTTAAGGATGTTTATTTGTTTATGCTTTGCCTAATGTTATATTTTTTGCATTAGCCATGGCCCAGATAAAGGCGTTTTAGAGTAGTGAAATATAAAAAAATACAAGTTTTTTTCAACTGAAAGTAAGGAGGGAATATTTAAAATTTAAAACGACAGGAAATTATAACATATATGAAGGGGATTGGTCCCCTCCTCAAAACCTCACTCTTTACGCTAAAGTTTTTTAGTACTTTTAAAAAAGATTTTACATTGTTCTAATTATACGGACCCTTGTGTTTCAGGAGTCGTTCTTAAAAGAATGCGGAATAATTTAAACTTGAGCATAAGGAAGTCGAGGTTGTGAGGAGGGGGCAATCCCCTTCATATAAAGTAATAAGTTCTGTTCGTTGTTTAAGTTTTAGTCCTTACTTTCAGTTGAAAAAAACTTGTTTTCTTTGTTATTTTTTGGATCATTTTTAAATGATGCTCGGAAATCTGGCCCCCCCATTTCCACGGAAAAATTTCCCTCCCCTACGGGAAGGTTTTTTTTTGGCAAATATCCTCTAGGCAGTTCAATCCCGTTGATAATTTTACCCATGACTAATCACCCTAACAAACTACACGCGTAAAATTGGAGACGGAAAAGAAGAAATCAAGACATGAGAAAAAGAATGTTGTTTAGGAATTTTGGTCGAATTTCCCCAGTGTATATTTTTCCCCAGTATAAGTTCACCCCTGGAAACTTCCATCCCCATGGAAAATTCCCCCGTGTGAAAAAAAAGCAATCGGATAATCCCCCCCCCATACGTGAAATGTAAAACATTACTTCCTAATAACAAATTACTATGCTCTTAAGCAATGAGAAAATTTTTATAACTTAAAGGACCTTTCCACTGGGGCTGTGAGTGGGGAAACCATGTTATATCCAAAAGTATTATTATTGGGCTTTCGTGTTGGCATATTACAATGAAAAGAATGGCTTATCTCGCAATTTTTGATCGGGACGATGTTTGATAAAAAAGGAGCAGGGAGGGGGGCCTTAGGTTGGTCCCTCCAATCTTGTGGTACCTTGTAAAAAGGGGACTATAATCGTTGGGAATTTTACGTGTCGACATGATGCCCTGCTCAAGGATGCTCTGAGGAACGACTGGGTCGGATATGGTCACCCTTGGGCGCCAAAAAAACTAAACGAATAAAACGCACACGCTCGTGATATTTTCTGTCGTAGCAAGAAAAATACAAAAATTCAAGCATTTTTGCAGGGATAGGAGCCTTGAAAACTCCACAATAGTCGTTTTTCTGATGCCTCGCTGAATCCTGCTGGTTGTCATGGATTTTCATGTTATTGATTCAATGACTGTATGGGGGGTTACTTCCCCGCCCCCCCCCACCCCCTTTTTTTCTAAAATCAGGCACAAATTTCAGGATCGTGCGGCCTTTAATGGGTTAAGACTAAACTTAATGAAACTTATATATTTGAAATCAAGCATACATAAGCCAATTTTTTGGACATATCTATTTAGTTATCAAAATTCCGGTTCTTTAGAGTTTTCGGTTAGTATTGAGCCAGGTCACTCCTTACTTAAAGTTCGTTACCACGAACTGTTTGATAATATATCACATCATTACCCTGAAAAGCATTATAAAAAAACTCAACATTTTATGTCTAGTGAATCAGCAAATAAGGATTAATAAGATAAAAGCTTACCAATTGCTTGCGGTGCCAACTAGATGAAACCAATCCAGAAAGAAAGAAAAATAATTACCAACTAATAACAAGGAACTTGATATCCACGCCAAAATATATTTGGATGTAGGATACAATATGCTAAGTCGTCTAAATTCTTATTCGAGCTAGCAAGCAAAAAAATCAAGAATAATCAGCTAAACTCCATCTCATCCAGAATTGATTGCATTATTAGCGGGTTATCTAATAATGATAAAACGTTGTATCATTTGCGTTAAAGTAACTCAATTTGCGAAAAAAGTATTCAAATTGGCATAACTCTGCTCTGAATTATCTTAATTGGTGATTAAATAATGAGGATTGAAACAGAAGCTCGAGATTTATTTTTAATTGGACTTGTATGAAAGTGCTTTAAAAGGGTTTAAACTGCCTTACCAGTTAAGGTAAAGTACGAGGGCCGGTGGTTACTCTCTTACGGGAACCTTTAACATAAATTTGGAATAAACATCAATTGTACTACAATCTATGGAAACAACTGCTGGACAAGATGGTCATGGGACTTTGACTTTAAGCTTGCACTTCTTGGCTGTGTTCTGGTATAATAACAACAAGTACATTTAAATCAGTGTTGCCAATATAAAATATGGTTTAAGCATTGGTGGTATGTTAAAAAGTTGAAATGATTCTTATATAGAGTCGTGAGGCGCCAAGATGACCTTGTAGCTTGACCTAGCTTTACTCCTAGACTGGGTTCTGACATAATACACAAATATCCAATCGCGCAGTGGTGTCAAAAAAAATATATGCCTTGCATTGGAGTATGCTAAAAAAGTGGAGACTAATAGAGATGTAGATGCTAAGAAAAGACATTTTAACAAAGAAAATTCAGAATAAGTCCTTATAAATCCTTAGTGTGATGATTATGGGTTTGAACCATCAAGGACCGAAAACCATCAATGACCCGATCCACCAAGGACCTCGCCTACAAGGGCCTCCTATCCCCAGCCTCCAAGGGGCCCCCTCCCTACAACTTTTTGGGCACTCCCCCCATTTTCTTAAACTTTTTTTTGAAGTTTTGTTTTAATTTTTTTATTATTGTCTATAGCATGGTATATTCTCTTCAACTTTTTATTAACATGTCTTAGAATGACAAAAAAAACCTACTAAAACACATAAAAAATTCACATTTAATATGTTTCCAAAATCAAAGTGAAAAATGATATAGAAATGTTAGTTCGTGACTTTACTATTGGAAAAAAAAAAAATTAATGATTGTAGTAGTACTTTGTTTTATGGAAGGAATTTTTTGGACTTAGAAATTATCAACCTTTTTTTTACATATCTAAAAATATACATGAAATATGGCTGCGCGCTGTACCAATCGCCCTATATTGGCTTACTCATAGTACATGACGTGGCTTTCCCACTGGTACTCTGTGGCAGGTTATTCGGACCCACTTCCTTAGGTTATTGCAGTAAAATATAATCAAGTAATTTCTTAAGCAGTTGGAAGGATAAAAAACATAAGTCATATCTTTTAAAAAACTGGAGATTGAAAGCATTCTAAGAAATTGGTGTTCAAATGATAGTGCCTATTGTAGTCATTGAATGCTGGACAAAGGATAAGGATATAGAACTATGAAACAACGCCACAAGTGGTACCCACCTCTCCGGAAAACGTTACGTGTGCATGGTAATAAACAGTAAGGAATTAAATTCCTTTGGAGGAATCGTTTAAGTGCAAAAAAAATCAAAACTCTTATGTTGTTGGATATTTGCAAAATTGGAGATCTCTGCGAGATGAGTTTCCACTCAAAGAGAGATTTCAACATAAAAAATAATCGTCGGATGATAGAGGACAAACTCCATGCTACTGTTGATGGTAATACATTACCTACTGATACATCCTATCGTCCAGCTTTCGGGTATTAGCAATTCAACGGAAGGTTCAAAAGAAGACAGTGCGTAAGCTCTCTTTACTAAGATCATAAAACCATATCTTGTCTACGTGCCGGAACATGTCACCTATGTTGAAAATAACGTGGTAATCAACAGTGAAAATTGCCGGAAAAATACAAGGGGCATTGGTAGAAAATATCACTAAGGAAGAGAAAGATGGGAATCGATGAAAAAAAAAGGTGCAAGCTATCGTTACTAACCATCATTGATCAAACAGTCAATGAACCAAATAATACCAAAGACGAAAACGCCATGATTGAACCTGTCGGTGACACACCAGTAAAAATTGTGTATGACTAAAATGGAATAATCATTATTCTACTGATACGAAACTAAGAGAAGACAATAGCTACAGTATCAAGAGAGAACATGGTGAACTATTTTATAGAATATATCACAAAAATGTCCGAAGTTGTTCATTGATATTGATAATGTATAATAATATTTTTTTTGTATATTAATATTCTAGGCCCTACATGTCATTATTTCATTTAAAAATATATTATGCATTTACATTGGTATTTTTTTTATTATTTTTTAGAGTATGCTAGTATATCAAACGTTTAGAATGTCTATCAAAGCATCGGAGATGTAAAAAAAGGAATTTGCATACATCTCGTATGGCGGATAGATACTTTAACATAGAGAAAATCAAAGTATCAGAATGAATAAATTCTTTATCAACGATTTTGTCGGATAGGTCAGGATAAAATTGATAAAAATCTAAGTATCAGAGCGAAATAGATTTCTTTATCAATATCCTTTGCCAGATATGTCGGTTAAGATTATCAAAACCTAAGTGTCAGAGTAATGAAATTCTGTATTCAATATCTATTGCCAGATACGTGGGATAACAAGACAAAATCTAAGTTATTAGAGTGAAATAAAAATTTTTCTGTAAGTATCTCTTGGTCGGATACATCGGATATAATAGACACAATCTCTAATTATCAGAAATGAATAAATAAATTCTTATCAACATCTTTTGGCGGATACGTCGGATAACTATCAAAATCTAAGCATCAGATTGGATGTGAATTTTCCTTATCAACTTTTTTTGTCTGTTTACATCAGATAACATTCACAAAGTCTAAGTAATCAGAGTGAATAAATTCTTTATCATCGTTATTTTGTCGATATGCTTGATAAAATTGAAAAACAATCTAAGCATCAGAGTGAATAAATTTTTTTCTATCAACATCTTTATTTTTTCATCAAAATCTTTGTCAGATACATCGGATAAAAATTGACTAAATCTAAGTATCAGATTGAGTAAATTCTTTATCAACTTCTTTTGTCGGATACATCAGATAAACATTTACGAAAAAATCTAAGCATCAGAGCAGAGTGAATAAATTCTTTATCATCGTCCTTTGACAGATATAATTTGGGAAAAATCTAAGTCTCAGAGTTAATACATTCTGTATCAAGATCTATACAACGAATACGTTTTATTTTTATCCAACGGATACGTTAGATAACATTGTCAAAAATCTAATGTATTAGAGTGAACAATTCTTCATCAACTTCTTTTTCTTATATACATCAGAATAATATTCACAAAATCTAATGTATCACAGTGAATAAATTACTTATCATCGTTCTTTTTCAGATCAGATTATGCTTGATAAAATGAGAAATTGAGAAAAACTAAGTAATCAGAGTGAATAAATTCTTTATCAAATGTCCTTTTCACAGATACGTTTAATAGCATTGACCAAATCTAAGTATCATAGTGAATAAATTCTTTATCAACTTCTTTGTCGGATTACATCAGATAACATTCAGGAAATATCTAAGCGATCAGAGTGACTAATATGCTTTATCATCGTAAATTTTTCAGATATGCCTGATAAAATTGAGAAAATTAAGACATCAGAGTTAATAAATTATTGTATCTATGTTCTTTTGACAAAATACTTTTGATAACACTGATAAAATTTAAGCATCAGAGTAAACAAATTCTTATTGACATTTCTTTATCGATATATTTGTCGGATACGTCGGATAACATTGACAAAAAATCTACTTATTAGAATGAATAAATTCTTCATCAGCATCCTTTTGTGTCGGATAGGCCGGGATAAAATTGATAAAAATCGAAGTATCAGAGCGAATAGATTCTTTATCCACATTCTTTGCCGGAACATGTCAGTTTACATTATCAAAACCCAAGTGTCAGAGTGATTAAATTCTGTTGTATCAACATCTATTGTCAGGCCACATGGGGGATAACATTGACAAAAATCTAAGTATCAGAGTGAATAAATTCGTTATCCGCGTCTTAATCGGATACATCAGATAACATTCACAAAATCTATGTTTATTAATTTTGACTTTATTCATCGTTACGTTGAATTTAGGTTAGACTGGTTATAGATGGCAGCACACCCTTGAGACACACAAAGAATTTATTCAATCCTGATACTTAGATTTCAGACAATTTTATCCGATGTATCTGACAAAGATGTTGATCGAAAATATTTATTCACTCTGATACTTAGATTTTGTCAAATTTATCCCATGTAATATCTGTCAACAGATATTGATTCAGAATTTCCTCACTCTGACACTTAGGTTTCGATAATGTTACCTACATATCCGGCAAAGGATGTTGATAAAGAATCTCTATTCCCTCTGATATTTAGATTTTATCCATTTTTATCCTGACCTATCCGCCAAAACATGTTGATAAATAATTTATTCATTATCCTAATACTTAGATTTTCTCTATGTTAAAGCCTATCTATCCGACATACGATGTATGCAAATTCCTTTTCTTACGTCTCCGATGTTTTAATAGATATTCTAAACGTTTGAAAGTATGCTTACCATACTCTAAAATCAATGAAACACATAAACAATGTAATACATAAAATATTTTTTAATGAAATAATGACATGTAGAATATAATACAAAAAAATAATTATTATACATTATTAATATAAATGAAAAAACTTTGGGACATTATTGAATCTGTTCCATAAAATAGTTCACCAGTTCTGCTTGATACTTGTAAGCTATTGTCTTCTCTTAGTTCGTAATCAGTAAAATAATCATTATTCCGGTTTTTGAGTCATACACAATTTTTACTAGAGTGTTATCGAAAGGTTCAAAATGCGTTTTTGTCTTTGGTATTATTTGGTTTCATTGACTGTTGATCAATGATGGTATTAACGTTTGTTGCGCTTTGTTTTTCATCGATTTCATATTTATATTCCTTTGTGTTATTTTTACCAATGCCATTTTTATTTCGGACAATTTCACTGTCTATTACCACATTATTTTTACACAGGTAACAGATATGGTTTATGATGTATTAGTAGAAGAGTACGCCTGTCTTCTTTTGACCTTCGTTGAATGCTAATACCCGAAAGCTGACGATGGGATGTATCAGTAGTTAATGTGTTACCAGGCAACAGTAGCAAGGAGTTGTCCTATATCATAGACGATTATTTTTATGTTTGACATGACTCTTTGAGATGCAGTCATCTCTGGAGATTCTCAATCTCGCATATCACACAACATAAGAGTTGAATTATTCTAGGTGCTGGTGCCTTTCCCTAAAGGAACTTAAATTCTGAACTGTCATGACAATGCAAACGCATACGTTTCCGATAATGAAACCACTTGTACTGGTTTCATAGTTCAAAACACTCCTCATTGTCAGCATGCAATGCTTACAATAGTCACGATCATGTGAACACACTTTCTTAAAAATGCCTCATCTTCCATTTTTGTGAGAGCATGGACTTATGTGTTTATCCTTCCACTGCGTAAAAAATTACTGATTGAATACATGCACATTAAAGTATGGTTAGTGTCGATAAAACCTACCAAGGAGTTACCAGTGGGAAAGCCGCGTCGGCAGTTGTCTATTAGCAAGCATGAGAGTACGAATTGGTACAAGCTGCACAGGCAATATTATTTTAAGATACGTAAAACAAGTTGAATAATTTCTAAGTCCAAAAAAAATTCAGTCCATAAAAAAGTGCTACTACAATCATTATTTTCTAATAGTAAAAGTCACGACTAACATTTCTCTATCATTCTCATTTTGAATTTGGAAAAATATTAAATGTGAATTGTTTATGTTTTTTTAAGTATGTTTTATGTCATTCTAGGACATGTAGAAAAGTGAAAAAATTCCATGTTAAAAAAAAGAATAAAACAAAGTTTAAAAACTTTAAAAAAAGTATAAAAAAGATGAGGAGAGGGGGCCCAAAAAATTTGAAAGGAGGGGCCCCATTGGAGGCTGGGATAGGGGGCCCTTAGAAGATTAGGGTCCTTGGTGATTAGGGTCATTTGATGGGTTGCGGTCCTTGGTGGTTCAAAACCCATAATCACCACACTAGTTTGATTTCTAAGGATGTTCTGAATTTCTTTATTAAAATTCTTTTCTTAGCATACTAAATCCTCTATAGTCTCAAACTTTTTAGCATACTCCAATACTAAGGCACACTTTATATTTACAACCACTGCTCGATGATACTTGTGTATTATACAAAACACAGTACTAGGAGTAAAGCTAGGTCAAGCCATAAGGTCATCTTGGCACCTATGACTCTAATTAGTTTCAACTTTTTAGCATAACCCAATGCTAACGTCATATTTTATATTGGCAACACTGTTCAAATGGAACATGTATATTATACAGAACACAGCCAAGAAAGTAAAGCTAAGTCAAGTCCCATGATCACATTGTCAGCAGTAATTGTTTCCATAGATTGATACCATTGATGTTGTTCCAAATTTATTTAAGTTGCGTAAGAATTACCACCCCCCTCGGACTTACCTTAAATGATAAGCAGTGTAACCCTTTTAGCACTTTCATACAATCCAATTAAAATAAAATCTCGAAACTCCTGTTTCACCCTTCTTATTCAATCACCAATTAAGATCATTTTTACAGAGCAGAGTTATGCCAATGGAATACCTTTTTCGCAAATTGAGTTACTTTACGCAAATGACACAACTTTTTATCCATTATTAGATACCGCTAATAATGCAATCAATTCTGGACGAGATGCAAGATACCTTCAAGCTAGAGGTTACTAAAGTGTTTGACAAGTTTTGACTCAGAAACATGTTCGGCTTAGCTGTAATCTTTAGTAAAAAACATTATTTATACGAAAAAAAACACGATTATTTTAGCTTCAGCTGAAAGTAGTATTTTTACAGAAAGTCTATTAAACCTTTGAACACGTTATAACAAGGTCTTTAGTTTTTGGTATTGTCCCATTGAAAAACCTGTCTGGTAAGTCTTGTCTTCGGCGCGGTAAGTGATCCATGGCCATGATAAGTCATGTACCGTTGAAACTGCACTGGTATATTAAGTACCCTCTGAATCCGTTCTCTCTGATTGGTCCAGAAAATGGGTGTTGACACAGAAACCTGTCTGGTAAGCCATGTCCCTTCTGTAGCACTAGATACCTGTCTGTGGTAAGTCATGTACCGTTGAAACTGCACACATATCCATGCCTCAGACCTTGTAGGTGTAGTATTGCGTATATTTCCTTGTAGGGTTAGAATCTTATACATGAACACGACTCCAAAGTGGCACATTTGGTGTCATTTTGACACTCTCTGTCAAAAATGTTTGCTCAATTTGAATTTTTCGGCTCTCTTTGCATAACCTTTTTATGGCTCAGAAATAACAATGCAGTTTTCTCTAATAAAAAGTACAAAAACAGATAACAGTATAGCATATTTCTAGAGCACAGAGAAACAACCTTGGAAACGCAACTTAAAAACACTCTTCTTAAAGATAGAGTATTTAAAACCCTATTGACAAACTTGTTTGACAAATTCAGAGTAAATGTCTGAAATTTTTTCTCAATTAAAGAAATAAGGAAAATTGATGACAACTTTTTTGAAACAGCCAATTAAAAAATTAAAGCTTTCGGAAATCGACAAGCCACATTTTGGATTATCAGTCAAATTGAGCAAACGCCTAATTTGATTACTCATTTTATTTTTGGGGTGCGCCAATAGAGGATATACACAACCAGGCACCTACTCGGTAGAAAAGGAGGCTTGACGCTCATCCCCCCGAGAAGAGTTGTGAGAAGTAGAAAGAATAAGAGAGAGAGAAAAGCAAAAAATTAAAAAAACACAATATCAGCTTCAAGAAGAAAAACGACTAAACTAAAAATAATTGATTTTGCAGTATTTGTCCTTTCAACATGGGTACGCTGAATTGGTAAAAAGCTCAGTTTCGTGTTTCAGATTCAATATTATTTTTTTGATGATTAATCTAGTGCCTTGTTCATTTTCTTTTTTTGAAAGGAGATGGTGAAAGGAAAAAAAAGAAGTTCTGCTTAGAGAAACATTGAAAACAAAAACAGAATAACAATTTGTATATTTTCACCTCCTGGTTCCAAAAATACAAATTTGAAATATAGGACATTAATTGTTTCCCACAATTGTTCTACTCCCTAAAAACATTTGAAATAATAAAAAAAAATCCAACGGGAGATTTTTTCTGGCATTCTAAGATGCCGGTATCTGGCGTATCCACAATTCTGAAAGTGTCAAAGTCAAATTTTTATTTCTTGGCTGTTGTGTGTTACGAAAGTTTCCGGGTATTTAAAAAAAAATCGATAATTCCTTTATTAAAAGCTATAGATAAGCCAAATATATCAATGATTGAACAATCTAAACTCAGTTCGTGTTTCTGTGAGACCTCAATTTAGGGATCAGGAATCAGGTTGACCCCAATTTTTAAAATTTGTCCAAACCCGCAAGTTTGAAGCTGCTTTGAACTTCCAAGTGTTATATTCCTTCCGAGCATTTATTTTCATAACTTCTATAAGTTTTATTGTCATGGAAACCTTGGCGACTAATTTCTGGGAGTTATATATATATTTTTTATATAAATATATATTTTTATCAGATCTAATGTTTATTTGTGTTTCTAGTGCCAAATTTTAGGTAGGTAATAATATGCAACGATAATTTTCTACCGACATAACTCGTTCTATAATCATTTTTTAAGTATGCTTTGGTAAATTTTTAGTGCCTTCCAAAAGTATTCCTGATGCAATTACCTTAGTCAGACAACATGCTCTTAATACAGTTGTTCTTATATCATGCATTTATTTTATTTTTTTAACAAACTGCATTTTCTTTATTACGAGTTTTTATTTTTATAATTTCTTGGAGGTTTATGGTCTTGGAAATCTCTGCATCTTGAATTTTTTTTTAATCCAGTATAATGTTTGTTTTGTATCTCTAATTCAAACTTTTAGGTAGGTGACAAGTATGCAATGAGTATTATTCTACGAACACGGCTTTTTCTATAATTTATTTTGAAAGCATGTTTCGGTAAATTGTTGATGCAATAAAATTTTGATAAGCGATGATAGATTTTTCAAATATTTTTTTGATAAGCGCATGGCTTAGTTTCTGAAAACTTTGTATAACTCTCCTGGTGTTTTTTGGCTGAATTCCAAATGAATGTCGCTCATAGTTTCCTTATATCATGATTTTCTTTTTTTTTCTTTTTTTTACAAATGTACCTAACATTTTAACGGAAAATATTACATTGCTGTTTCTAATAAAATTCATTAACATAGTAACTCCATTAATTGAAGAAAGTATGAAACAGTAAAAACGTCATCCCAAGAATTATGCAAACGTGTTTGTATGTTATACCCACAAGTTTTCCTATACTATATGACAGTCAGATTAAAGTGTAATACGCGTTTTAAAATATTTAGCACAGATACTCATCTTTATAAAAATTTATAATAGCCTAACCATTCAAGGGGCGTATCCAGGATTTCAGTTCAGGGAGATCATTCCTCGGGGGGGGGGGGGTACAAAAATAAAAAAAAAAAACATATAAAAATTGTTCGTATACTTTATTGTTACGTTTGAAGAGTCGGACACAAATCTTTGAGTGGGGGGGGGGGCTCAAACCTTGGACCCCTTGGATACGACTTTGTAACCATTCAAGTATTTGCGAAAAACTTGTTGGATAGCGACTTTCATATAAAAAAAAAATTCGACTACGGAAAATATATTCTAATGAAAAATTCGACAGTGGAAAATATATTCCCAATTTCCTTCATTCTCGGTTTTTAAAGTCTTGATTTGGCAGCGTCTCTTGTTTTTCTCATATTTTTCTTTCCTTCACAAATTTAACACATTAATTCAAAAAACTGATTATAAAGATGGCAATTTATCTATCTAGTTCGTTTCTTCAGATCAGAAAATTTTAAACCTACCAGTTTTTCAGAAAAAAGTACTGTGTCGTTTTCGAGAAAAATACATACAAAATTATTGCTCTACATAAAGATAGTTAGACTAGAATTATTGCTCGTTTAATTAGATATTTTAGGAGATCCCAATCAAAATTTGGATTCTGTTTACTATAAAAAAAAAATTCACAAATTTAAACGGTAAAAATATTTTTAAACGAAGATCACAAGTGACACAAACCGAGGGGCTAATAAACTGACCGTCGCAGGTGTCCCTTCCTTCGTGCCTCGGCTGTGCCTCGGCACACCTGAAACAGCGTGTTCCTAGAAGCGAAGGAACACAGTTTTATCTTTGGCTTATGGAAGCGTACGGTGCGTTTTTTATGACGGCAAACTTTCTCCTCTTGAGAGGTTATCTTTAATTGGTCGTGTTGTTTACTGCGTTCGACATTGGAGATCCTGGGTCCTAAAAAGTGGACATTATGCTTTGAACGAGAATTTTATTACACACAAACCTTTACCATTGACTAGAGATAAATATGCACTCCCTAGTCCTTCTCATTCGTCGATTCAAAACGGCTTGGGCTCGAACGTCTTTTCAAAACTTTCCGACATGAATAGCCAACCGTGTGAAGATTTTTTTTAGGAAGATGCGGTCTCAAACCAACACTTACAGTACTGTAATAAAACTTTTCGTTCCTCCAACTTCTACATCGAATTCGTCGATATGAAAGTATAACGGATTTGAAGCTCAATATTCTAATGAACAGCTGTCCTGCCCCAAGGCCCAAGCGAGTTAGATCCATTGGTGTTGTGACTGTCAGTTCCGATTTTCCTTTGCCCGGGGACGATAAAATCAAGCTCGAGCTAGGGCGAGCTCGTATTGAAAGCCAGCGAATAATGAAAGCCTTGATACCCAACGACGTACTTTTGCTTTCGGTCACCAAGTACCGAATGTTCGTCCTTCTTTACTTCACGACAGTGACTCAGACGATGACTCAGAGGAAAATACTCTGTCCGATAAGCAGGAAAAGGCTTCCGCGACTGACACTGAATCGGGCTCGGAAAGTGACGGCATCTTTGAAGATTTGCCAGTGATTGCGCACTGTGTGAAACACCAAGTTGAGAAAAAAATTGGGTTATTGAGCCTGTGACGAACATGAAGAATTCTAGGTTTTGTCTTGTCAAGACTTCTGACGGCTCCATAACACCAATAAAAAAATCCACGCTGTTGTGGCTTCTGAGGGAAAAAGCTCTGAGAAGCTGAGTAGTGATCGATTAACACGGGTGATGATCCAGGGCCGACGAGTAGGACTACGTGAGTCGCCACAAACCAATGCAGAGGTCGGTCTGAAATCGGAATTCCGTATCGGTGAATGGTGCGTTTACAGACCGGCTGGCAGGGGAAAGAGAGTATTAGTTGGGCGGGTCATACAGTTTGGCTACTTGTCTGGGCGAAGATGCCACTCTGTTGACACGCAGAATATGGCGATGCCGTTCCCTGACGACATAGGAATTCTGTGCCAGTGGTTCCGGCTGAATGCTGATCTCACATTAACTGCCGCATTGGTTAGACCAGGGTTACTGTGACTCCAGCCTGTATATCATGCATTCAGCAGAAACCGTTTCTATGGAAATCGGCACCAACATTGTCTTTGGCTTTGACTCAGACGTCTTCACAAAGCTGAATTCATTTATCCAGAAGAAAGGGTTCCACTTTTTTGATGTCTCGTCAGCATCGCAATCATCATGTTAAAAATGGCACCTAAACCCAAAAAACTGACCTCAAGACCATAACCACCACCATCGCCATGTTCTGTGTGTCAACAGAAGGAATTTTGTTTAACATTTTTCAGAGGTAGTTGTTATTTTTTTCCCCTCCCCTCCTCCTATCCACTCGGTGATATTTTAATACAAAAATAAATCCTACAAACTTTATACACTATCATATCACCTAAACTTCAAAAAAAAAAAAAAAAATTATTATATACCTGTCAATGTATTAGTGGACATGAAGGCACACTACCATTTAACTTTTTTTCTTGCCCAAATATCTATCGCTCCCCCCGTTCCAGGGTGTCCTTCCCCCTCTAGGAGACGCTTTTCCGGTGGCAATTTTACTTCAATTTCTTAAAATTCATATCCTTCAATTTTCACTAATACGAATTTGAATTTTAAAGGTGGTCTTCCAAAAGGCTTACTCTTACAACTTTAAAATTTTTCAACACAAAAAAACTATTTGCTCTCTCCCGTAGAGTGGGCGTCCTCCGTCCACAAGAAACCCATTCTTGCGGTGGCACTTTTTTCCTTCTTTTTTTTTCTTTCTTTCAGCCCTTTTTTACGACCAACCTTAATCAACTAAAACAACAAAATACAACCAACCCATCAACAAAAAACCAAAAATAATCTTAATATCGACGTGCATGAGGGCACAGAACTGTACAGAATCTTGAACCATGTCTCCTACGGACGAGGAGGCCACCCACGGCGGGGGTGGTCCTTCCAGCTCAAGTGCGTGTGCCCCTCGTTCCCCATTCGTTTGGGTTCTTGATATAATTTTATGAGTCTCGAATGCATTCCGAGATCTAGGGCAGCGGAAGCGATGAATACCATCGGAAAACTTGTTATGCTCAGTAGAAGACTTAGTAGCAGAAGACTTATATTTGTGCTAACCGAGCTTAGTTTGATTTACTGAAGCTCATTTGTCCAGTTTCTTAGGGTTGTCATTTGAGCTGTGATTATCGAGATGATTACTGAAACGTACCACTAAATATCTGAGAAAACTAGTTATTTTTTTTAGTTGGTTTCTTTACTTAGCGCTTTTTACTAATAAATCGGTAGTAGTAAACAGTTTTTCTGACTGTTGCTTTACAGTTTTCTCTTCAAATACCCAAAGGCCTGGGTTTAATACCAAGAAAGTTGGATTCTAAGTACATTCGGGAAAAAGGGATCTGTGTTTCTTCCGGATTCTTTCGTGTCAAAGCAGCAGATTCCTTTTTTTTAGTACAATTAAGAATCCGAGATCCAAGGGTGCGTCTTGGCACAGCCACTAAACAGGAAAGCAGGTATGATAAAAGGGAAAGGGCAACTTGATAAAAACGTGATAAAAGGCAACTTTTACCGCGTGGCCAAGCCATATTGAATAGGGCTGCGAAGCGTGACGTCAATTCTTGGGCGGGAAATTCAAATAACGATGAAACGTGGATGCGTAGACACGTTTTTTCGGAACTTTGGCGAATTGTTTTGGCCTAAAGTATTTGTCGTAGATCCTACTATCCACCAGAACACTTTCACGTCGAAATAATACTAGGAATATTGACAATCAGTGTTAGTTACAACTAGAAACCATGTTTCACGGTACTTTGAATTTCACACCTTGCTTTTTACGTCATCACGTCGCGCAGCCCTATGTTGTTTGTATAAAACTTAAAAACCGTGTTCCGGGATTTTTTTTTTGAGATTTCGGGATTTTTTGAAGCAAAATCAGAATTTTATTTTTGAGCTGGTGGCAACGCTGCATGTGTAATAGGAAAAAGTGACACCATCAGTGCCATCGTAGGGTTACCTAGTTTTTGCATGGATATCAACAACTTGCAGTCCTCCGTTCTTCTTCTTTAGGTACATATCAGTTGTTTTTCAGTCTTGGGGGTTCTTTTCCTTGCCAAATAAACCCGTAAATGATTTTTTACAAGTTTTAAAAGATCGCT
Source organism: Artemia sinica (assembly GCA_027921565.1). NCBI lineage: Eukaryota > Metazoa > Arthropoda > Branchiopoda > Anostraca > Artemiidae > Artemia > Artemia sinica. Next base: position 22,415,729 of record CM051260.1, read on the forward strand.
TTTGAAGGTACTGAAATATTCGACAGATACCGAATAACAGGCAAGCTGTATATATGTACATATTGTGCCCTTTGGAATATGCCTCCGGCGTGCCTCCATGCCTCCAGGTGTCCCTTAAAATGCCCAGTTGTTAACCCCTCGCATAAAAATCTGCCTAAGAATGTAATAAAGGAACTATAAAGAATGAAGCAAGTGTATAGGGAGGGTCTCAGGACTCTTGTCTTCCTTCATAAAATGTCAAGAATTTACATAGCGTGTCCCATAATTTATTTTGTTTTACACATGATCTGTCAGCAATTTGCGTTCTTTCCAAATTGATTCCCCTCCTCCTTAATTTCAGAAAATCCAATAGAACAAAGTAAGGTATCCGTTATCCGTGGGGGCCTAGGGGTTTTGACCTCCCCCCCTCCAGAAATGTTTGTCCGACTCGTAAAAATGTAACAAAAATGAATATAAACAAATTTTTGATGCATTTTTTAAGTTTTTTGTACTCCCCCCTAAAAAAAACTCCTTTTGTACCCCCCCCCCCCCCCAAAAAAATTCTGGATACGATCCTGGGACAAATCAATGTAGCCTACGCATGCCTGTGAGAGCCAGAAGAAGAGTCTTGAGATAATACATTTTTTTCAAAAGCGTTATCTAAACACTTTATCAATAAGACAATCATTATGCAATATTTAAGATGAAACTGCATATCGTTTACTTTCTATATGAAACTAGGAAAATCTTGCTGAAGAGTGTCTCAAAGTAAACATTAAAACATATTTTAAAAAATCTGAAGTTCATCAACCTGATAACGATATTTGTCCAGTTACACTATAAGAATGCAAGGTAATTGTAGGCAGATCAGTGATAATGATATAAATACCGATCAAACAAGAGGCTACATTCATATAAATACATTATTTATCAAGGATTTAGTTTATTTTCTGATGTTATCTTATGCTAATCTAGTATGTCAAGTGAGAGAGACATGTGTTAAGCCTCCTACATGTTGTTTTGTCGAAATTTCCAAGATCTATTAGAATATTATGGACTTGGCTGCACCGAGAAACTGGCCAGATGGGGGGGAGTTATTTTATCTAGAATTGAGCTAAATCTTAATTAATTTAAATCGTTCATTATTCTTTTACCAGGTTTACGAGGTGGAAACCATACCCTAAAACTTAAAACTAGCAATTAGAATTTTTTCTATAGTTGCGCAGTCAAATAATACTACTGCATTAATTTTAGCTTTGGAATATTATGAGATTCAAAAAACCTCAAGTTTTGAATTTTTTCGTAAATGTGCATATTAATTATAAATTTCTAGACAATTCCTAATTCGCCAAACCACGAGGACAGCTTACCAAAATAAAACGGATTTTGTAATTTTTTTTTCCATAAATCTATGAGAATAACAAGATTCCTAAAGAGGACTGCTAGCCCCAGAGATGCACGAGATCAATCTCCAGAGACTAATTCTCCTGATATATGTGCCTGATCTAGTACCTACTGTCAGACGTTGTAAAAAACTTAGCTTGCTAATAGAATGGTTTCCAAGATGCATAGTGTTTAGCGAAATGCATTAGAAGGCGCAGTTCAATCTAGAAATTTATTTAATTTGTTCTAGGAATTATTAGGAAATATGCGGAAGTTTAGGAATTTACTAGCACAAAATTTGTGTGGAGGTACACACAAAAATCGTCATTTTAAACCAAACAGAGCCTCGTCTCATCCAAAAAGTTGGTAGAAAATATATAAAGTTCTGAACTTTTATTAATTTTTCATTCGGCAAATACTGCATCCACAAAAAAAAGGAAAAAAAAAGATGCTAAGCTCGCAAAAGGAATCTAGAGATGTATTCCTCCTCGATACTGATATATTATTTTATGTCTCGACAACATCAGATAGACCATGATGTTAACATTTTAAGGGGAAACTAATAGTTGCATTTTCCATGGGATTCAAAACGAGCAACAGCTACATATTTCTTTACTCATCTTCACTTACTTTGAGGAAAAGACCCAAGCGACGAAAAAGTATTGAAAGGATACAAACAAAGATACAAAAAAAAACGTGCATTCCATGTATTAATGAAATTAAATATGTAACAGTTTGCTTTATATTTCAATTTTTTTTACTGTTTCTTTTAAATTATATCCATTTTACTTTGTATCTTTTTATTTGTCTTAACTCTTAAATTTTTATTTAAGAAACTAAAAGAAAATCTTAATTCTAGACACTTTATGTAGGGGCACCCGTTTGGAGGAGGTGGTAGGGGTGCAATCCTACTCCATATATTGAAAAACACCTTATTTGTTATTTTCATTGAAAAAACACCAATTTTTGGTATATAAAAAAAAGTTTTAAAAAAAACAAAAGAAATTGCCATCTAATAGATTTTGAAAAATATATCTAGCCCCCCACCCCTTCATTTTCATGAATGGCTGCCCCTGTCTATTCATAAAGTCAAACTTGCTCCCATTTTACAATTGAATAGTAGCTAGTGGCACTTCCAAATAGACGATGTAGTGTTTAGAATTTTCAAGTTTATAAATTAGAATTCCTCCAAAGCTCAGGGACTCATTTTCGTACTTCTAAAAAGGCAAATTAGTCTTAATATAGTGGGATCTGCTCCCACCTGTCACTTGTGAAATGTTTTAAGTAGCGGCCAGTGTCTGGGTAGGCCTATCCCACTAATTTACGTAACGTCAGTAAGAATTCAATTTTTTCTAACTGGCAAGATGTTTTATGTTTGTCAATCATCGTTTCTCAACAACCATTATGTCTATTAATCAATATGTTTAACAATTTAAAATACTCCGTAACGTGAGATACAAGTGGATTGGTTTTCAGAAACAGCGATACAACTAAGCGACCGACTATGCTTTTTCGCCGATTCGGGGTCGAAAAAAGAAGCAGTTTCGCTTGCGTGTCAGCGTTTCTCTTCTACCGTAAGTTATGAAAAAAGCACTAAAAATGGATGGTAGATCGTTTGGTACATGTAAGTTATTATTAAAGAAAGTAAAAATACGCTAGAGGGATATTTTGTCGGTTTCTGCGGGCGCTTTGCTTTAACCAGTTCAGTTGGATTGAAATAGCAATAAATGAAAAAAACGACGATAGAAATAACTTCTTCCCCGTATTACGAATTACTGCACCATAAATACTCTAATTTTGAAGAAATTACAATACAAAAATGCACAATTACCTAAATTTAGTTGAACAACCACATAATCCTGCGCAAAACTAATTACAGCTACTAAAATGCCCAATACAGCAAGAAATATTCCATCTTCACCAAGTTTTGTAATTATAAGTCGCCAAAACCATCCAAATAGGCTATCTAGCCGAGATAAACATCTTCTCTATAGGCTCTTAATTCTTTTGCTCTTTGCCTTTCTTCTTTTCTTCGTAATTTATCAACTTGTTTTGCTCTTTTCGCTTCTTCTTTGGCTTCTTCAGCTAGAGTACGTATATAGCGACCATACATCTAAAATAATTTAAATGATTAGAAATAAAATATTGAAACGGTTTCCCTATATCTGTAGATTAAATAAAAAAACGAGTTTTTTAACTGAAAAGCAAGGAGCGACGTTAAAACTCAAAACGAAAAGAAATTATTCCGTATATGAAAGGGGCTGTCCCCTCCTCAACGCCTCGCTCTTTACGCTAAAGTAAAGGGGCTGTCCCCTCCTCAAAGTGCCTCGCTCTTAACGCTAAAGTTCGAATTTTGTTCCAGTTCTTTAAAAATGACCCCTTAATCACAAAGGCCGTTAATTAGAATAAATAGCTCTTATGAAAGTACTAAAAAATCTTAGAATAAAATAGTCTTAAAAAATCTTTGGCTTAAAGAGCGAGGTATTGACTAGGGGGCGAACCCAATCGGAAACGTAATATTTTCTGTTCGTTTTAAGTTTTGATGTTGCTCCTTACTTTCAGTTGAAAAAACTTGTTTTTTTTTTTTGTTTAATTTCTGATCTTTTTTTAAAATAATGCTGGGAAAAAGTTCATAACTTTCAGCCCTCCCCCCGGGGACTTTGGGGGATTAAGTCATCCTAAAAGACACAGTTATCATGTTTTCGACCATGCTGAACAAAATGGTTATCTCAAAATTTTGATCGGGTGATTTTGGGAAAAAATGAGTGTGGGAGGGGGCCTAAGTGCCCTCCATTTTTTGGGCATTTAAAAAGGGCACTAGAACTTTTAATTTCCGTTCGAAACAGCCCTCCCACGATATTCTAGGACAACTGGGTCGATACGATCACCCCTGGAAAAAAAAAAATACAAATAAAACACGCATATACTGATCTTTTTTCTGGCAAAAAATACAAAATTCCACATTTTTGCAGATAGGAGCTTGAAACCTGTAAAATAGGGTTCTCTGATACGTGTGATTTTTATTAAGGTTCTATAATTTTTAGGGATCTTTCCCCCTTTTTTCGAAAATCACCCAAATTTTCTCAGGCGCGTAACTTTTGATGGGTAGAAATAAACTTGATGAAACTTATATTTGAAATCAGCATTAAAATTTGATTCTTTTGATGTATCTATTGGTATCAAAATCCCGTTTTTAGAGTTTCGCTTAATATTGAGCCGGGTCGCTCTTACTTACAGTTCGTTACCACGAAACTGTTTGATACTTATTTTGACTGCAATCTGTATACACATAATTTCTTACTAAGTTTTTAACGAATATTTAATAAGATTTTTACATAGCTTTTTATATTTTCATGGCTTCTGAAAATGTAAAAAAGCTAAGTTTTACAGAAAAAATATAAGATATTTGAGTGAAAATGATTCAAATCCAAGGACTTAGATGGGATGGTAGAGGTCCAAGTCCTCTCCCCTAGTTAAATAATCTCTTAAACCACACTGCCCTTTTGTTCACAATTAAAACGAAACTGAAATATTGAAAAATGGGTACGATTTCTCAACAATACAGTGAAAATAATTTTACCCGACAATTAGGAGACAATTTTAACTGTTTAATAGAAAGATACCAGTTTTCATATGTAGATACGTATATTGACTGCAATAATACAGAAAAGTTAATTCTCGCAGTAGGGTCGTATCCAGGATTGTTTTTACGAAAAAAAATTTGTTTATATTCATTTTTTTTTTTACGTTTTTACAAACATTTCAAGAGGAGGGATCAAACCCCCAAATCCCCCTGGATAAAACCTTATTTCTTAGTATTCACAAACAAATAGGCTAGGCAGCAATAGGCGATGACAAATGTAGATTAAAACTAGTATACATTTTTGTTGATACAAAATTAGTTGGATTAAAGAAGAGCTGCATTAAGAACTTTACAGCTTTCTAAGAAGGGGTATGAAGTTCATCCTTTTGCATCAAGTTACTGAGAAAATATTTATCACCAAGACCAAATTCTCGTGAGTGCTGTTAACCCATTCAGAAATGTGATTTTTCATTGATTTGACATTATTTCTTTATTGCTATTTTAGAACACTGTTTATCTTGAAGACATTAGAAAAGCAATGATATCTCACTTTTCTCATATATATGGCATAAAATACTACTACTACTACTACTACTACTACTACTACAAACGACAACTCACCGCAGCTCCAAGCCACCTGAGGCCAACACAGCTATGCACGCTCCTCCTCCATCCCAATATATTCAAAGCCTCCCTTTTTACACCCTCCCAGGAAGTTCCAGTTCCTACAAATTTTTCTTTATGGCGTCCTCCTACCCCAGACGAGGACGGCCTGCTTTCCGTTTAGCCCTAGACGGTTGGATGAAAAGGACAATCCTCGGCAATCTGTCATCCTTCATCCGCACAATGTGTCCTAGCCATCTCAACCTTTCTTTCATTATAGCCCTAGAAAGCAGGATTGAATATTTTTCGTAGTCTACTGTTTGAAATACGGTCAGTCATTCGGGTACCCAGAACAATCCGTAGACAATTTTTCTGGAAAAACATCTAGCAAATCTTAGTCCGCTTTTCGGAGCGCCCATGCTTCAGAGCCATATTTGACCACTGTCATCACTATCTTGGTTTTAACTGTGAAAAAAATTTCAATCTATTTTGGTTTTAACACACTTTTTTAACTATGAAAAAACACCCTGAGCCTTGGCTATTCTACTTTTAAACATCTTCACTGCTCCCACCGTCTTTACTAATAATGCTACCAAGGTAAGTGAAGCTGCCCACCTGATCAATCTTTTCGTTACCCAACAGGGCCGTATCCAGGATTTTGTTCAGGGGGGGTTTACTATTTTTAACTTTTTTGGGGGGGTTTTACTAATTTTTGACTCAGTTTTCGACTAATTTTACTGATTTTTACCTAGGTTTTACTAATTTTCGACTTATTTTCGAGTCGGTCAAAAATTTCGGGGGGGAGGGGGGTTCAAACCGGGTAACCCCCCTGGATACGGCCTTGTTACCCAACTTCACCTTTTCATCTTCACTTATAAAAAAAACTCGAAGTTTTACTCCCTTGATGTTTTTCCATTTCTTTTATTACAGAAGGAAAATATATAAGGTTCGAACGTTCTTAGCAGTAGTGTACCCAGTATTTTGTCTACATTTCGAATCAAATCTAAGAAACGTGTTTATTTAGTTATTCCGATGAATCTGTAAATTCGTAGCCAGCCTTACGAAGAAAACGATTAGGCATAACTTCAGTTTCTGTAATTTAAAAAAAAGGGAAGGAAGAACAAAAATAGCTTTTTGTAAGCTTTTTTTTAACAGAAAAAATTGTCTGATGCACGCATAATACTAATGCACACTATTGCAATACTATTGCATTTATAGTTGATTATGGACAAGCACGAAGGACGAATCAGATAACCATCTTTTATTCATCGAGATAGCGAATACTGAGAGAAAAAAACTGAGTAATGTAAGTGGTGAAACCGACAAACAAAGTTCCATCCTCTTACAAACAGTAGCTTCAATTCATGAAAATGCACCGGCGGAGGGGGGGGGGGGGGCAAGTTATATTTCATTATCTAGGGGAAGGGAAATGTTGCTGTTTATCAACTTTTTCATCAATGAACTCATCATCATTTTCAATTTTTTGGGTATTGTTCTATTAGATGGTACCACGCGATATACTCTATATGGAAATGCTAAAAGAAAACCTGTCAAACGGATATCTGTCATTAGATAAATGGATCGCAAAGCGTGGTTTGTCACTGCATTTACAATATTTAAACTATTGTTTTTTGGGGGTTTAGGGGAAAAAAGGTACCTAGGTTAGATTGTTATGCTTTACCCCCACCCCCTTAATGTGCAAATATATAGCCAAAAATTTGTTTCTAAACTATTATATTTTCATACTATCTTGTTTTATTTCATTAGCATTGACCAAACTTGACTTCTCGCGTGTGTAGCAGCTAATAGAACAGTACCATTTTTTTTATCATCATCATCGTCAATTTTTCATTATTGAATTTTTATCAATTTTTCAATGAAAATACTGAAAAAATGCACTTTTCAATGGAAACTAAAAAAAAAGGTACTTTCCAAATCTAGGGGGGCAATAGCTTGAACTATTCCTTATCCCCTAATTAGTACCCCTAGCTAGGTCTTGTGAATGGGGGAATCAAGGCACTAGTTGATACTATGAGTCTAACCCAAGGAATAAAATATGTCACTTAGAACACAGACAATTTTGATCACGAAACAGATTTTAAGAAACAAGGAGAGGATGATTATTAACCTTGGAAACAAAAGAAAAAGCCAAAAAATTGAATAAAAGAAATGAAGGAGGAAAGCAAATAAAAGGAGGATAAGCAAAAGAAAAAAAAAGAGACAACATTTAAAAGCCTTGAAAATGGCTGCTGTAACGCACTAGTTAGAGTTTTACTTGGATTTTACTTGGTACGAGTTTGGATTTTACTTTTACTCGTATTACAATTTATAGTAGTTAGCATACAGATATATCTAAGTTGAAAAACTTGGTTTTAAGACCGCATTAGCTAGAAATGACAATAAAAGCAAGGAAATAAAAGAAAAGAAACAAAACAAGAAAACAGTGAAAGAAACATTCTCAGTCTGTGAAAAAAAGAGCAAAAGACATGAAAAAATGAATTGTGATAAAAAGAAGCATATAAAAAGTATAAGAGAAATAGTGTCCGGCTACCCCCCCCCAGAAAATTTCTACCCAGGGGAAATCCCCCAGGCAGAATTTCCCTCCTTTGAATTCCCCCTGTAAAATACCCCTTAAAAATTCTCCCGCAGAAAACTCCCCCAGACTATTCCTAAGAAAATTCACCCTCGGCTATTCCCCCCTTTAAAATTTACCCCTGCTGGGTATTACTTACTGAAAATGTCCCATCATATGTAAAATGAAGCTGCCAAGGGGAAAAGCAAGACAAATAAAAACAATGAAGAAAACAAGTGATTTTGGATTTTGGACTATTCCAAAATGAAGGCAGAATATGTGGCTCAGTCCATCCTATTTTTTTTGGTTCTGACTTAGAGTTTGACTCCTTGATATGGAAATTAAATATTAAAAAAGACATCTGTTAGATACTTTAGACGGGAAACCTTCTGATGCACACCTAGTGGACGGGTTCTCGATCGCAAGGGGTGAACTGGTAAAGGGGTGAAGGATGTACTACAGGCGTCAGTGTCAGACCAAGTCCACGGAAAGTAATTACTCGTACTTCTTAGTCCCAGCCTTTTATCTCTATGCACTTCAATCTTAAGGCAGACCTTCTAGAGTTGCCGCTAATTCTATATTTTCGATTTATTTTCTTTAACATTTATCTTACCCTTTGATAACTCAACCATCAAAACAAAAATAAAAAAAGAAACAAAAATGTAAAAAAAAAATACTATAGGATATTCTACGCCACATATTCTTCCTCTATTCTGGAACATAGGTAGAATATACCGAAATTCCTTCTTTTCTTTAGTCTTTTTATTTGTCATACCGTCCCTTTGGCTGCTCAATCTCGTTTGTGCAGGAAATTTTCCGTTGGAGAGAAGTTTCCCGAGGGGAGATGAGGCACAGCTAAAAAAATGTCTTTCCGAGCCCTAAGTTGCACAGTAGATCCAATCTCGAGAATTTCATTCTTGCTTTATAACAAATTTTGGAGATAGTAAAAGCTGCTAAACTCAATTTTACACTTTTGTCTTTTTATAACTAATTTGAAGTTTGAAAACTATTCTTTTTACTAAACAAAATGGCACCTTCTTTCGTTTACCTAACCTAAGTAAATATTAAAAAGAATTCAAATTTGTTTGCTAGCAAATACCTCAGGGGTTCACTTTATTCCATATAATCCACGTTTTTTAAAAACTATCCTTAGGGACTATAATTCACTGGCGGCAAAATATAACAATGAACTCGATTTCACGCTTGATCCCAGGAGAAAACAAACTCAATGATTTATGTCAACTTCTTAATTAAATATCTAAATGATAAATTGAGATAGAAGGTGGCTTATCTTAATTACGAAAGGACCAGTGTCCAACCATTGTTCTCTTTTTCGACACTATGGCTAAATCTTGCGAAATTTAAATAAACTACGTTTTTTCAGTTTTTTAAATTTGCTACTTAAATTTGCTCAGATTTTTAAAAAGCAAAAGGGGCTAACAAATAAAACAATGTTTAATTCTCTGAAATTGCCGAAGCCGTTATAACAGCTGAGCCAAATTGCAAATATCTTACCGTTAGTCGAAAAGATTACAACTTAAAAAGACTAGATTCGCTTTGCTGGGGCAGCGTGAAGTCGTGTAGCAGCCTTTGGTCCGCTTCGCCGACAAAGCTTTTCCAGGAGGAACACTTTAATTTAGTGTTTTCCCGATGCCGTAATTGCTAAGCCTTCAAAACTTGAACAAAATTTCTCTCAAAGAAATTTTTCTTCAAAAAGAAAAAAAAAACAAAAAAAACAACAGGCATCCTGAAAACAGTCTCAAAATATTCCACACTCCTAAAAAACAACCTTTTTCTCCAAATAATGGCACCCAGTAAATGTTGTTAGTTTTAAAATGCACCATACATACAACAGGGGGTATTGGGACTCAGCTAGTCCCCGGATGGCAGATATGGTAACGCATTTCAAATATACAGGATTCCTCCTGGGAGAGGGGCGTGTAGCTAAGGGGATCTAGTCCTTATGGTTCTTTAAGTACAGCTACAGAACCCATGTCTTGGGTCATTCAGGTGGAAGGCCCTCTTATATGCACTGGGCGGGACCCATTGGCGTATGGATGTGTTCTACCAGTCAAAAACTTTATCCCTGCAATATATTATATTCCTGATGATGCATGACCACAGAAGGGCACATTGTCAGTAGCAGATTTAGCTGGTCCCTGCTAGGGAAGGAAAGGAGTAACTTATGACTATCCTGAAAGTAGCCGAGAAACCCTCTTTCCTGTTTAAAATAAAGATTAACACAAACAACCAGGAATGGGGATCTATGCTACCGCGTCCTGGTAACTGACGGATGCCGGCATGCGATGATACCTACCGCGGCCGGGGCAGCGAAGGATTTGACGACTGGGAATCTTGCGAATGGGGTTCCTTTATGAACGTTGACAACTCCAACCCTGGAGACTACAGTGTCCCCAAAATCGACTTTATTTATTAGAACATCGAGCGTTAGGATGCTTGCCAGACAAGGCAGGAAAGACTCTTTTTAAATGAGAAGACATCTGCTGGAGACGGATAAGGCATGTTGAAGAAGAGCTTAATCCTGTTTTTCTTCCTAACCCTGACGTTCTTTAACTTTTTCTTGTTACAGTCTCCGACTCAACCCATCGTCCCTCTAATCTGAGGTAGTGGATGCTGTCCGAGCCCTGAAGACAAATGAATCCCCGGAAAGAATTCAAGCAGAACTACTGAAAGTCTGGTGTAAGCCACTTACAGAGCTTGCCCACAAGATCGTATCTGCTGCCTGGAAAGAACGACGTTTCCCGACTTCACTCTGGGAAGCCAGAAGTATTCCGCCACGCAAAAAAGGTTCAAACGCGATATACAACAGCTGTCCTCCTATCAGCCTAACAAGCAAGAATGCCAAAATCTTCACTCGTATTACACTCCTATGGATCAGAGCTGTGTCGTCATCGATCACCCGAGAATAACAATCGGTTTTCCGATCCGGGAGATCAACCGTTTACCAAGTTTTCACAGTGTGCCAGATTTTAGAAAAATATTTGGAATTCAGCTACGACATGTACCAGTTCTCTATTGCCTTTAAACAAGCATTGGACCTTGTCTGAAGAACCGGCCTGCGGAATATCTTCCGTTACGGAATCCCACGAAACTTAGTCGACATTATAAAAGAAATGTACTCTGAATTCAGGAGTCACGTCACGTCTTGTGAAGGTCTCATTGACAGATTCCTGACGTCAATACGAGTCCCTTAAGGGTGCCTCCTGTCTCCAAACTTCATAACATCTTAACAAAGTGAAACTTATCTACCAAAACTCATCTTAACAAAAGGAAACTTAACAAAGGGAGTCAGTAGGTTGACAAGTGTCCCTATCTTGGTAGTCTGTTCATCAGCGACGACAACCACTCAAAATACATAAAATGGTTGGCTCGCCGTTACGAGTTAGAGTTTCAAAGCTCCTAAGCCAATATGGCGTAGCAAGGATCTGTCCCTACGGGTTAAAAATAAAAGGAAAAAGATCCTCCTGAGCCATTGCTGGCGCATAGGGTGTCGAGTTGACGTTTCAGTTGCAGGGTGTTTTTTGGTCGATACTTTTTTTGCTTGGTCGATACCTTGTTTACACTAACCCCAATCTACTCATTCGAAACTTGGATGCTGAAGCTGGATGATCAGTGTCGACTTGCCTTGGTAGAAACTAAATCCATCCGTCAAATCGTCGGAACCACCTACCTCGATAGAATCTGAAATATCAAATTCCTTGAAACACTTAAAATCCAACAACCGATCTCCTATAAGATCCAGTTCTAGCAACATCGGTGGCTCGGTCATATCCAGCGGATGAGAGTCCGTCCTGGATGGGTCCTCCCAAAAATCGCCTTCGAAGGCCAACTCATTATTCTCGTCCTCATGGTTGTCCCCAAAAGAGGTGGAAGAATAACTTTGTACCTCACTGCCTCTCGGGCCTTCTTCGCCTAGCAGAGGACTGCAAGGCATGTAGAAGACACTTCTAGGCCATTAAGAACAAAGAGGCTCGGAGACGACTTTCAAGGATGGACAAGACTTAAGTGAAGTAAGTCAGGAGACAGCCTTTTGATGGTGCCTTAAGATTAAGATTTGGCCTTAAGATTAAGGCATAAAAAGGAGCCTACTCCTGCTAATTTCAGTCACCGTCTAGTGACTAGTCATCCAGCCCAGTGTCTTACCATTAGGAAAGATATGTTGTGGAATCTGCTGCCGAGGTTGGACAGACTGGAGCCGGTAATGGCTACCAAAATCATATCCCGGGGGGACTTGTAAGTTCCTTGTAAGTACCGATTCTGAGAATCAATTGTCAGTTATCACTGATGGCTGACGACTGACAGGTAAATCTCTCCAACCTTTTGAACGACGGGCGTTGCCTGCCCATACCGGTCTAAAGCTGGTGGTTGGGGTTCTCGGAATAAAGGGAAACAATGGTGGAAACTTTGACACTACCAAGGAACGCTTTTTTTCTTCTAAAAGGGGGAGAAAAGAGATAGGCAAACCCTACCTCGAAATACTTCGTCCATGGGGGCACCAATAGCCCAGTGGCTATTGCTTCTAGAACGCATATATTTTTTTTTATGTGGAGGCAATAAGCCTTATAGTCTGAACCTCAACTCAGTTCTATGAGTCTACCCATAATAATAATTATTATTACTACATATAATCTAACGTTTTATTACTTTACCCCAAAATATGAAAAAATAACAGTTTATATTGTCATTATAAAATTGCAGCATGTATAAGCTAAGGCTACTTTACCTTGCCTTAAAATATACTATCTATATAATTTTTTCATGTGTATTTGGTTGATTATACAAGTTGATTGGATGTATATAACCGGCGGATTGCCATATACACACTTTACTGAGTCACTGCCAAAATGCGTCATTGCGTCACATTGTAATTTATAACCATTGCGTAACACCTTTCATGAGACGAAATTTTCTACCTTAAAATATGTCAGAAAAAATAAAAAAGGTAGACACATTAGAACAAGTATGTAGCCCCTTGTTGCTGAAGAGACACAAGCTTCAAGATTCATACTTACAACTCTTACAGGTCACTCTTTGCAATGCAGTCCCGTATCACAAAGATACGGTGAAAGAGTTAAGTTAAACGGCCTAAACGTTCTTGGTTAACGCCTCCTGCCTCCTACCAAGTTTCAAGTAAATATGGGCACTTTAATGTGGAAGGTGATGGTGCTAAGAAGTGGTGGATCCCTCTGACAATGCTTCCGCTCTATCCCCTTGGCTTATAATTACTTGTTCTATTAGTTTCAAGTAGTTTGGAGGTCTGACAATGGTTGGGCCAATAACCCATTTATGCTTCCGTTTATTCTAATGCGAAATCCTTGCGTATTTCCCCTTCAAACAAATGGTAACGCGCCCGGCTTTCAAAAAAAAAAAAAAAATGGCAGGGACAGGGATAGTCCATGGCCCTGTTTTTAGCCTCCAATCAAACTGATTTTGAAATCCTTGCATGATTTAAGTTTAAAAAAAAGTAAACCCTACATACATTTATGCTAAAAATCTAGCCGAGGGACGAGGGATCGTTTTTGAAGGAGCAATGACTTACTTTAGTCCTTCATTTATGCAGATTGGACATCCTTCCATGATTCTGATAATGATGCTCAAGCAAGGTGCAACAAGCCTACTTTAGTGCAAAAAAATGGCGAACAGGGGGGCGGGACTGCAGTGAAGGTCTTTTACCCAATTTAGTTATTCGTTTATAAGATCTGAAAATCATTACCTAATTCTGGTTTTAAAAGGTGTAACTTGCCAACTTTTCTGCTATTGGAAGAACCATGGGCCCAATCTGGGCTTCCGAATAATACTAACTGACAAATCCTTCCATGAGTTCGGTTTAAACAAGGTGCAGCATACCTTCATTTTGCTAAAAGGTCGGTGGTACACTGTATGTAGATGAAATTAGATTGTTCGGGGGGGGGGGGGGTTAATGGCCGGCTTCGGTTCCCCAGTCATGTAAACTGAAAACCCCTGCACGATTCTATTTCAAACATGATGCAACATGCCTACCTTTCCTTGAAAAGTTAGCAGTAGGAAGAGCGTTGGCAGGAGGGAAAGGAGGGGCCATTGACCCACTTAAGCCTTGAATCATACAAAATAAAAATTATAGGTTGATTTCAGTTCACATAGATGCAATATGCTTATCTGTGTGTCAAAATACTGGGAGGGGAGGGAAACACGGACGGAAATGGAGGTTGACCCAAGTTTTGAGTCCGGTTCGTTTTTGTATCTAGTCATGTCCTAGCTCATTTTTCAGCACAGTTTATGACAGTTTTTTTTAGGTATAACACAACAAACAGGTTACCAACCCCTTCAAATTCACAAATCATTAACGAATTTCTGTACAAAATCCGATATGATGCAATATGCATTCTTCAACTCTTTAAGGAGTCAATCAGTGTTAAAAAAAAATTGTATATTAAATTTCTTGCCGTGGTACAACTTTCTTATATAACTCCCAAAAAAGATGCAGAGGGAAACAATAAAGCTCTGCTCCCGCAGTGCAACGATGACAATTAACAACACCTAGGCTCGCTACCTTTCAAGTTAGCGAAACATTCAATGACAGAGCTAGGCTAACACGAACTGAGAAGAAAAATGGTGTTAGGTGTATTCCTCCAAGAAGCCCCCCCCCCCAAAAAAAAAGAAAGTTTTTCCAACTACGCCCTCCCCCGGGAAAATTCACCCACATATAAAATTGAGCAGCCACAGAGAAAATATGACAAATAAAATGAATGAAAAAAGAAAGAATTTTGGAATATTCTACCAATGTTCTAAAATATAGGCAGAATATGGGCTGTAGAATAGCCTGTAGTATTTATTTTACGCTTTATTTTATTTCAATTCTTTTTTACACGTTTCTGGTGCGTTGAGTTATCTCAGTAGGGTAAGATAAATATTAACACTGGGCCTGTGGGGGTGAAATCAACCCCGAAGGTGAGCTTATTAGACACTTTGTCGCTTTTGAACAAAACAGAAATCTTGATTGGATATAATAGGGGTTAGAGACAAGACTCATCCTAGGGTTGGTGGTTCCCATGGCAAAATTAATTACGGCACCACCTTTACCGACTCAAACATAAACACAAAATCCCCGGCCATGGTGTCCCCCCAGCCACGACACCCCCCAGTCACGGCACCCGGGTCAGCTTGCCCGGTCACTTTCCCTTCCTTTGAACGGCCCTGGTTAGATGAGGGCCAGATAGGAGAAAAAAATGAACCAATAGGGAGGCCGATTGCTCTCTCAGTAGCTTGTGCCTTTCAAACGGATACTAGAACTTTTAATTTCCAATCAAATGAGCTCCCCCACCCCCGAGTTTCTAAGATGCCCCATTTGAAGTAGCTGAGAAAAAAGTTTTTGGTGCTTTTCAGGCACTTTTTTGGGGTGCATTTTGAGTGAAGCCATATTTTTTTTCCTTCTGCGTTGGGGTCCATTTAGCTCAATGTTTCATACAAGTTTTAGGAAACTAAAAGAAACAACAATCTTTAAGCCCCTTTTGATAGAGGAGAGACCAATTTCAAAGGACCAATCCATTGATTTCTACTTCCTTCCCCTTCTCTAGATTTAATTCTACATTTACTTTAAAGCTCCATCAGAGTTGGAGTGTTTTGGAATTAAAATTCACTCTTTGAGGCACCTGCCCCCTCCCAGGCTATAAAATGATCCCCGCCCCCTCCTCATGTTAGTTGACGCACACTTACACAGCATTGCATATGGGCTTTTGAAATACACGATCTATCTATATCTATCCATCTGCACATCAGTGCATATAATTTATTGGAACGCGAAGAAAATTAGTTTAATTAATTGAAGCTTTAAAATAAATGTCAGACGCATTTTTCTGCAATAAGATGGGAGGTATCACCTTCGCAGCACTCTTATTCAGGCTTAGTCTAAATGAAGGACAATGAAGGAGATTAGTGCCTACCCTCCATGTCCCATCCTATATTTATTTGAAGGTTCATCAATATTTAGACAATTTGGACATTGAACCATGCTCTTTTAGGAATCTGACATGAGCCGACGTATACCCCTCACCCCACCCCCGGAAAATGCCCTCCGCAGAAAATACCCCCACGAAAAAGACCCCCTAGAAAATATCCCCCGCGGAATAGAACTCCCTCCAGATATCCCCACCCACCCAGCAAAAAATACCCCACATAAGAAAATTTCCCTGAAAAATTCCCCCTGATAATTCTCCCTGCAGAAAATTCCCCCTCACGCAAAATTGAGCAGCGAAAGAGAAAATAGGCACTTCTTTTATTTCGGTTTAATGTCCAATATTTTTTTAGTTAGACTACATGTTCTTTAAATTGTATTAAAAAAACATACCCCTTAAAGTAAGTTCTTTAAATTATATTTAAAAAAAACATGCCCCTTAAAGTAGATAGTTCTTTTATTTCGACATAATACACAATATATTTTTTTACTTGCACTACATGTCTTTTAAACTATTGGATCTAAAGTTAGCGTCGCAGCTTAAAAATACATCGGTAAATCAATATTAATACATTGAACCCTTAAGGACACCCTAGACGGTCAATCATTTTGATCAAAAGCTTCCGTCAATCGATTGATTAAGGCATTATTGACCGTCTAGGAACCTGTTTGACGCTTGAGTCAATTGTTGACGGTGATTGATAGAAAGTTTTGAATGACTCAATCGGTTCCTAGACGGTCAATCATGCTTTAATCAATCGATTGACGGAAGCTTTTGATTAAAATGATGGACCGTCTAGGGTATCCTTTATGCCTCTTTACTATAGGCAAAGTAATAGGATGGCCTCTGACTTAACAGGTGATAAGAACTTTCAATTTCCCTTTTAATGAACATCCGGTATTGTTCAGGGGGAATATGGAGGTGTGTTTCCCAGGGGGGCTATTTTCTGCAGAACCTATCTTGAACCCCCCACCTCCCCGCCTACACAATGATCAATTGCCCGTCCTTCACAATACCCGATGTACAATTACACGCTATTCTTCGTTCTTTTCATTTGTCGTTAACTTCCTTTTGGATGCTCAATATTACACTTGGGGGGAATTTTCCAGGTGGAAATTATCAGGGAAAATTTTCCGTTGGAATTTTTCCGGAGGGGATTTCCGGGGGAAAATACTCGAACCCCAAATTAGGCATTGTCGCCAATTTGAAATTTTATTTTGCGTACGACAACAGAAAATAAAAAGACACAGAGAGCTCCGGAGACGTCTACTTGAAAAACCTTCCTGTCGTTTAGCCTCTCATTTCGGTAAAATACTTGGCTTTGCTAGATTTTGAGATAAAGTTGGTAATAAAGTCAATAAGGTTATTTTTATACAGCACAAAAACAAGTCTGTTTACCCCCTAAAAATTCACAAATACCACTGGCGGATCCAGGTGGGCCGGGGTGTCTTGGGTCCCCCCCAAGATTTTTTCTGGCACCCTCTTTCCCTGATCTTTTTTTTTTCTTTTTTTACTCTTATTTAGAATAAATTTGTCAATTTGGTCAATTATTGGCATCTTTGTCACATTGTCCCCCCCCAAAGATTTTGTTCTAGATCCACCCCTGCCAAACACAATTACCACTTATGATTTATTTTGAACGTGCTGACTAATGCTAATAACCGCAAGAGGTGCTACATTCACCCATTTCGTTTAGCATAATAACATTTTTAATTATTCGTAATATGCCATCTCGTTTCATCTATGGTCATAATTGTATTTGCAGGTTTATCCGAAACTTCACAACAGTATAG
Source organism: Artemia sinica (assembly GCA_027921565.1). NCBI lineage: Eukaryota > Metazoa > Arthropoda > Branchiopoda > Anostraca > Artemiidae > Artemia > Artemia sinica. The sequence goes on from CM051260.1 coordinate 22,433,594, forward strand.
TAATAATACTTATAATACTGACATTGAAAACAACAATCTGTCTCTGCAGCTGCATGATGATAGTCCTGGGACTCGCACGATTTATCATCCTGATTTGTAAACTAAAATCTTGAATATCCATCTAAATAGCCTGGAAAGCCATTTGAGGAAAGATTTAGACATGACTTCCGTACCCTCCCCCACCCCATTTCTCATATTGAAAATATTTATGAGAAAAGAAAAAGGCTGACAGAAGAGCTCATTAATAGGATTTTATTCAGCCTCAACCCCAAAAAAACTCTTGGCTCTTGAACCCTTCCCTTCCATGAAAAATTGAAATGAGAGCTCCAACAAGTTCAGATCCAAACTACGGTTGTGGGATAAGTTCGAAGCGAGCTGAGTTGAGCCTCACCCACCTCGCCTCGAAACCGGAACCTGTCTTGCTAAAAGTTCATTTCGACTCAATGCAGTTCATTTTTGGTTAACATACTTTGCCCTTTCTTTCCCTATTCATTTTCCTAGACGTTCCCATCAAAAATTTTTTGTAAGGGGGCCCATGAGCTTGATATAAGCATCTTGAAGATATCTGTACGGTCACTTTTCCTCCATAGTTAAAACCTGGTATGACGCCAACAATTAAACACAACAACAGGTGAAAAAGACGGCTTATTTGGCTTTCATTACCTTTCTGGCTCTTCTGCACTAAGTTTCATAATTATCATATAATATACAATTATTTCTGAATATTCTCATAAATTTAGGAGAATTATTATAGTCTAAGTTAAGTGAAATAAGATTTCTAAACTCAACTAATGGACCATACCCCCTCCTCCTTCCTTTGCGCCTAAACTTATAGTAATAAAATTTACTAAAATTATAGTTATTTTTATAGTAATAGCTAATTCAACGAAAATGGACTTACCAAAGTGTGCTGATAACCCATCTGAACCTCATGTCCCGGGATAATACTAGTTTGTACTAGCTCCATATGGTCACAATTAAGATATGATTTCTTCACCATTTCCCTGGAAAACTAGAAACGAAAGAAACCGCTTTTAAAAACAGATAAAAACATTTATGACTTTTGTTAGTTTTCTAGGCGGTTCACAAGAGACCGCTTTTCTCACTTCCTATGCTCAGCAATTTTTGTTCAGCTCTAGACTCTTGGGTTTTTAATTCAGGAAAAGCTTTATGAGATATTGGATCTATTTGATCGCACTTAATTCTCAACAGGTTTCTGTTTCTTGCGAATTTGAATAAAAATGCAAAGATTTCTCTGAGAACTTTTGAAGAAATTGCATTTCCATAATTTATAAAGAATCAAAAGGTCTTTCAAAATTGTTAGAAGTATATTGCACAATTTTATTAAGAAAAGGTAAATCGGAAAGAAAAAAAAAAAAGTCTAGATTGAGCAAACTGTTATCAATACTTGATCATTCAGCAAACATCTGATTTATCATCAGAAAATATTTTAGTTTAACCTATCACATGGATCAGCAGTTCTCAACTTTTTGCAATTTCTTGCACAATAGCAACTTTAAAATTGTTCACTGCTCACAGACCCTTTTATTTAAAATAAAAAAGAACAAGTTTTTCAGCTGAAAGTAAGGAGTAACATAAAAATTTAAAACGAACAGAACTTATTACATATCTGAGGGGGTTTCCCCTCCACAAAACCTCGCTCTTTACGCTAAGTTTGATTATTTTTTTTTTTTTTTTGTCGCAATCCTTTAAGAACGACTCCTGAACACAAGGGCAGTTTAATCAGAATAATAAACATGTTATTTATATTTATTTTAATGACTTTAATTTCAATTTTTTTTTTAAATCATGCCGGAAACTCCCGTCCATGTGAAATTCTTCCCGCAAATACCGCCCCAGTGCCCCCTAGTAGAAAGTTACTCCCACAGAAAATTTCCCCAGGAGAATTTCTCCCGTGGAAAATCTCTCCTCCTACGGAAAGACAGTCTAGTCAATTCCAACACGGTAAAAATTCCCCCTGGGAATCCCCCTTAACATTTAACATCTCCGCATGTAAATTGAGTTGGCAAAGAGAAAGTAGAACGAATAAAAGAATTACGCATAGCAATTCCGGTAAATTCCTCTAGTATCACTCTCGGAAACTTCTCTCCCCACGGAAAATGATCCCCGTGGAAAATCGTCATAGCAGTAAACTCACCCCCCCCCCTAAAAATGTCTGCATGCTTCCCAATAACAAATACATTACATAAACAATAGGCAAATTTCATGACTTATAGACCTTTCCCCAGGGGCCGTGGGGGACATGTTATCCCCAAAGGCATAGTTAGCGGCCGTTTCAACTATGCTGAACAAATGCTTATCTCTAAATTTTGATTGAACGACTTTAAGGAAATAAGGTAGGCGGGAGGGGGCTAGTTGCCCTCCAATCTTTTTGGTCACTTTTAAAAGGCACAAGAACTTTTGATGGGCAACATTAAACTTAATATTCTTATATATTTGGAATCAGTATAATGAACCGATTCTTTTGACATATCTATTGATATAAAAATGCTCTTTTTAGAGTTTCGGTTGCTACATTGATCGTTTTCGTAACATTGATGGCTTTTGATGGGTAACATTAAACTTAATAATCTTATATATTTGAAATCAGCATAAAAAACCGATTCTTTTGATTTATCTATTGATATAAAAATTCTGTTTTTTAGAGTTTCGGTTGCTATTGGGCCGTGTCGCTCCTTTCTTACAGTTCGTTACCACGAACTGTTTGAAAATAAAAAAAAAACGCTTCTTTTTATGCAAATTAAGGACACCAAACACCTTGCACAAGGGTTTCACATATTCAAGATAGAGCACTACTACATGTAAGCTGATGTTGTGAAAAATGGGCGCTTCAAGAGGATAAGGAAGATTTGTTTTAGGTACTCCTTTGACTGACCGTATACGGAAACAATAAGCTGTACGAAAATTTGGTTCAATCCAACTTTCAAGGACTGAGATTAAAGAAAGGTTTAGGTGGCTAGGCCGCGTTTTGCAGATGAAGGACCGTCCCCCGAAGGACGAAAGCAGATCGTCCCCGAATGAGGAAGGAAGACACTAAAAGAAAGAACTAAAAGGGAATTGCTACTAATTGGGAGTGTGTAAAGAGGGTAGTGAATTGGGGCGGAAAAGTAGCTTACGCATCTATGTCGGCTTCAGGCTCCATGGCACTGCAGTTAGTTATCAGTAGTAGTAGTAGTAGTGGTAATCATAGTAGTAGTAGCACTAGTAGTAGTAGTATTAGTAGTAGTAGCAGTGGTGGTAGCAGAAGTAATAGCAGTAGTAGTAAAAGGCAAAGATTATGGCATTGGATCCCTAGGTGTGGTGGTGACCTCCGTTTCATGGCCTGAGCTGGGCCGACTGACTGAGTTTACAAAAGTCGCGCCACTGACCCCTGTTCCAACACCAGGACATGAGCCTCGTTCCTCTCAGACAAAAGATTTCAAGTTAGAGTGCTAACCACTCGGCTAGGAGGATTTTGATAAGCTTCTGTAAATAGCACTTTTCGAAAAGAAATTATTCATTCAGAGGCAACCAAACTAGTTCTATGTTTGACTTTGTTTCATCTAGCACAACTCTTATGTCATTCCTTTCAAAATTTTATTTTGAGAGTAATACACGAGCTGCACTAAAGTCACACTCGTCGCCAACGTATGACGACAAATGTGGTTATATTTAATAAGACAAAATATAAATGTGATAGCACATTTTGGTTTAAGGGGGAGGAAACTCAATTTAATGATAAAATAAAATTTCTTGGTTGTATTTTCCAAAGTAACGGAAAATAGAATTCGCATATAAAGGAAACGTTAAACCGAGGAAGAGCAGAAATAAGTTACAATTTTTCGAAAAAGAAGTTTTCGATCCACAATAATGCCAATTTTACATTATGAATCAGAGATTTGGGGACATAACAATACTGTTCAGCTAGAATGTATTCAATTAAGTACCTTAAGAGGTTGTGTGGGCTGTACTGAACGACTCGTTCCCAATGTGTGAATGGTGATCTAGGTATATGGCATATGGCCGATAAAAAATTACAGACTAGTCTCAATTATTATATTATAGTTAAGAGTGGTCCATTCACCGAGTGATGGATTGCTTAGGGCAGCTTGAGAAGAATTACTTTCAAAGGGGAAAAAATGTAATGATCGTCATTTGAAGTAGGACATATTTTTAGATAAAACGAGGTTTTAATTTGTTTGGAATGAAGGTAGAGGACCAATTGAATTTAGAAATTAGGAATTTAGAAATTGAAATTGAATTTGAATTTAGAAATTGAAATTAGAAATTGAATTTAGGACCAAGTGAATTTAGAAAATGAGATTAAGATTGTTCTAGAAAACCAAATGATCCAGAGATGGAGTGATGAGGTAAAGAGTTCGGAAGCGTTAAAGTTTAATAAGGAGGTTAGGGTAGTTTATTGGCAGGAATTCTACCTTAAGCTGAATTTACCAGCTATATATCTCGAGCTCAGCTCAGGGCTACAAGCCTTCCAATTAGAGCAAGATTTGAAACATTTGCAAAAGAAAAAGTTGTAAAGAAGATATGCATAATTGTGCGCTTTGCAAAGAAGAGGAGGATGTTTTGGTGCATTGCTTAAGCCGGCGCCCGTGGCTTTTTAAGATAAGATAAGAAAAGGAAAATACGGGGAAAATGAGCTGCTACTTCCAGATGATTTAAAAAATATGTCTCTACAATTTTTCTCTAGAATAGCGAGATATCTTGAAAATATGTTTATTAAAAGTAAAACTTACTTTATTGATTAAATGAGTTTTATTTCCATACTTCATTTATATGATTTCTATGTGACAGGAGTTTGGGTGAGTAGATATCGCTGATTTACATTTATATCATCTTTGCTTCTTTGTGTACAATTTTTTTTGGCATCAAAATTCATTTTACGGTTTCTAATGTATGCCATGCGTAGTTGGTTAAGTTACATTACATTCAACTTTGGATTGTTATCTTTGTGATTGACCAATCAGGCTGATAAGTTAAGTCGTTTTTCTTAATTAGTAAATAATTAAGCTTAAAACAGCAGTTTCCCTATCTGGATGCTATGCGGGTAAAAGATGAATAGAAATACGTTAGATGATTTAGAAAATAATTGGGAGCAAATTAGGGTTGATATATTTTTGTCGAACCAAGGGGTCGTCATTTCAGTTAATCACTTTTGCAGCACAATTTTGACCTTAAAATCAACAAGGAAGACGGAAGGTTCATAAATCTCGGCTTTATAGTTAGAAGGCATTTTTAAAACATGAGGATAAGACTGTGTCATTAAAGTTGCAAAAATCACCAGAACTGTTTTCCCAGAAAACATGCTTTGCTCTTTATCATTTGTTGATTATAAAATGCACTTGAATTGTCCTCCAAAGGTGGTATTCTTACAGACAAGTGTATTTGGACTGTTAATAAACCGATATTATTTTTCAAATTCTCATTGACCAGAAAAATAGTAAAAAAACATTATCGCGGAGAATTGAAAATTGTTGCTTCATCACCTCCAAGATGTCATCAGAGAACAAATATGAAGATAAAAACACCAAAGAAACATCGATTGATGTGTAGACTTATAAAATAATAGATCCCTCTACTGTGTTATAATTGTGTTATAATAAAACTGTTTACAATAGAAAGAAATATTACATGCTGTAATTATAAATATACTAAAATAAAAAGGTGTACTGTTTCTTGGGGGTCGGAAACCTACTATATGATTATAATTTTATATCAAAGAAATGCTCGCTTTAATTACCTGTTGTGTGCAGTCACGCGACTGTTTTCGATTAATGATTGGCTGGAAGTTACCGACATCACCAATTACACAGATAGATTAATATAATAAATAGTAAACATACAAAATCATTGTCGCGGTTTGAACAAAACACATTTGCGGTCTTCTACTAGATAGTAGACCTAAGATTGAAATCCACGGTTACAGGCGGCCATCATTTTAGCAGCAAAGGTGCATTAATGGTGTGATCTTGGTTTATTTAAAGGAGCATGGTAAGCGTCTGTAAAGCTGGAGCTATACTGCATAGACAGGTTCAAACATTCTTTCAGAGGAAAATAAGGTAAAAAGCAGAGAGTGGTTTCAGCGCTGGGAATTTAGCTACTTGTCAAATTTCAGAGGTTGAAAATTTAGGAAAATTGGGACAAAAGCCAGCTATGATACTTCTAAAGGTCTTATGTCCTGCATTTTGACGAAGAAATATCTACAATTCACTGTATTAAAAGGAACAGATTATATCAACGGGTCCAATCCATTTTTTCCTCTTATTTGAATAAAATAAGAATAATCAACAGTTTCCATATTTTTCAATTTCTGTTATACTTTCTTTTCTGAAATGCAGATATGGCTGGAATTTTGTGCCTCTTACATAATAATTGAGACCATTGTACCAGAAGATCAGATAAAATATCGCTTTTATAATAAACCCAAAAGACCAATTTTTTCAGTTTTTTAACGATTCTCGTATAACATGAGTAGGGAGGCCTCAGAAGGTCCGAGAGGGGCACCATATATGGGCATAGAATACTGACAGAAGTTTACAACATTGCCGGATAAGAAAGGTACTATTTGGTACTTTAAAGCACCCTTTTCAAGGTCAATTTATTTGTTTTTCTAAGTGTAATGACTCCGGCACGAAGTTTGCACATGCGCAATGAATTCTAACGGGAACAATGTATTGATCCACTCGAGGGGAACTGGATTTCTGGGAAATTGATCGCATAATCTACTAGGACAAGAGGGGAAGTAGATTTCTGGAAAATTGATTACATAATCTGACGGTGAAATATTGATTCTAACGGGAACAGGATCACGTGTCTTTTTCTAAGCCAATCAGGAAAGTTACATAAGGTTTCCTATTACATCACGATTTGCCCTTGAGATTTTGTATATAACGGACATGCGTTGTGGTTAAACTATCATAAAGTTTTAAGACACCATGGATAAAGCATTGAATATTGATGAATTGGAAACTTTGGCTACATCGATTTATAATGTGAGTTCTGTTAAGTAAATTTTCTTAGTTTACTTCCAAATAAAATAATTTTACACAGTCACCCCTTCAGTAAATTCAAATTCAGGGTATACCCCCCCCCCTCAATACAAATCACCACTATATGATGTTTATAGTCGATAGAAAGCGTAAAATACACACTTTTTTACAATGTAAACCACACCCCTCCCCCCTGTTTACGACTTTAATTCTTTCATTGGAAATAATTGCGTTTTTGATAAATTTATTCTTTCTGTATCCTATCTAAAAGTGACAGTCAACCATCTGTCAACCCTTAGCTATTAATATACTGTTAACATTTAAGCCCGCTAACTTGACTTAAGCATTTCCGCAAAGGTTTAAACAGGTCTAATTATTGAACCCTTTAAAGTACATCCGGGCTTTGCTAAATCCTTATGAATTTGGATAGCAAAGCTTCCGCCGAAAAAAATGATACTTTTTTCCGTCAAATTAAAAAGAGTTTCACGCAGAAAGAGATTGCTGTTGATTAAGCTTTGTAAGGCTACAGGCTTTGCGAAATTCTATGTTGTATGGAAGAGGGAAACGAGTTATTTCCAAAATTAATGCCTAACAAATATTTTTAGGACATTATGTAAAAGGGGGAAGGCGGGGAAGGGGCAATGTCTCGATTCTAACAGCTTCGTTGTAAGGTGAAAACAAACTGTTTCTTCGCGTGAAAAGTAAGGGCGGGGGGATTCTTTGTGCAGACATGTACACCCTTTGAGAAGAAAACTAATGTGGTCATTCCGACACGCAACACTGAAGTTTAGTGTTTGGTTAGCTTTTAATTATACCATATTCTTGGTAAATAGGGGCAATGTCTCGATTCTAACAGCTTCGTTGTAAGGTGAAAACAAACTGTTTCTTCGCGTGAAAAGTAAGGGTGGGGGGATTCTTTGTGCAGACATGTACACCCTTTGAGAAAAAAACTAATGTGGTCATTCCGACACGCAACACTGAAGTTTAGTGGTTTGGTTAGCTTTTAATTATACCATATTTATGGCTGACTATTTTGAGATCTATATTTTAAATCATTGGATTTGATGCAGTTGTTGGCTCTAAAGAATAATGCTTTTTTTAAACTTTTTTCTAAATGGTAAAAATAGAAACATTGATTTGTATCCTAAGGCTACAGACTACTGATTGTCAAGTTTTATTTTTCACAAGTTGTGTAATAAAAACGTTTGATTCTAAGCCTAGTATATTTCTCACAAATTTTCAATTTTTGCTTTTACTGAAAGGAGGGGAGGGGCTTCTAGACAAAATTATGCTTGACAATAAATTCTGGTTAGGAGCGTGGGTACTAATTTTTCTTCTGTAAAAAGGGGAATCGTTTTTCCATACTAAATTTTTTCTTCTTTTTAAGGACAATTTTGAAGAATGCGTGCCTCCCCCTGAAAAGAGAGCTAAGGCTATTGGCGCTACTCCAATGCAACAACTGGAGATAGCTGAGCCATCCAGGGCCACGCTTTACCAGCCCCCTGTGTCCTCCATGCAGAAAGCAATACAGTCTGGTCAAAACTGAAAAGACAATGGGCGGCTGGTCGTAGGATGGCGAACCCCGCTGTACAAGCCATTGACATCGCCGCCGCCACCAAATCTATGCAAGCCCCTCTTCATCGAGCCTCAATGCTGCATCGTCAAGTTACAGCCCCAACTGCACGAGCCCGGTATATCGCTGGCCCGGCTGCGAAAGATCGTGATGGACATGATATGATCCATTTGAGCCCCAGTCATACAGCAGGGTTTTCAGGACAAGATACAATACATGGCCCTTCTATACAAGCCTTAGTTCAAACATCGGCTCCTTCTCATGTAATATCTCAGCTATCCGCTCCCCGTCAACTGTAAGTGCACTCTCCTAAACTGTCTCCGTCAAGTGCTGAGCCTTCCATGCAAGGTAGAAGGGTTGGCCCCTCCAGGCAATTCATGGACCAACCAATGGCTCCCTATCGTGTAATGTTCAAGCCTCCAGCTTCCTGTCAAGTGTTTGATGAATTTGAAGACGTGATTAAATTTTTTTTCAATCTAATAAGCTATTTTTTAGCTGTTAGAGAGCCTTTTACTCTTTACTTTTGTCTTTTCACTTTTTTTTTCTATTATTCAGGACCAGGTTATAGAAATATCTAAACAAAACTATTTTTCAACCTAATACGAGCTTGTCGAAGACATTAAAATGTTATTTTTGCTATAATATTAATTCCCCCTACCCCTTGATTTAAATTTCACTGCTCCCTCCCCTCAGAGATACCTAAATATAATGTAATTTTTTTGCTTGTCAAAGAAACCACTCTTTTCTAATCTTTCCTATCACCTTATTTTCTCTGCCTACTGCAGACATCTTCGCTATTTTTTCAACCTCATAATAATATTTTTCGCTAATTTCTAGTTTACTGTTAGAGAGCCTTTTATCTCGCCATTTGATGCTAATAATGCTATTTTTCACTAGGATATTATAGTTTTCCCTGAGTTTTAAGGGACTTAGAAGTAAGTATTTTTTAACTTTTTTTAGGCCATTCATTTTACCATTTTTCAACACAGTAAAAGCGTGTCAGAGATGTTAAAAGACATTTTTCGCTATTTTTTCAACCTGATAAAATATAACGTTCCCCCTTTGAATTGTTTAATTATTGCATACATTCAGCCAGCTGAATTCTCTTAGTGAAGCCAAATAAAAAGGGACTATATTCCGGTCATAATTTCCCATAGTAACTAGCAAAATCTTTGCAATATAAACTGCTTTATTAACGATTGCTTAATTCTGCTTCTACAAATATTATAAAAACAATTTTCTATCGGAATGAGTTGTGTATCATGAGAGGGATTGGCTGTCCATTTCAAATCAAGTAAAGACCCCAGTTTTTTCAAAGCAAATAGAGTATTAATATGAAATTTTTTAAGGGGTTGTTTGAACAAAATCAAAACCTACTATGTCATCCTGTAGATTGTAAATATCTTATATTAAGTTGAAACTTTCAGAATATATAGATTAGGGAACAGAGAATTAACCAAATGCTACTATGTGCATACTGCTACTACTACTAAGTTCGTTTTAAATAATACGTAAATAATAATCCAATTTTAAAAATAGGATGATTTAGACACTTTGAAAATAAGCTGTTTGCTTTTATAGGTTGCATTGGTTCCATATTCGCCATCTCCCCCCTGTTCGTCAGTTGGAAAAGAAGACGCGCCTGTGGAGTTCTGCAACAATTCACCATGGAATGGTATTGTTAACGAAATTCATGTCAATATGGATGATTTTTTAACTTATTCTTTTAATATGGATAATAGCGCAGTTGAGCAGGGGGACTTGAGTCCAAATACTTTACAGCTTTTAGAGGATTTTGCCGATGAAATAACAGGGAACCCTCCCCCCACTGATTACATAATTCCACTTAAAACTAATGAAATGGCATCGAACAACTCTATTGTTGAACAATGTGGGGGAGGGGGTGGTGATAATATACAAGAGGGGGAGGAGGAGGGTGACAAAACCCAATTTATGACTTTTCCTGACTTTCAGCTCTCAAATTCAATTTTAAATACGATAGTTGTCTACACTGTGACTTTTGGGGATCCTTTTAATTCGCTTATGGGGGTAATTTTGTATTTGACCCTATAGAAATTGTCCATGAGTATGTAGATAGAATTCGTGCGATCTTAGAAAACCAGATTCAGTTGTGGGGGGGGGGTAGGGATTCAATTAAGGTTTCAATTGTTTTAACGGTATTTTATTTAAATGAGGGTAAAAACGGGTTTATGATCATTATGTACATACCAAGATGCAAGTGGTCTATCCGTATTTAGAAAATTATGAAACATTTTTTATGGATTGGATAGACCACATTATTACGCATCTCGAAAATTATAGCGAAAATGGGAGTGGGTCTGTGGTTCTTTTTGTTGAAAATTTAAGCGTTAATATTTGTAAATTTAAAAAAGATTTTATTTTAAGAGGGGGGCACAGGGACACGGGTACAGTTTTAAAATATAATCCCGATTTAGAAGGATGTCAAGGCGTTCAGCGAATCTCTTTTGAAACAGGTCAAAAATGTTTCATGTACGCTTTTCTAATATCAGCTTTCGAACCACTACGAAATGACGCCACAAAGAAAAATTTAGAATACTGGGCCGTGCATGGGAAGGTAGGGTCTGATTTTCCCATTGTAGATTTTTCATGTTTAGAGGGAAAATACCCAGTAACGCTCAGGTCCATTGATATTTTGAAAGGGCCAATGCCCATTTAAATATCGGCGTTACTGTGGTTCAATATGAAACTGAATTTGAGGATGGGGTTCGTTCTAAAAAGAAGGGGGTGGTGTTCCAAGTAAGGGGACCATCGATTGAATTGGTGAAGCACTGGGTTTGGTTGTTGTACACACCACGTAGTGAACCCAATGCAATTGGACATTTCAATCCAATTACAGACATCAGTAGAGTTCTGGGGAGGGTAAGAATAAGGGGACACGTTTCTACTTTCCAACATGCCTGTCTCGATTTTGGACTGAATTAAAGTTACAAAATCATATGAAGCATTGTAGACGGCATGCGTACCAGTCAGTGGAAACAGTTTCATGTGATAGGGCCATTTTACGCTTTAAAAATTTCCAAAATACCCTCCTCCAAAGCAATAAAATCTCTTTGGATTGTGAGGCGAAGCTAGTGGAAGTGAACGATCCTTGATTTCCGAATCGAATCAAAGAACATCGAGCCATTGCAGTTTCGTACGCCCACGCACAAAGAGACAGTTCTAACACTATGCACTTGTTAGAAATAGTCGAAACGTTGGATGAGGGTGAGTTCATGGTCAAGGCACTGACCAAATTAATTGGCACCGCTAATAGAGCTATTTCTCGTTTGAGAAATACCCATTACCCAATGTTATTGTCTGCAGAGGATCGTCTCGCGATTAAAAATCAATAAGTGTGCTGGTTTTTTAAGGGGAGTTTGAAGAGGGGGATAAGGGGAAAGGGACTAGGGGGAAAAGAGGGGGGAACGGGAAATTCAGAGACCACAATCACTTGTGGCAGGTAATATCGTCAGGGGGTAGTGATTTTAGAGGGGTAGCACATCAATCATGCAATGTGAATATAAGCCAGCAGTTTTTTATTCCGGTTTTCATTCACAACGCAAATTATGATTTAAAATTTATTTTACCGGCTTTGGCACATATGCACAGGGAGCGAGGGGGAGTAGATAGTCCATGGGTAAACAATTCATTTACCTATAACATCATCCCCAAATCAGCTGAGAAGTTGGTGCTTCTGGAGTTGAAATGGCAGGTAGTGAATAACGGGCATACGTTCCTGAATAAAACCAGGTTTTTAGATTGTTTTAGTTTTATCCCCAAGGCATTGAGTCAATTGATTCAAGTGCAGAAAAGCGACCATTTTGATAGTTTTCCTTTCCTTAAACAGCACTTTCCAGACAGTGAAATGCATGACCTATTGACCTGTAAAGGTGTATATGCATACGACTATTACTGTTCTGGCGCTCGCTTAAGTGAGGTGAAACTCCCTCCCATTGAAGCTTTCTTTAATTCTCTCACCAACAGTGGATTCACTGCCGAGGAATATGAATTTGCTAAGACGGTGTGGACTAAAGGTAATTGTAAAAATGGGTGGGATTATTGTAGACTGTACTTGACCAGTGACGTTTTAACTCTGTTAGATATTGTCTGTAAAAACACAGATCAAATCTATTCAGAGTTTGGACTAGATATAGGATATTATTTTTCCACACCACATTTGGTGATGAACTTGATTTTAAAAATTAGTATGGAAGAAATAGGCTTGATAACTGATGATGATCAACACCTTTTTGTAGAAAGGTCAATGAGGGGTGGGTATGTTTTTCATGGAGATCGCGTTTTGACAACAGATCCAAGCGGGCAAGACACTGGTGTAAAGTCAAATGCAGTTTTCTTGAACATGAACTCGTTATATCCCTCGGCAATGTCTCAATACTATTTGCCGTGTGGGAACTATAAATGGCTTGGGAATCCTTGTGAGTTCCCCGACATTAACACCGTCGAGGACAATGGGCCACAAGGATGGTTCTTTGAAATTGACGGACACATTCCATTGGCGCTTCATTATTCAGTCAGAGATTTTTTTTCCCCTGCATCAATCGACCAGTGACGAAGGGCTCACTGAGTCCATACAATCGATCATTGGTTGAAGACATGGGGATGCACTGGACCCCTCCGAGCAGACACTGATTGCAGATCTGGACCCTAAAGAGAATATCGTTGTTCACCATATGCTTTTGCACTGGATGGTGAACAATGGTTTCAAGATCACCAAAATACATAGGGTCCTGCAATTCAGTCAAAAACCTTATTTAAAGATGTTTATCGATACCTTTGTCGATAAACGCTCTCGGGCAAAAAGTAAAGTAGAAAAGGAAATGTACAAGCTCATTCTAAATTCAGCGTTTGGCAAAATGTGTGAAAGCGTGCGGAACAGATCTCGTTGTGACGTCGTGATTGACCCTATAGAGAGTGTGCACGAATTATTGCAGACCCCAATTTTACATCGTTCACGAACATAGAGACAAGCATGGTTCTTCTACACAGGAAAAAGAGAAATGTGGTACTGAACAAGAATATAGCAGGAGGTAGTTCAGTACTTGAAATTTCCAAAAAGCTTATGTTGTCATTTTATTTACAATGTGTGCAAGGTAAAATGGCCAAGGGAGGGGGAGTTTCAAGTTTACTATGGGGATACAGATTCTCTGCTGTTTAAAGTAAAAACCAGGGATTTATTGGGAGATTTAGAAAAGGGAGAACACATCAGCTCGCAGATGGATTTCACTATCTGGAATCCGTCCCTCTACCCCGAGTTGGTGAAACGTCAGGCCCCCAATCAACTACTCATGTTAAAATCAGAGACGGGGAGTGGTTTCATATCAAATGGGGTGTTCCCGGGTCCTAAAGTTTATTGCGTTGAAACTCATAACAGGGATGTAAAACAGGCGTGTAAAGGGATGCCTACACATTTTGTAAAGAGCAATTTCAACATGAGTGTCTATAGAGACTGTGTAGAGAGTATCCTACTGCCGATTGCACAAGTGCTTGAAATTCGCTCTCTACAGTATAAAAATTATACTGTTAGAGTGGAAAAGAATGCAATGTCATGTATATCCGACAAAGTCTTTGTGCTCGAGAATGGTGTAAATGTACTCCTCCACGGCCACTATAGAATTTCAGACCGGGTTGAATATGTAGACTATCGCAACCAACTTGGTCTTGAAAAATTAACCTAACCCAACCTTTCATAAATTAACCTAACCTAACCTTTCATGAATTAACTTAACCCAACCCAACCTAACCTTTTATGAATTAGCTTAAATGCTCTAACCTAACCAGCAGCAGTGACGGCGACAACTGTATACTGTTTCAATCCACAATCCCCGGGGGGGGCCCGAGGCCAGCCTTCGGCCCGCGAATCTCGGGGGGTGGGGGGTCCCTCCCGCGGCCGGCCTTCGGCCCGCGGTTCCCCGGAGGGTGGTGGGTCCTTTTAAATTCATAGTGTTCAACTGTGCTATTTTAAGTTGTAAGCTGTACAAATAGTGCTTATGTACAAAAAATGTGTGTGCACAAATAGTGTTGGTGTTCTTGCTGGACAAAAAGTGTTTTTTATGACAATAAGTGTTGTTGTACATATAGTGTTGTCGTTCTTTTTGAACAAAAAGGTGTTTTGATAATAAATATTGTTCTTCTTGAACAAAAAAAGTGAAAAAAAAATGTTGTTGTACATATAGTGTCGTTGTTCTTGTTGAACAAAAAGGTGTTTTTGATAATAAATATTGTTGTTTATAAATATTATTGTTGTTGTTGTTAATAAATATTATTGTTGTTCATGTTGAACAAATAGAGTTTTTGTTCTTGTTGAACAAGTGTTTTTGTTCAATAAATGTTGTTCTTGTTGAACAGAAAAGTGTTTTTATGTCGAATAAATGAATGAAATATTGTTTTTGTTGTTCTTGTTAACGTACTATATAGATCTATGGGAAAATTATTATTACTACTTATTCATTGGACAAGTATGGTTTACAGTTAGTTGTAATCCGACTGTTGTCAACAACAGCAGCAGCAGTATGTATCAATTTAAAACACCATTCAGGTCGTTTCTGTGTGGTCCATCAATGTCTGGGAAAACGACACTTTTAGCTAAAATATTTCAAAATTGTAATAAAGTGTTTTTGGAAAAACCAAAGAAAATTTATTATTGCTATAGTATTTGGCAAGAGTCCTACGATCAAATAAAAGCTATTACCACATCTATGCCAATACAATTCATCCGAGGACTTGATGTTTTCAATAGTTTTGAACCAAACTCGTGGCTGATTATTGATGATTAGGCTGAATCCACTGAACAGTTCTCACAGGAAATGCTACAGCTGTTTACCGTTCGCTCTCATCATGAAAACATTTCCATAGCCCTAGTTCTACACAATCTGTTTCATCAGAGCAAATGTATGAGAACCCTTGCTTTGAATGGCACCATCTGTATTATCTACCGAGTTGTTCGTGATTCTAGCTCGCTAATAACTCTCAATAAGCAAATATACACACAGGCGCCCCGCGAATTTCTGCTGTCAGCGTACACTCAGGCGACAAATAAGCCCTACGGCTACATTTTGCTAGATCTTAATCAGAGCAGACCCGAGGATCTACGTGTAGTCACAGATATTTTTGACAAAGAAATTACTGTATATCTTCCGGTGAACAGTATAAAAAGCTATTAGTTGCCATTATGACACTGAAGAAACTACACGAACAACGGCATTTATTTTCTGTTTTAGGCACTTCAAAACCTCCACTCAGGAAGGCCATACTCAAAAATGGTGTTGACAATGATTTCATTAATCTAATATCTGAACTTTGTTTAAATTTAACTGAGGGCAATGTACACTTGCCAGAAGGTGTTAGACAACAGACAAAGCAACATCGTTCTACTGTAAGTGCCTTGGCTTGCAAAAACAAGGGAAAAATTTTTAAAAGAAAAGGTCTCCTTCAAGCGGGCGGTAGCTTTTTTACACTTTTATTGCCAATAATTGCAGGACTTGTAAACAGTTTTCTCTAGAGAATGGCTAAACCCTATAAATTGACGCCATTTGAACTTGTCCTCTCACCCGTGGAACATTTTGAAGACAATCTAGGCAAATTCATTAATGATGAGAATATTGCCGATGACAAAAAGCTAGTTTTACTTCAAGATGCATTGCGACGTGTGGACAAACATAGACCTTATCGTGAGAGACCCACCGTCACCGTCACATATCCCTCTAAACGGGAAATATCTCCTCAAGATTCTGCAGCAGTGCAATCAAAGGAGAAGGAATTGAATTCCATAGTGTCAGCAATTGGAAACCTATTGCCAGTGACCTTTCGAGAACAGAGTAAAAGAGCATTATAATGTCTCATGTTGGAAACTGGTGGTGATGATCAAGTTCAGGTCGATAGCACAGGGAAACGAATTATAATTCAGGGAAAAAGTTATAATCTAGTTGATTTAATTTGTGATATGGTGACGAATCGTAAAGGACTGAACGATTTCAGTCCTAATTGGCTGAACGATTGATAAGAACGATTCGTCTATTAATTTCAAGATATTGTACATTGAAAAATACTGCTGCTTTTATTCATGACTTAGATAAAATCATGCAAATATATAACTATCGACCCCATCGATCCCTGTCCAGGAAGTTCAGTCCTCGGGAAGCCCTCGGGAAGTTCATTGCAGTGAAAATACATTTGATACTTTTCTAAAGCAATATTCCAATGTCAATGAGAATGTCCAATGTCAACGCTAAATCAATATGAAACCTATTGAAAAATCAATCCCAAAATCAATGTCCAATGTCAACGCTAAATCAATATGAAACCTATTGAAAAATCAATCCCGAAGGCAGTGTTCTACTACACTTGGCACCATGAACACCAGTCAAATTATCAATGTATTTAATATGGACCCCTACATGTCCAAATACAAATCCTATTGTCTGCCCTCAGACTTTCTTGGAAAATCCAAAGTGTCAACAATACCCTAATTATTGTTAATAGCAGTCCGTCGACTGTGCAGACGGGTCATTGGTTGTGTATCTTTCAAACAATAAAGAATATAGACTTCTTTGATCCTCTTGGTCTACCCTATACATTCTACACACCACACATCAGCAACTATATTGAGAGCAGTGGGAAAGCTATTATTCAAAATCAGAAGAGAGTGCAGGATCTGACGACTAAAAGCTGTGGCTTCCATGCACTACTATATTTGGTGTTCGGAAGCCGTGGCTATACTTACAAGCAGTTTCTCAACATTTATGTAGACAATCCACGATTGAACGACTTTATGGTGGAAAATATCCTCTCAGACTGTATAATATTGATTTTAGTGCCCTAAGAGTAAAGTGCTTAAAAATATATGTGAATTTGTTTATTAATAAATGAAAAATGTATATACAACAATGTCTTTATTCTTCACTTTAGATTTCTTCTTCTTCGGTGTATAGGCAACTGTCGTGAACCACTAATGTCGGTAAATCATTTGGATTCACTGTATATTGATCTTGATTGGCTGCAAAGTCAGGATCACATTTTCTACAGTATAATGTAACTTCACTCTTGTCATATCTCTTTGTATAGTCAATGATACTATTTGCATTCATATTGTGAAATTCACGAGTTTCAGTCTGTCTATTTGAAGCAATATCACATACAGTGTTTTCAAATGGTGAATCACATTCGGCAACTGCCAAATACAAATCACTAGGTTTATAATCATAATAGGCAGTGTCGTCACGACGATGACGTAAAAACCAAATTGTCTTGTTACCCCAACAGTTGAATCGTAGACCAGATTCTTCCTCCCAGAATAATTTAAATCAACGACAATACCAATCTCGTAGAAATAAACTAAAATCACGTTTCGGATTCTTTCCAATCATACCGGGGTAAGTATTCTCCCACTGATCATATTTGTCACAGTGACAGTTGGAGCACAGATGTCCTCTAGGGTGAGAGTCACAAATCTCTTCAAGACATGAATTACATCCTTTAATTTGTACTGCATAGCCTCTATGTAATTTACAAGGATTACATAATTTGCACTTTTTATTAAAGTCATCAATAATTGTACAATTCTCACAGGATGTCCAACTGCCAAGAGTGTACATGCATAGTGGACATGTATAGAACATTTTTTGGTTTCCGATGTCAACTCTCTCATAGCTAAAACGAAACTGATCCTCGTTCGATAAATTCAGAGGGAGGAATGGGAGAGGAGTAACTCTTTGACGTCACCTCTTTCGAATGGGGGGGGGCATCTAAATTGAAGCTATGGCAATGTTTTCAAAAGTATATCCACGATATTATTCTGCTTTGTTCCAATTAATATATCAATAAATTGAGTATAAGCATTTGAGTCACATCGACATAGTTTCATACAATAGTACAATGGGGGAGAATCAGTTTTCATTATATTGTCAAGTGTTCCCTGAGAGAATATTTTTCGTTGAAGGGATAACTCAAGAAAATCATCATCCAAAATCAAATGTTTTTCCATAATCACAAGATTCGATCTAATTCTCTCTTTCTCAAATTTATTCATTTTTCAATCATATCACTCTGACTGCTGACTCTAGACTGACCATGATTCGTTCGCCTAACATTCTAACAAAAAGAAAGGGAAGATTTTCGATTTCGAAACAATTTCATTGTATAATTACAACAATAATACTACACATGTACAATTAGCGATATAGCTTATTGTCTTCGATATGCTTCACTAATGCAGTTAAAGCACTTTGAAGTCTATTCACATGTGCTGTATCAACTTTTGCAGCGAAGCATAATTGATCCTCCATTTTAAATTTGCTCAAAGATATCACATATCTTGCATATACTTCATCCCATTCAAGACAAAGCCGTGATCCTCTCGTGATTTCCACCGCAATGTTTGGTGCGCTTGTATCATTGCTGCTGCTACCAACTCCACTATCAACTTCTAATAGTGTAAACATTCCACTCATTATTATTACAAATATATCCAAATGAGTAAAGTCAAACTGTTCTCACTCGTATGAATTCTATTCACAGACTAATAAAACTGTAGCAAAAATCCTTTCCTTATATCTCTGCAATCCCGTCCCGTTAATACTTCCGACTCCCTGATTGGCTTAGAAAGAGACACGTGATTCTGTCCTGTTTGCGGATTAATAATTCCCCGCCGATTATGTGATCAGTTTCTCAGAAATCTAGTTCTCCTTGAGTGGATCAACACATTGTTCTCGTTAGAAATCAATGCGCATGTGCAAACTTCGCGCCGGAGTCATTACACTTAGAAACAACAAATAAATTGACCTTGAAAAGGGTGCTTTAAAGTACCAAATAGTACCTTTCTTATCCGGCAATGTTGTAAACTTCTGTCAGTATTCTATGCCCATATATGGTGCCCCTCTCGGACCTTCTGAGGCCTCCCTACTAACATGCCACATTTTGAATTGCCACAGCTGAAATGCCTCTATCTTGAAGGCTATCCAGCCTAGTTTTATATGGGCTGTGTATATACCTGGATGACTCACATTATTTAGGTACACGATGCAATTTTTTCAGTTTTTCCTATTTAAATCCCTATGGACAGGACTGTTGCCACGAACTAGAAGGGGTAGCAGACTTTCAAAAACCATTTATACTAAGGGGCGAGTGCCACGCACGGCGCAATGAGGATCAGTGTGGCACTAATATATGGGGTGCTTGGAGGAAGTGACACCCTGAGATATACACCTGATGATTGAGAGTGAGGGACACCTCGACGAATGCTTGAGACTCTATTTTTAATGTCTTTAAAAATTTGAAAAGGTGGACTAAAGATCTTTATAGAAAAACTCAAACGAAGTACAGCTAAAAGACTAAATATACTCATAGCATTATTATTACCCGGAACGTAAATCACACTGAAATGGAAATGAATTTTGGAGGAGAGCAAACTTCCCCATGGATTAAGGTGAATAAGTTAAAAACTATTTGAAATTAAATCGTAAAAAAATCTAGAAGTTTCCAGGGGTGAGAAGGTCCAAAGACTCCCCAACGTGGGTGTCTATTCTGGACTGATAATGAAATATTATTATCGTCCAAAGCAGATAACTGTCTTGTTGAAAAGTTGACTTCATAAGCTGGGGTACTTACAATAAATACATTCGACAAAATATTTGAACCAAAATCTAAGTAAAATTTTAATAATACAACAGCATTGTATTTCAAAATATACAACAGATCAATTCATTTTGTGTAACACATTTCCAAAGAATTTTCTAATAGGCAAAATTAAGTGTATGATTTTAAGTAAATAAACAGAAACTACATCAATCAAGGATCCTTAGTAGACACAAACGTTTCAATAACATTTATTAAAATCAATAATGGAATTATAACAAAGATAACCAAATCAATGTTGTAGACCCCTATGACGTAGGACCTGATTCAATAATCAAATCAATGACGTAGGACCCTATGACGCAGGACCTGATTCAATAACTAGAAACTGCATCAATCCTTAGTAGACACAAACATTTCAACGACATAAAATCAATGCTGGAATTATAACAAAGACTTATTCAATAACCAAACCAATGACGTAGGACCTTATTATTTAGTTTAATAGGCAGGGGTGTAATTTTCTATGGGGCGAGGGGGGGGGGGTAACCCCCCCCCCCAGACCCCAGTTTGTCCCCTCCAACTGAAATTTAGTTTGGTACTTGTGCATTTTATGGTACCCACGAAAGACGTCAAGTTTGATTAATGCTACTGTACAAGTTTGTAACAAGTTTGGTTAATAATAAAATAGGATGAATATATAATAGTTTAGAAAAAAAATTGGGCTATATATTTACACATTAGGGGGGCATGGAGGGGGGGGGGTTACATCTTAGCATATATTAAATACATAACCTAACCTAGGTACCTTCCCCCCTAAACCCCCCAAAAATAGTTTAAATATTTTAAACGCAATAAAAACCACGCTTTGTATTCCATTTTTCTATTGCAAATACCGTTTGACGGGTATCCATTAGCAGTGCCTTGTACAATATATAGCGGTGGGTACCATAAAATGCACAAGAACCTTTTATTTCTGCAAACAATCTTGTCAAAACTAAAATAAGCCTCCACAATTCAAGCATCCAGAGAAATAGGTCTGTTTTCTTTAGTATATCTTTGCCTTTATGGTACTATATGGCTGATTTTTCACTGTCATTTTCACATGATTTGGTAAAATTGGCTCCAACTTTTCCCCTCTCCCAGTATTTTTACGAAATTACGCTACTGTTAATAGGTCGTTTTATATCATAAATCTACCGTCAGTTCCCTTTATTCCAGTTTTATCACCTTTACAGCTGTTTCTGCATGGGTTGGAAACGTCTTTGTAATCGATTAAATAAAAAAAAACAAGTTTTTTAAACTGAAAGTAAGGAGCAACATTAAAACTTAAAACGAACATAAATTATTCCGTATATGAAAGAGGCTGTCCCCTCCTCAACGCCTCGCTCTTTACGCTAAAGTTTGACTTTCTCACAACTCTATTTTTTTTAAACTATTTTTTTTTAACCTGAGAAAATTTGGCTGATTTTCGAAAAAGGGGGAAAGACCCCCTAAAAGTTATAGAACCTTAATGAAAATCACACCATAATATTCAGCGTATCAGAGAACCCTACTGCAGAAGTTTTAAGCTCCTATCTACAAAAATGTGGAATTTTGCATTTGTTGCCAGAAGAAAGATCAAGGATGCGTGTTTATTTGTTTTTTTTTGTTTTTTTCTCCCCCAGGGGTGATCGTATCGACCCAGTGGTCCTAGAATATACTGAGAGGGCTCATTGGAACGGAAATTAAAAGTTCTAGTGCCCTTTTTAAGGCACCAAAAAATGGAGGGGAACTAGGCCCCCTCCCACGCTCATTTTTTTACCAACGTCACCCGATCAAAATTTTGAGATGGCCATTTTATTCAGCATGGTCGAAAATATGATAACTATGTCTTTTAGGATGACTTAATCCCCCGAAGTCCCCGGGGGGAGGGCTGAAAGTTATGAACTTTACCCAATACATATAGTATTGGTTATTGGGAAGTATACAGACGTTTTCAATTTCAATTTCAATTTATAACTGGGATTTATTTTACTATATACATAAAAAACAAACAAACAAAATACCCCCAGAAGCAAGCTTGTGCGGGGGTAATCCCTTCTAGACGCATAAAAAATCATAATAACAAAATAAGATCCAAAATAATAACTCTTTTCAATTAATATGAATACAAATACAAGTTCTGCCCTCCAACTCAAAAACTAGTACTAACATACTATACGGAGCCACTCGACAATAATCACGTACCCCCCCCCCCTTTTTAGCCAATTCATTAAAAATAATAAATTACTAAACAATACGATCTCAATAAACTACGGAACAGCAGCAGGTCATCCACACATTTAAGTTCCACTGGTAAACTATTCCAAGCACTCGGACCGGCATGACGGATAGAAAAAAATGATCTTGTCGCTTGCGGAATCGGTCTTCGAAATTCTTCCAAATTTCTAGTTCCATACTCATGAACATCACCCCCACTCACAAACATTCCCTTAAAACAAACAGGAACACTACCATAAAGATACTTAAACATGAACTGTGTTTTATAAAATTTAAAAAGACCCGATACCGGTAGAATCTTCAGCGTCATAAACTCATTACGAACAGATGATCCTCTATTATCCTTACCAATCAAAAGCCTTATTGCCGAATTTTGTAGTACACGCAGGGGCAGAAGATGCGTTCCAAAAGTAGACGACCATACTAAAGAACAATATAATAGATATGGATGTACAATTGAAAAATACAATAATCTTAATATACTAGTTGGGAGAAAATTTTTCAGTTTACGCATAATTCCAACATTACGTGCAAGTTTCATAGACACACAATCAATATGATCTACAAAACTTAAAGTTTCATCAATAATAATCCCCAAATATCTAACACTCCTCTTTCGTGGAATCATTGATGTACCATTACTTAATTTATTCACCCATGGGTAATAACTTGGAGATCTGCTATATATCAATAAACTAGACTTATTACAATTAAGTTTTAACCTATTACTTCTCATCCACCTTTCTATATTCTTAAAACCTTCTCGTAATTGCGACATCAATTCATTCTCAGTCCTACCACATACGGTTAATTTCGTGTCGTCAGCAAACATAACTAGGGCTTTACTAGGTTTAAGTGCCTCTAGAGGAGGTTTAATAATAGTATACAACCCATCAACTGCACTTGACAAATCATTTATATAAATAGAAAACAAAAGTGGGCCTAGGGGTGATCCCTGGGGAACTCCACAATTTATAAATCTACTGTCAGAACGTGCATCATTAACCTCCACAAACATTGATCTTGAATTTAAGAATGATTCTAACAACTTCAAAGCATTTCCCCTAATACCACAATTTTCTAACTTCATTAACAAAATATCATAAGATACAGTGTCGAACGCTTTCGCAATATCCAGAAAAATTGATGCAACTTTAAGGTTATTGTCTAATGCATCATTAACATATGTAGTCAAAAACAACATTGCATGCTCACTAGAATAACCTTTTCTGAAACCAAATTGATTTTGATAAAAAAATAAATTCTTTTCAAGATACTTTTCTAGCCTTATATATACTAGCTTCTCGAAAATTCTAGCAATAACTGGTAGCAGCGAAATGGGACGGTAATTACTTATATCATTTTTATCACCCCCCTTAAATATTGGAACAATCTTCGCTCGTTTCAAACACTTGGAAACACACCACTTTTAAAACAACCATTTATTAGTGAAACCAGTTGTTTAATAACACATTGTAGAACAAACTTTAGCACTCTTATAGATATTAGATCAACACCTGAAGCTTTATTTCAGGGGGGATTTTTTCTGGTAGTGAGGGGTGGGGTGGGGAGTGGGTCGGGAGTTAAGTGGGAGGATCTTTCCATGGAGGAATTTTTCATGGGGGAAGGGACATTGCTATGAAGGGGGCACCAGATTTCCCAGCATTATTTAAAAAAAGATCAGAAATTTAAAATTAAAAAAACAAGTTTTTCAACTGAAAGTAAGGAGCAACATCAAAACATAAAACGACAAAAAACATTACGTATATGATTGGGTTCATCCCCTAGTCAATACCTCGCTCTTTGAGCCAAAGATTATTTAGTACTTTCATAAGAGCTATTTATTCTAACTAACGGCATTTGTGATTAAGGGGTCATTTTTAAAGAATTGGAACAAAATTCGAATTTTAGCTTAAAGAGCAAGGTATTGACTAGGGGGCGAACCCTCTAATATACGTATTAAAAATGTATGAATATAGAAGTTCGTTACGTAAGTTAAT
Source organism: Artemia sinica (assembly GCA_027921565.1). NCBI lineage: Eukaryota > Metazoa > Arthropoda > Branchiopoda > Anostraca > Artemiidae > Artemia > Artemia sinica. Next base: position 22,458,046 of record CM051260.1, read on the forward strand.
TCGTAAGTTACGTATATTTATTACTAATAAAAACGTTCGTAAATAAAATTAAACAAGTTTCGAGAAAACCATTTAATCAAATAAAAGTAAAATTAATATTTAAATTTGTTTTAATTATTCATGTACGGTGAGCCGAAATCAAAACCTGCATTAATTCAAAAACGTTCAAAAATTAAATAAAAAAACAAGTTTTTTTTAACTGAAAGTAAGGAACGACGTTAAAACTTAAAACGAACAGAAATTATTCCGTATATGAAAGGGGCTGTCCCCACCTCTACGCCTCGCTCTTTACTCTAAAGTTTGACTTTGTCACAACTCTATTTTTTTTAACAACGAAAAAATTTAGCGTAAAGAGCGAGGCGTTGAGGAGGGGACAGCCCCTTTCATATACGGAATAATTTCTGTTCGTTTGAAGTATTAACGTCGTTCCTTACTTTCAGTTAAAAAAACTTGTTTTTTTTATTTAATTACTAGTAAAGATCGCGAGAGCAGTGAAGATGTTAAAATTAGAATAGCCAAGGCTGAGGGTGTTTTTTCACAGTGAAAAAAGTTTGGAAGAATAGGAAGATAAGTCTACAAACCAAGATTAGAATATTAGAAGCTACAGTGATGACAGTGGTCAAATATGGCTCTGAGGCATGGGCACTCCGAAAAGCGGATGAAGATTTGCTAGATGTTTTCTAGAGAAATTGCTTACCAATTGTTCTAGGTACCCGGATGACTGACCGTATTTCAAACAATAGGCTGTACGAAATATGTGGTTCAATACCGCTCTCTAGGGATTAAATATCATAAGTTACAAGCCTGAGAAAATTAGCCTGATTTTTTAAATAGGTGGAACACACCCCTCAAATTACAAGGAATCTTGATGAAAATCACATAATCATATTCAGCGTACTCGAGAACCCTACTGTAGAAGTTTCAAACTCCTGTATACAAAAATGTGGAATTCTGCTACTTTTAACAGAAGACAGGTCACGGATGCGTGTTTATTTGTTGTTTTTTTGTTGTTTTTATTTCCCCAAGGGTGATTTTATTGAAATAATGGTCCTAAAAGATCGGGAGAGGGCACATTCGGACGCAAATTAAAAGTTCTAGTGCCCTTTTTAAGTGTCAAAAAGATTGGAGGGTGACTGGCCCCCCTCCCATGTTCATTTATTTCCCAAAGTTATCTGACCATTTATTTCCCAAAGTTATCTGATCATTTATTTCCCAAAGTTATCTGATAAGGCTGAATCGTCAAAAGAAATTTTATAGAGAGGGGTGATTTTCAGCGAGGATGGAACTTCTGGAGGGAACTTGACGGGCGGGGGTGTTATTTACTTTGGATGGTATTTTCACGGAGGAGTTTCCCGTGAGGGGAGGGTATATTTCATGGAGGCTGAACCAGATATAACCGCATCATTTGAAAAACAAACAGAAATTAAGTAAAAAAAACATGTTTTTTTTAAACTTAAGGTAAAGAGCGTGATTAAAACTCAAAACGAACAGAAATTATTCTGTGTGTGAAGGGTTATCCCCTCCTCAATACCTTACTCTTTATGCTAAAGTTTGACTGTTTGTCCAAATTCTTAAGAATGGCTACTTAAACACAGGGGCCGTTTAATTACAATAGGAAGTTTTTTTTTAAAGTGCTAACAGCTTTAGCATAAAGAACAAGGTATTAAGAAGGGGCAACCCTTCATATACAGAATAATTTCTGATCGTTTTGAGTTTGTGTTCTTCATTTCTGTTCGTTTTTTTGCCCTTTTTAAGTGACAAAAAGATTGGAGGGTGACTGCCCCCCTCCCACGACCATTTATTTCCCAAAGTTATCTGATAAAAACTTCGAGATAGCTATTGTGTTCAGTATAAGAGAAAGATTAAATAAATATATCTTTAGGGGTAAAATGACCCTACCCCCTCAGTCGGTGGGGAGAGGCTTGTAAGCTATGAAATTTGCCCACTGTTTGCGTATAGTATTTGTTATTGGGAAGTATATAGACATTTTCCGGGAGATTTTGTGCTTGGGATGAATTTCCATTGGGAGAATTTTCCTTGGGGAGGGAAATTTCCGAGGGGGGGGGGGGTAAAAATCCAGAGAAAATTTTACACTGGGGGGATTTAACAGAATTTCCTATACGAGATTCTTATTAATTGTCTTACATAATCTTTGCCGACTCAATTTTGCATGTGGAGATGTTCGGGAACTATCAGGGGGCTATTTTCCGCTCGTTTTGATTTCCGAAAAAAATTTCTGCGAATGAAGGTATTCCCGGAGTGATCGAGGAACCGATTAGATATTAAAATCTGTTCGGATAAAAGTATGCTAAGGATAATTTTGTAGGCTGAATCGTCCGCAAGAAATTTTACGGAGAGGGGGGATTTTCAGCGAGGATGAAACTGTCTGGTGGGAACTTGATGTGGGGGAGGTGTAGTTTAATTTGGATGAAATTTTCACGTAGGAGTTTCCAGTGAGGGGTGGATATATTTCATGGAGGCTGAGCCAGATATTCCTGCATTATTTGAAAAACGAACAGAAATTAAATAAAAAAAACATGTTTTTAAACTGAAAGTAAGGAGCAAAAATTAGTTTGACTGTTTGTCCCAATTTTTTAGAATGGCTACTGAAATGCAGAGGCCGTTTAATTAAAATAGGAAGTTTTTTTTTTAAAGTGCTAACAGCTTTAGCGTAAAGAGCAAGGTACTGAGGAGGGGGCAACCCTTCATATACAGAATAATTTGTGTTCGTTTTGAATTTTAATGTTGCTCCTTACTTTCAGTTAATTTTTTTTTTTATTTATCAACAAATCTTAATTTCTTTTTCTTTATAGTAAATTATTTTTATAAGAATCTTAATTTCTCCGCAACTAAAGCGTCGGTTCGATGCCCTTTGCGCCAGAAATGGTTCTGGATGGTTTTAATCCTTTTCATTTTTTTTATAAGAAGCCCTGGTTGGCTCAAAATGGAAATAGCTAGTAAATCACATATGAGAACAAAGCTGTATCTAGGGGGTGGGTGGATATAAGGTTTGAACACCCCCCTGAAATGTTTGTCCAACATGTTAAAAAATACCCCCTCCCTAACAGAAATCCTGGATACGACCCTGAGAACAGGGCTTTATGTAACTTATTACTATTTTTAAGACGACAAAGAATGTCGTTGATAGCCAACAATACGTAATGAGTAGGGCTTCCGAAAGAGACATGATTTTGCTTTTATGGCCAAATTTTATTTTTAGTGGACTGGGATATCCATGAGAGACGATTTTTTTTCCAAATAATAAAAATGTGCATTTTTATTCTTATGGTAGATTTCTAAATTTAAAAAAATCCTATCTAATTTGTATCTATACACCTCTTCAGAAAAATTCATTATTCAAACAGCCATACACCTTTAAACACAATTTTCATAAAAATGGCATAGAAGATTATACCCTGGTATTGAAACTTAGATTTTTGATAAAAAAAAATTTTTACGTATATTCAGGAAGCCACTTTAAACTGATTTAAGGACATAAGGAGTCATCAACTACAGGGCACTTAACCTTTTTGTGTTCCGAAGTTGTTCCGAGCCCATTCCGAAGTTGAATAGCGGGCCACTTTTAGTGTACAATATCGTATTATCTTTCATTTATTTAATTTTTGCTTTTAATTTTGTACAATGTCACAGCCGTTCCAAAAATGTACAGGGATAGATAAATAAGCGTCGTTAAGTTGTTGTTTTCTTTCTTTTTTTCGAGGGGGGGGGAGCTTGTTCCTTCACACGATTTGTACTGTTTTGTTCGAAAACAAAATACTGTCTATTTAAGGAAGAAAGAGCTAAGGATGCTAGAACTAATAATTGTAAGTTGAGCATATATGGACGTAGTTGTTGAGGGTGCCTCGGCAATGGCTTTTCTTGAACAAATATTATATTTGACGTCAAACAACTACATGTGCTTTCATGTCTAGGTCGTCCAAACAAAAAAAAAGTCTCCCTGTAAAAACAATGTTAACTTGGTAAAACTAATGCACGCTACAGTATTTCTGTATAGGTTGGCTACGTCTTTGCAATCGAGATAAATCTGCTCTTTTTTTTAAATTTTTGATCGAAACACTATATTTGCAGAACATATGCTTGCAAAAAAATGATAAGAAAACTTGAGGAACTGCGCCAAAGTTTTAATATGACGAAACAATGCCGTAGTTTCAAATAATAAATTAAAAAAAAAACTTTCCGAAAACCGCTTTACTGAAAACCAATTTTATGAAAAATATTTTCTTTTGTACTTAATATTGAAAATAAACATTAAAATTATAGTAACATTTAGAACTGATGAGCTTTCAGCAATTAATATCATTATGCATCAAATATTCAGTTTAATTTATTAGCTCTTTTTAAAGTTGTTGAAAACGAATATAGTTTCCCTACAAACAAGTGTTTGGATACTGTCTCCTTTCCTAACTGTAAATAAAAACCAAGAGCCAACTGTGTCATTGGCGCTTAACTGAAAACGGATTATACTACAAATATTTTCTTTTCCAGTTCTTACAGTATTGAAAATAAAAATACAATTACAGTGAAATAAATTCTTGAACTGATGGATCTTTCAACAATTAATATCATTAAACATCAAATATTCAATTTGATGTTGTTTTATACTTTCCAAGACTGTTCAAGACGCATATAGTTTTCAGTAAAGCGCCAATGACACAGTAGGTTTTAGACTTTTACAGTAAGAGAAGGAGGTCATACCCAAATTCTTGTTTGTGGTGATTTTTGTTCGATTCAAGCTTGATTTGCATATTCAATTTAAGTTTCACTCGTTTTAAGATTTATTTATTAATTTACATTAATATCTATTGTATGTTTGTTCGCATTGATTGTTTATTTAATTTCTGTTCGTTTTAAGTTTCATTTATACTTCAATAGGAAAATATTTTTTTTTCGTTTTAAGCTTGATATTCATATTCAATCTAAGCATTACTCGCTTTAAGATCTATTTATTCATTTATATCATTACTTGTTGTATGTTTTTGCTATGATTGTTTATTTAATTTCTGTTCGTTTTTGGTCTCATTTATTCTTAAATAATAATTTCTGGTCGTTTTGAGTTTGAATTTTAAGAGGTATTTGTATCTGCTGAGCTTAAGTTTAAAATGACCTTTACTTTTCTTTGAAAAACTGATTTTTCGGAAATTTTTTTTGAATTAGTTTTTGTTCGTTTTTGATTGCAAAAAATTTCTAGTTAATAAAACTTACTTATTTCAAAATCAAACTTAAAAAAAAAAATCAAATATTCATCAAAGTATCAAAACTGATATCAAAGTAAAAAATGGGTTTGTGTCAACCTCGGAGTTTTTATTATCTGATGTTTGAACTATTTTTAGCAAAATTGCTATCTCAAAATTTTTATCGGATGGGTTTGGGGAAAAAGGGCGTGGGGGACTAGATTAAGCTTCGGTCTCTTTTGACTCTTTAAAAGTGAACTAGAACTTTCTATTTTCAATCAAATTAGCCCTCTCTGAAGTTTATACGAGTATCCCTTCTATAAGAACCATATACATCCCCAGAGCAATACTTACAACGCCTGCCCCAGCCCTGGGGGGGGGTCACACAGGAGTTTTTCTTATCTGATCTTTGAACTATTTTTAACAAAATGACCATACGTAAAGGAGTTTTTGTTATATGATCTTTGAACTATTTTTAACAAAATGGCTACCTCAAATTTTTATCAGATGTATTTGGGGAAAAAGGGCTTGGGGGCCAGTTGCCCTCTGATCACTTTTGACTCTTAAAAAGGGCACTAGAACTCTCGATTTCCAATCGAATGAGCCCCGTTTGAAGTTTATCCGACGACCCCTTCTATATGAAGTGCCTCTGGGAAAAAATAAATGGAGTGCGGGGGGAGGCTAGCTGCCCTCCAAACACTTTTGACTGTTAAAAAGTGAATTACAACTTTCAATTTCCAATCAAATGAGCCCTCTAGGAATTTCATACGAGCATCCCTTCCATAAGAACCATATATGTCCCCAGGGCATAACTTACTACGCCTACCCCCGGGCCCTAGGGGGCTGTGTCGACACCGGATTTTTTTGTTATCAGAACTTTGAACTATTTTTAGCAAAATTTCTATCTCAAATTTTTTTTCTGATGCATTCAGGGCGTGGAGGAGGGGAGGCTAGTTGCCCTCCGATCTCTTTTGACTCTTAAAAAGTGAACAAGAACTTTCAATCTCAAATCAAATGAGCCCTCTCCGAATTTTATACGAGCATCCCTTCCATAAGAACTATACATGCCCCTAGAGCATTACTCATAATGCCTGCATCCGGACCCTGGCAGATTCCGTCGACACGGGAATTTTTCTTATCTGACCTTTGAACTATTTATAATGAAATGACAATTATAAAAATTTTATCGGATGGGCTTGGGGAAAAAAGGGTGTGGGGGGGGGCTAGTTGCCCTCGGATATCTTTTGACTCTTAAAAATTGAACTAGAACTTTCAACTTCCAATCAAATGAGCCCCCTTCTGAAGTTTATACGAGCATCCCTTTCATAAGAACCATATACGCCCCCAGGACAACACTTATAAAGCCTATCCCCCGGGCTTTGGGGGGGGCGTTTTTGTTATCTAATTTTTGAACAATTTCCAAAACATTGGCTATCTCAAAATTTGTAGCGGACGGGTTTGGGGGAAAAGAACGTAGGGAGGGAGGGGGCTAGTTTAACTCTATTGACTCTTAAAAAGTGAACTAGAACTTTCAATTTCCAATCAAATGAGCCCTTTATGAAGTTTATACAAGTATCCCTTTCATAAGAACCATACATGCCCTTAGGGCATAACTTAGAATGCCTAACCCTATGCCCTGAGGGGTTCTATTGACACCGGATTTTTCCTTATCCGACCTTTGAACTATTTTTAACAAGATGTCTATCTCAAAATTTTTATAAGAGGGTTTTGAAAAAGAAGGCGTGGGGGGGGGGGGCTATCTGCCCTCGGATCTCTTTTGACTATTCAAAAGTGAGCTCGAACTGTCTGTATCCAACCAAATGAGCCCTCTCTGAAGTTTATACAAGCATCCCTTTCATACGAACAATATATGCCCCAGGGCATAGCTTACAACGCCTGCCCCGGGCCCTGGGGGGTTGTGACAAAACCTGAGTTTTTGTTATCTGACTTTTGAGAAATTTTTAACTTAATGGCTCTCTCAAAATTTTTATTGGATGCATTTGGGGAAAAAGGGGCGTGGGGGGGGGGCTAGTTACCCTCCAATCTCTTTTGACTCTAAAAAACTTAACTAGGACTTTCAATTTCCAACCAAATGAGCCATCTCTGAATTTTTTTTTACGAGCATCCCTTCGACAAGAACCAAATATTCCCCCAGGGCATAGCTTACAATAACGGCCTTCGGGCACTGGGGGCTATGTTGACCCCTGATATTTCGTTATATGGTCATTGAACAATTTAAAAAAAAAGCTATCTCAAAGTTCTTATCGGATGGGTTTGAGGAAAAAAGGGCGTGGGGGGGGGCTAGGTGCCCTCCGATCTCTTTTGACTCTTAAAAAGTGAACTAGAACTTTCAATTTCCAATCAAATGATCCCTCTTTGAAGTTAATATGAGCATCCCTTCCATAAGACCCATATATGCCCCCAGGTCATAACTTACAACACCTGCCCCCAGTCCCTGGTGGGTTCTGTCGACACCAGAATTTTTGTTATATGATCTTTGAACTATTTTTAACAAAATAGCTATCTTAAAATTTTTATTGGATGCATTTGGTAAAAAAAGGTTAGGGGAGGGGAGCTGGTTACCCTCCAATATCTTTTGACGCTTAAAAAGTGAACTAGAACTTTTAATTTCCAATCAAATGAGCCCTCTCTGAAGTTTATACGAGTATTCCTTCCATAAGAACCATATATGCCCCCAGGGAATAGCTTATAACCCTTGCCCCTGAAGACAGTGGGGGGAGTGTCCTGCTCAAATATATAATTTCCAGAACTTTCAACTACGTTGAAAAAAATGGCAATATCAAAATTTTGATTGAATGTGTTTGGGGAAATGGCGGGCGTGGAAGGGGTGTCAGTTGCCTTAGAATCACTTTCGACTATTAAAAAGGGAACTAGCCATTTAAATTTCCAATCGAATGAGCCCTTTCTGAAGTTTCTACGACAACGTTGTCTATAAAAAAAAAACCTTATATGCCCCCAGGGCATAACTTACAACCCTTGCCCTGAGGGCTGTGAGGGATTTGTCATCCTCAAAGACCTAATTTCCAGAACTTAAAACTAAGTTTAATAAAATGGCTGGTTCAAAATTTTGATTGGGTGTGTTTGGGGAAAAGGTGGGCGTGAGAGGGGGGTTAGTTGCCCTCGAATTACTTGAATATTAAAAAGGGCACTAGCCGTTTGAATTTCCAATCGAATGAGCCTTTTTTGAAGTTTCTGCGACAACGCCTTCTATAAAAACCTTATATGCCCCCAGGGTATAACTTAAAACCCCTGCCTTGAGGGCTGTGGGGGAGTGTCCGCCTCAAAGATATAATTCTATCTGGATTTCAACTACGCTGAACAAAATGGCTATCTCAAAATTTTGATTGGATGTGTTTGGGGAAATGGTGGGCATAAGAGGGGGGCTAGTTGCCCTCCAATCACTTTTGACTATTAAAAAGGGCACTAGCCCTTTGAATTTCCAATAAAATGAGCCTGTTTTGAAGTTTCTACGACAACGCCCTCTATAAAAACCTTATATGCCCCCAGGGCATAACTCAAACCCTTGCCCTGAGGGTTGTGGGGGAGTGTACTCCTCAAAAATATATTTTCTATCTGGAAATGAACTACGCTGAACAAAATGGCTATCTAAAATTTTGAGTGGATGTGTTTGGGGGAATGATGGGCGTGGGGGGCAGTTGCCCTCCAATCACTTTTGACCCTTAAAAAGGGCACTAGAGCTCTCAATTTCCATTCGAATGATTCCCCTTTGAAGTTTCTACGACGACCCCTTCCATATGAAGGGCCTCTGGGAAAAAAATTAATGATAATAATAATAATAATAATAATAATAATAATAATAAAACATTGGAGCCGTATGGCCTTTACTAAAGGCAACGCTATAGCGTTGCCTCTGACTATATGCTACAATGCGGAAGAATTTCAAAAATGCACACGCATTTTGGGGGTGGGCAGCTCTGAGGTATTCTTAAGAACTACCCGAATCTAAGTCACTTTTTCTGGTTAACTATTTTTAAACTGGAGCTACAGATTATTTTAGTCTGGACCCAAGAGGCTTGTAACACTCACCTTGGACTTGTCAAAATTTCCATTCCAAGCATTTTTGGATAGTGCCTCTCTTCTGCCATTGTTTCAACTTACTTCCAGGAGTTTAACTATATTTCGTTGGGATCCAAACGTTCAGAAGCAGTTTCAGGTTTATTGCCTTTAATTCCAGATTGCATGAAGTTTGGACAGTAAATGAATCACAAGGACAAGGCTCTTCAGATTTTAAGATTCTAGATTCTGGCTGCTAGCGGGTATGAGAGAATTTTGGCCCCTAAAATAAAATCTATATGTAATTATGTTTCATTTCCCACTGTCAATATAAATTCTCGATGTAAAAATCCATTTTGTCCAATAATGTCCGATACTTCCGAAGGATATACGGATTAATCAAAGGCAACATTATAGGGTTGTCTATGTAAAGGGTCATGTGCCTTCAATGCATTATTTCTTCGTTCTTTTTTTCCGTTCAAGCACTTCCTATGCAAGGAATGGTTGTATTAATTTGGGAGGGGTTTTGTACGATTGGAAATTGAAATCTCTAATACCCTTTCCAAGAATAAAACACGACTGAAAGGCTATTAGTTCCTTTTTTCAAGCCCTTTTTTTGACCCCCCCCCCCTTAACATCACGAGACGTCCAATAGAAATATTGAGATATCCATTTTGTTCAAAATAGTCGAAAGATCCAATAAATATATCTCCATAGATTAAATTAATCTTTTTTTAGCAACCTATTGTACAAAACAAAAAAAATGGAGGGGGCATGCAGCCAAAAGAAAAATAAAGGTTGAAAAAAGGATTTTTTTTTCAATTGGCAAGAAGCTTTTATACATACGTGCTTCGGCTAAGGAGACCCAAATTCAGAAGAAAAATGGGAAAAAATATTAGTTTCCCCAAAATATAGCCTGTCAAGTAGCCAAAAAATGACGAACAAATAGCCTGTCAAGTGGCCACAAAATGAAGAACAAATAGCCTGTCAAGTGGCCACAAAATGAGGAACAAATAGCCTGTCAAGTGGCCACAAAATGAAGAACAAATAGCCTGTCAGGTGGCCACGAAATGAAGAACAAATAGCCTGTCAAGTGGCCACAAGATGAAGAACAAATAGCAGGTCAAGTGGCCACAAAATGAAGAAAAAATAGCCTGTCAAGTGGCCACAAAATGAAGAAAAAATACCCTGTCAAGTGACCACAAAATGAAGAACAAATAGGCTGTCAAGTGGCCACAAAATGAAGAACAATAGCCCGTCAAGTGGCCACAAAATGAAGAACAAAATCCTGTCAAGTGGTCACAAAATGAAGAAAAAATAGCCTGTCAAGTGGCCACAAAATGAAGAAAAAATACCCTGTCAAGTGACCACAAAATGAAGAACAAATAGGTTGTCAAGTGGCCACAAAATGAAGAACAAAAGCCTGTCAAGCGGCCACAAAATGAAGAAAATATAGCCTGTCAAGTGGCCACAAAATGAAGAAAAAATAGCCTGTCAAGTGGCCAAAAAACGAAGAAACAAATACCCTGTCAAGTGACCACAAAATGAAGAACAATAGCCCGTCAAGTGGCCACAAAATGAAGAACAAAAGCCTGTCAAGTGGCCACAAAATGAAGAAAAAATAGCCTGTCAAGTGGCCAAAAAATGAAGAAAAAATAGCCTGTCAAGTGGCCACAAAATGAAGAAAAAATACCCTGTCAAGCGACCACAAAATGAAGAACAAATAGGCTGTCAAGTGGCCAGAAAATGAAGAACAAAATCCTGTCAAGTGGCCACAAAATGAAGAAAAAATGGCCTGTCAAGTGGCCACAAAATGAAGAATAATAGCCCGTCAAGTGGCCACAAAATGAAGCAAAAATAGCCTGTCAAGTGGCCACAAAATGAAGAAAAAATAGCCTGTCAAGTGGCCACAAATGAAGAAAAAATAGCCCGTCAAGTGGCCACAAAATGAAGAACAAAAGCCTGTCAAGTGGCCACAAAATGAAGAAAAAATAGCCTGTCAAGTGGCCACAAAATGAAGAAAAAATAGCCTGTCAAGTGGCAACAAAATGAAGAAAAAATAGCCTGTCAAGTGGCCACAAAATGAAGAAAAAATACCCTGTCAAGTTACCACAAAATGAAGAACAAATAGGCTGTCAAGTGGCCACAAAATGAAGAACAAATAGCAGGTCAAGTGGCCACCAAATGAAGAACAATAGGCTGTCAAGTGGCCACAAAATGAAGAACAAAAGCCTGTCAAGTGGCCACAAAATGAAGAAAAAATAGCCTGTCAAGTGGTCACAAAATGAAGAACAATAGCCCGTCAAGTGGCCACAAAATGAAGAAAAAATAGCCTGTCAAGTGGCCACAAAATGAAGAAAAAATAGCGTGTCAAGTGGCCACAAAATGAAGAAAAAATACCCTGTCAAGTGACCACAAAATGAAGAACAAATAGGCTGTCAAGTGGCCACAAAATGAAGAACAAATAGCCTATCAAGTGGCCACAAAATGAATAACAATAGCCCGTCAAGTGACCACAAAATGAAGAACAAATAGCCTGTCAAGTGGCCACAAAATAAAGAACAAATAGCCTGTCAAGTGGCCACAAAATGAAGAACAAATAGCCTGTCAAGTGTCCACAAAATGAAGAACAAATAGCCTGTCAAGTGCCACAAAAGGACGACTTGAAACTTATGTTAAAAAACAAAAAACAACAGAAACAGAGTTGTATCGATTTTTGACATCCCAAAATGGTGCTTAATGTTTTTTTCGGTTCTGGTAGACTTGAGATCTTCATGGTAACTAGGCTGGACCATGAGACTCTTAATGAGAAGAAACAAATTTTGGAAGAAAAAGTTAGTTGTATCGACTCTTGTCGTGTAAAAGTCAACTCGTGTTTGCTGAATCGTTTGAAATTTTCAGTGTATTTTCAACAGAGCTAAGGCAACCTCTATTGAAGCAAAACATTATGGAAACAGATTGATTCATGGTTTTCATTTTTGCTAATCATTTTGTATATGATCTTGACATGTACTTATCTTTTTTTAAGTTACAAAAATATGCCTTCTAAAAATATTCTTTTATAAAACGGCGGATTAAGATAAATGCATACTCAAGGTTTTCAATTTATGTGAATCCAAATCCCTCTCCACAGTCAGCTAATTTTTTTAGTAAAAATATGATTAAAAGAATGTTGCACAAACCTACGGTGGATCGAGCTCTTTGACTGAATATTCAAATTCTGCCTAAAATTATAATCGCAGTCTAACATTTTAGTTCTTAAACAAAAAAAAATCTAAAAAAGGTTTGCGAATTTTCTTATAGCTAAGCGATATTAAAACGATGTAAATTAAAAAATCCACAAAACGTATCTTAAAAAATTCGAAAGAAAGGAGCTGTTAAAAGAACAATACAGAGCAATCTTAACGTAAAACTAGCATTTATTAATAAATTATTGAACTAAACCAAAACGAATAACAAATAAAATGAATAAGCACTTCAATCCGATAAATAACAGATTCAGATATGGATGAATCCAAAATCTAACAGCAATTAAAATGAATAATAAAATAAAATTTCAAACGACCATAAATTTCTAAAGATAAGAACATCTACTCCCCCCCTCTCTGTCTAATCACTCTAGGGGCCAAAGCGTCATTTGCACTTTACTCGAAACCAAATATATTTTAAGCAGTTTCTCTTTCATTATTCTAATATTGCAAAATTTAAAAAAGCACAGACTTTAGGAATTAATGTTGTCGTATTTTATACTTTAGCGATCAATCTAGTTACATTAGTCTGATATGTTGCAAATTTTATCCCCAGTTTATTCCTTTCCATCGCATTCCTTCAAATGTTCAGAAAATAAACTGTCAAACCATCTATTGACTTGTCAATTCAAAATATTGCTTCATGCTGCTTCATCAAGATGAATTCCGAGTTTTTCGGAGATATATGTTAGTTTTATGTTTAATTTATTTATTCCTTTTAGTTTTTTTTGTGTTTTAAGATTTGTCAGTTCATCCGTAGCAGTATGGGTTTCCTTTTTTTGGATGTGATTCAAGGGGGCACTGACTTTAACAAACCACATACACCAGGTGGTATGTGTCAAGCGTGTGCCGAACGTTTTGAAGATGGTGCCCCGCGTGATGGAACTGTGCGTTACCTGTGCTTCTCTGAAGTGTACACCAAATGACTGAAAGTGGAAAACCTCTTTATGTTTCCCTATATTTAAATGTTTCCAAAATGGGTCAAAGCGTCATTTGCAATTTACTTAAAACAAACTATATTTAGACAATTTCTCTTTCATTATTCTAATATTACAAAATCAGAATATGTCTTTATGTTTTTCATAATTTAAACTTCATTTAAATTATGTTCCGTTTTGGGTTTGTTTTATTTATTCATTGGTTGCAATTTCTGCTCACTTTACATTTGAATTATTACACGACTTTATTTCTGGTCGCTTTGGACATTAAAGTTTTTCATAGCTTTTTTTTTTACAAAATGCTGTTTTAGATTAACATCTCAGCACAAATTAGCATATTAGATTAACTGGTACTTGTATATTAGCCAGTACACACTTAAGAATTTGGATCTGCAAGATCAGACAATAACCGGTTTATAGCTATCAGTATTCGGAGACAATTAGCTTAGGCCAGTGGAAATCTACGTTTTAGGCATATTTTTATTAAATATCTAACATATAGAGATACTATTTCGGTTGGGTTATATTATATTTAATATAATAAGTTCCGTACAGCCCCCTTCCATAATTCTTTGTTGCAGTTTCCATAATTTTGTTACTAAAGTACTGTATTTTCATCATATATTGGTAAATTTCATTATGATTAACCTAGCTTCACTTCTCGAGTGTGTACTGGCTAACACGGAAGTAGAGATTAATTTTAAATTACAAATACTGTTTTAGATTAAACTTTTTTCTAACTTCAAAAAAGCAATTGAGCAATTGAAACCCTTAAATTGAAATGGAAGGAACTATGAAAATCTAATTAATAGAAACTTTCTGCGGATTATAAAGTAATTAAATAAAAAAAACAAGTTTTTTCAACTGAAAATAAGGAGCAACATTGAAACTTAAAATGACCAGAAATTGTTACGTATATGAGGGGGCTCAACCCCTCGTCAATACCTCGCTCTTTACGCTAAAGTTCGAATTTTGTTCCAATTCTTTGAGAAAGACCCCTGAATTACAAAGGCTGTTTATTTAGAATAAATAACTCTTTTGAAAGTAATAAAAAAAAACTTTAGCATAAAGAGCGAGGTATTGACGAGGGGGCGAACCCCCTCATATACATAATAATTTCTGGTCGTTGTAAGTCTTAATGTGGCTCCTTATTTTCAATTGAAAAAAACTTTTTTTTTTATTTAATTTCCGATCGTTTTTTAAATAATGCTGGGAAATCCGGCACCCCCTTCATGGAAAATTCCATTTCCCCCATGAAAAATTCCTCTATGGAAAGATCCTCACAGATAACCCCGTCACCCCCATCCCACCAGAAAAATCCCTCCTGAAAACGTCTGTAAACTTCCCAATAACCTATACTATATGTAAACAATCGGCAAAGTTCATAACTTGCAGTCCTTCCCCCGGGGACTGTGGGGGATTAAGTCATCATCAAAGACAAAGTTATTAGATTTTTTGAATATTCTGAAAAAACTGACTATCTCAAAATTTTCATCATGGGTGACTTTGAGAAAAGAACGAGCGTGGGATGGGGCCTAGTTACCCTCCAATTTTTTGGTCTCTTAAAAAGGGCACTAGAACTTTTAATTTCCGTTCAAATGAGCCCTGTCGTGATATTCTAGGGCCACCAGGTCAATACGATTACTCCTTGAAAAAAAAAAAAAAAAAAAACAACAACAAAAACGAATAAACACGCCTCCGTGATCTTTCTTACGGCAAAAAATATAAATTCCACATTTTTGCATATAGGAGCTTGAAACCTCTACAGTAGGATTCTCTGATACGCTGAATATGATGGTGTGATTTTCAGTAAGATTCTGTGACTTTTAGGGGTTGTTTCCTCCTTTTTCGAAAATAAGGCAAATTTTCTTAAGCTCTTAACTTTTGATGGGTAGGACTAAACTTGATGAAACTTATATATTTGAAATCAGCATAAAAATTTTATTCTTTTGATGTATCTATTGGTATCAAAGATCCTCCCACATAACCTTATTCCCCCCACCATCCCCACCGGAACAAATCCGCCCTGAAAACGGCTGTACACTTCCCAATAACCAATACTATATATGTAAACAATGGGCAAATTTCACAAATTGCAGCCCCCAAAGATCCCCAGAGTCCCCCGGGAACTCTGGGGGATTAAGTCATCCCCAAAGACACAGTTATTAGATTTTTCGACTATGTTGAATAAAATTGATAAGACTAAACTTGATGAAACTTAAATATTTGAAATCAGCATAAAAATCTGATTCTCTTGATGCATCTATTGGTGTAAAAATTCCGTTTTTTTAGAGTTTCGGTTACTTTTGAGCCGGGTCACTCCTTACTTACAGTTCGTTACCATGAATTGTTTTATAGCTGCATTGAAGATGGGGAAACCCTTCATATTGGAATATGCGGAATAATCTCTGTTCGGTTTGAGTTTTAATGTTGCTCCTTACTTTGAGTTAAACAATCTTGTTTTATTTATTTAATTTTTGGTCTTTTTGAAATAATACTGGTAAATCTGCCTCATCCTACATGAAATATACCCCCCACCCTTCACAGGAAATTCCTCCCTGGAACGTAAAGCGCACCCCCTCCGTCAAATTCCTTCGAGACAGTTCTATCCTAGCTGAAAATCTCCCCCCCCCCGCGTGAAATGTCTTGCAGACGATTCAGCATGAAAAATTCTTCTTAGCATACTTCCATTTGTAAAAAGAATTTAATTTCTAATCGGTTTCTCAATCACTCTGGAGGTACCTCCTTCCGTTGAATTTTTTCCGGGAACCAGAACATGCCGAAAATAACCCCTGGATAATTCCCGCGGAACATCTCCACATGCGAAATTGAGTTGGCAAAGAGAATGTAAGACAATTAAAAAGAATTTCGTATAGGAATTTTGTCAAGTTCTCCCAGGGAAAAATTTCCCCTGGAAAATTCACCCCCCGGAAAATTCCCTCCCCAAAGAAGATCCTCCCTATGGAAATCCACTCCAAGCGCAAAATCCCCACTGAAAAATGTCTGTATAGTTCCCAATAACAAATACTATACGTAAATAATGGGTAAATTTCATAACTTACGGGCATCTTCCCTCGGAATCTGGGGGGTCATTTTATCCCTAAAGACTTAATTATTTGATCTTTCAGCTATACTGAACAAAATTGCTATCTAAAAATTTTGATCAGATAACTTTGGGGAAAAAAGGGACGTAGGAGAGGGGCCAGTTGCCAACCAATCTTTTTGGTCACTTAAAAAAGGCACCAGAACTTTTAATTTCCGTTCAAATATACCCTCTCCCGATCTTCTAGGACTGCTGTTTCGATTCAATCACCCGTGGAACAAAAAAAATGAGCACGCATCCGTGATCTGTCTTCTGGCAAACATAGCAAAATTCCACATTTTTGCATATAGGAGCTTGAAACATCTATAGAAGGGTTTTCTGGTATGCTGAATCTGATGGTGTGATTTTCTTTCCTTGAATTTTAGGGGTGTTTTCCCCCTATTTCAAAAATTCCGGCAAATTTTCTCAGGCTCCTAACTTATAATGTGTAACACTAAATTTGATAAATGTTATAGATTTAGAATCAGCATCATAAGAATCAGCACAAAATTAATGATTTACTGTACGTATAAATATATATTATCTATTAAAACATATTTTAATATTATTAAAATTGTAATCTTACTAAAGTCTCCTTAACCTTTCTTTTATTATAGCCCTAGAACTTGGGTTTCATTCCACTTCACTTTCTAGGGTTATAATGAAAAAAATGTTAAGAAGGTTGGGCCCTGTTTTACTTATGACTAATGACAGATTATTAGATATTTTGCTTTTTGTTTATCCAACTACAAAAAGCCCTAACATCTCCACGCGTAAAATTGAGTTGGCAAGGAGAAAGCAGGACATAAAACGAATTTCGTATAGGAATTCTGGCACTTTCCCCCATTGTAGAATTTCCCATGGAAAATTCACTCCCTGGAAACTTTCATCCCCATAGAAAATTAGGTACTTATTTAATAGCCGGTAAACACGCGAGAAGTGAAGTTTGGCTAATGCTAATGAAATAAAAAAAATATGATGAAAATATTATAGTTTAGAAACAAATTTAGGCTACATATTTGCACAAGGGGGGGGGAGGAGGTGGGGGTAAAGCATAGCATATATTAAATACGTAGCATAACCTAACCTAGGTACCTTTTTTGCCCCTTCAACCCCAAAAACTCACTTAGCTTACTTAGGTCTTCCCACGCCGGCTGGCGCATAAGGTGACAATGGTGCCTCCCCATGACGACCTCTCTTGTAAACCTCAAAAAACTAAAGCTTAAATATTTTTCACGGAGTGAACAATACCTCACTAAGCAGCGGAAACCTGTTTTTCATTAGGATCTTTGAGGTTCTAGATGCGGTTCTTCTCGCGTGTTTTCCGGCTACTAAATAAGTACCGAAAATTATCCCCGTTGAAAATCCCACCAGCAGAAAATTTGCCCCACCCCCTATCCGAAACATGTATGCATACTTCCCAGTAACAAATACTATAGTCTCCAACTAGCTTTCATTCAGTACGGACGAACAAAAAAAAGCTTTTTTCTGGATATTAAGAAGCTGTTTGGCAAGTTTTTTATGAACATATTTTACCTAGTGAAATGAACGGACTTTTGGCTTGGAAATTAGACTGATTTTGACAATGATTTGGACTTTAATCGCGAGGTGACAAAGCTAAACTCGTCCAGCTAAACGAGTTTTTGTTACCATGACAGGATTAATGCCCGTACCACATTATAGTCATACTTGTCGATAAAATCAAAATTACGCACGACTACAGCGCCAATTACGTTCACCGTAAATTTCTTGATTGACCAATCAGAGTCAAGGTTTAAGGCATAACTTTTAAAATTAGAAAAGATGGAAACTTAGAACAGTGTTTTTTCTATCTGGGAGAGGAATCTCAGAGAAATTAAGAAGACTTAGTATTAGTAATGAATAGTTGGACACAAATTACTATTGGTGCAAACTCATTAAACTAATTTCTGGCAATTTTAATTTTTTGCTTTTTAAATACAAGTGTGACTCTAAAATCGAGAAAATTACCTTGTCATTCATGAAATTTTGCTTTCCTTATCGATAGATGTGACTATGATGTGGCACGGGCATAATACTAAGCCCTGTTCTGAACTTCATTTATCGATGAATGACAGAGGGAGAGAGTGCGGAGATTGAGTTAATTGTTGGTAAAACAACAAGCTTCTTTAGTAAAGAAAACTCAATTACAGCGACAGAAACGTTGCGCGATAAGTTCCAGTTTACGAGAAGGTTCGTCAGAAATGTGAAATGCGAAGACAATGTTACAGAAATTTGTAAATGGTTACACGCTCGGGATAAAGAAAAGAAGCCAATGCCAAAATTCATTATTGAGAATCCGTGCTCTGTTCCCACTTTAGGCAATGCAGTAGTGACTCTGGCTGTGAAAGTAAACGAACTAGGCCGTAAAATTGATTGTTTAGTCGAATCAAAAAATAACAAACCTATTTCCTGGTCCTCGAAATTCAATGCATTGGAATCCGAGGCTGCATCTTATGCAGTTGTACTCAAGAACTTACCTGGATCACTCAACACCCTCAGTGCTCGTATGTCCTTTGTCGATTCTGTGTGTTCAAATCCTTCTCAAATCAGTAAACTACGGAAGAGTAAAGACGACTGGAAATTTATAATTAAGTCTAGAGATACTGCTGAAGCTATCGTCGACCCCATAAAAGGCAAGCGAACCACGGTAAATACGTCACTAAGGGCTCCAAACTTTATTGGGGTGATGAAGAGAATTCCCGTCGAAATGGAGGAACAAGATGTGTTGCAGCTTATTCCCAGAGCTGGCAAAGCAGTCAGGATCGGAAGCTCACGTTCTTACAAAGTTTACTTCGATACCCGCGCTGACTTGGACTCTTTCCTCAAACACGGAGCCAAAATTGATTACGAAGTACTTTCTGTTGATGAATACAAGTTTTTGCCAATAAGATGCTTATCTTGTCATGCCGAAGGCCATCTTGCGGCCAAATATAATAATATCGCCATCTGTGGTGGCTGTGGAGCAACTGACCACGCGTCCAGCAAATCCAATCCTTGCACTGGTGCTATGTTTCGTGTAGTATGTAAGAAAAACGGTCACATATGCTACAGTGCAAATTGTCCTATCCCTAAACAAAAGTCGACCTCTGCTAGGCCATGACTGAGTAACCCCTGACATCACATAGTTTGATATCTCGGAATATTAATGGTGGTCTTGCCAACAAAAGACCAATTCTTGAGAATATGCTTCCGAATCATGATATTTTGTGTTTACAAGAACATTTCCTGACTAACCACAGCCTTGGTTAACTGGACATTAGTGCTAACTTTAAAAAATTTTCAGTTCCAGCTAAGCGTAAGGCTTCTAAAGGCAGACCTTCTGGTGGTATTGCTACTTATGAAGCATTGAATCTTAATTCTAGTGTTTTGTTTCCTAGTGACAGTTTTTTAGCTATGCGAGTAGGTGAGTGCGTAGTAATAAATGTGTATTTACCCACAGATTACAAAGATGCAAATTCGGAGAGTGATTTCACATTAGCAGTTGGTAAACTTAGCTCATGTCTTCGTGATGTCCTTAAACTGAAAATCCCGTGTTTGATCGTAAGCGATTTTAGTTGTGATTTAAATTGCAGTTTGTCTTCAGCTTCTATCTTCTTCTTTACTATATGGAATATTTGGTGATGATTTTAAAGTTCAACAGAAATCCACTAGGCCAAAATTGAACATGTTGTGTCGTATAATCTTGATATACTTTGTGTTGATGTACTTTCTACATTTCTAGTTTCAGACCATCTTCCTATTGCTTCTAGTTTTAAACAAGAAGCTTCTCAGATTCCAGTGTTACAGGCTCATATTGGTCACCAGCATAAGTGGTATACTTGTTGCGATTGGAAAAAAATCGACACATCTCAGTCCGGGTTCTATTTTATATTCTGCAAAAGTCTTCTATTAAAGACATTAATGAAGTTAGATTAACTCTTGATTAACGTCTAATCTGCAGAAATCTACCATGTCAGGAAATCTAGCAGTGTCTGAAGCTTGTGACCGGGCTAAGTTTTGTTACAAATTATAGAGAAATTGCCTATGTCCCCGTCAAGGAATAGTCAATGAATTGAGAAAAGCATAAAAAAAAAAAAAAAAAATGTTTTGCTAAAGAACTTGCCCTTCATCGACCTAAAATGCAAACATTTTATTTCAAGAAGGTCAAGAATTCACCTGATCTACTGTGGAAGCTATTACCTCATATTATCTCCTCCAATTTGCCAGGTCCGAATGACATTCTTTTGTCCGAATCCCCATTTTCAAATGAATTTTCTGAGCCTGATCCTGTTTTAGAGTCACAATTTTGTGACGAGCTTTACAACGTCGTTGGTGAATCTCCTGACCTTCATTTTGTTGTTACTTATGACGTTGTCAAAAAAGCCATATCTCTACTCAAAAAGAAAGCATCTTGTGGGATAAGGTGAGCACTCTACACATCATTAACGGAAGTTATGTACTGGTTCGTCAACTCAGCCTTCTCATGCGAATGATATTTGTAACAGGTATTGTTCCTTCCTCGTTCTGCACCAGTAATCTGACTCCGATTCCCAAAAAAGGAAAATCTGAGTCGCAATGTTCCTCCTTCCGTCCCATAACCGTCTCTACTACGCTCCGTAAACTTTTTGAGCTCCTTTTTATTGATGAGCTAAGACTGAAATGTTACGTTCCCCCACATCAGTTCGGTTTTCAGGCTAATCTTGGCTGTTCTCATGCTCTTACAGCAGTTTTTACCACCCTTGCCGACGCTGAATCTTTGGGAGAAAGTCTGATCTTCACCGGACATGACGTTAAACGTGCGTTTGATTCCTTAATTCATTCGTCCATGCTTCTTCATATGGCAAAGCGAGGCGTCAATCCATCAGTAGTCCGTGTTCTCAGGGATTTATGTAGATACCTTAGAGTGCGTTTAAAACTCCCATCCCGTTTACCCCTGCTGTCAGGTCTTCATTAATCCCAATACAATTGCATTAATTCTCGTGTAAGGCCAAACTCTTCTAATCCCTCGAATATTCCTGTGATTCCTCAGTACCCCATCCTCGTTAAGAAAGGGTCTAGACAGGGAGCTACCACTTCCCCAGCCCTGTTCAATAATATTGTCCTGGATGCTCAGGCAAAATGTCTTCCTTCTTGCATTCTTAGGGGAATCAATGTGTCTCTTATTTGTTATGCTGATGACATCTTGAATCTCAGCCGTACGATCCAGCGTATTTAGAAGAATTTCAAAATCCTCAAAGATGCATATTCAAAAATCGGACTGTCTTTTAATCCTGAGAAAACCGATGTTGTCCTTTTTAATTGGCGAAATCCCTCTACTTCTCTCCTAAGCATGGACAGTTCTCTTATCAAACCTGCAGACCATATTACATACTTGGACCTTCCAGTTGGCGAATCTATCGGCCACAGATGTCGCTTGCTGATATCTCCCGTTGAGCATAAAATTTGTATTTCTTACGGTGGAATCCTAAAAAGCAAACTATGCTTTAACCGTTACCTTCTAGCATCCATTTACAACGCCACAGCCCTTCCACATCTGCTTTACATTGCTCCTTTCTGGAAGTTTTTTACAGTTACAGATAAAAAGCACCTACGATCAATCTTCTTCAGATTTGCTAAATATCTTTTACGTTTGCCTCCTTGGACAAGAAACCGTAAAATTATCCATTTGTATAAGCGTGCAGACCCAAATATTAGAAGTAGTAAATCTTTATCCCGTTTTCAAAAAAAAATTCATCATTCTTTGTCATCAATTTATTCGCATAGTTTGTTATTATTAATGTAATGTATGTAATGAAGAGTTTCTTATTTTGTCATGTATTTAAAGTTTCAATGTGTGTTTCTGTCTTTTTTTTCTTTAGTGATTTCTCTGTCTATTGTGCTTTTTTTTGACGGGCAATAAATGAATAATAAAAAATAAAATGTAAACAATGGGCAAATTTTGTAGCTTAAAGAACCTTTCCCAGGGGCTAAGGGGGTCATGATATCTCCAAAGGCATATTTATTTGGCCTTTCAACTATGCTGAACAAAATAACTATCTAAAAATTTTAAACGGACGATTTTGAGAAAAAAGAGGCGGAGGAGGGGGCCTAGTTGCCCTCCAATTTTTTTTGGTCACTTAGCAAGGCCACTAGAACTTTTAATTTCCGTTCGAATGAGCCCTCTCCCGATATTCTAGCACCACTGGGTTGATACAATCACCCCTGGAAGAAAAAAAAACAAAAAAAAAACAAATAAACACGCATCCGTGATCTTTTTTCTGGCAAAAAAGTACAAAATTCCAAGTCTTTGCAGATAGGAGCTTGAAACCTCTACAGTAGGGTTCTCTGATACGCTTCTCCCTCTCAAGGGTCCTGAAATTTGCCTACATGACAGGTCTATTATGCCCATTGAAATTTGGACAAACCAATATTTTACCTTAATTTTCAGTTATCAGTTTCTTTTTCTCTGGCTTTAGTTCTGAAAATGCAATTCCTGTTATTTGAGTACAATTTTAAGCCATATTAATGTTTTTTTTTCAAAATTTAGGAAATGTGTTTGCATATCTTTAAAACCATACAAATTGGGACTGAGCAAAAATGTGAAGCTGAAAACAATTTTGTTGTACATCATTTAAGTGGAGGATCTATTTTGCAAGATTTCACTTTTATAACACACAAATTTTTAAAGGTCATCAAAGGTCAGGACCCTCTAGAGGGAGAAGGAGTGGAGGTAGGTACTTCAAAATACCTTCCCGGGATATACTTTAGCCTGTAGACCCATCCCTGAAAGTTCCATTTTCCTAACCAAACCCCTTTCCAAGATAGCCCAAAGCAGCTAAAGTAGAATTTTACCAAAATTTCAAATAAGTAATCTAACGGTTATAATCATACTAGAAAAAAAAATCATTTGATTTTTATTTAAGGAAAATAGAGGGCAGAGACGGCAAATTTTGCTAATAAATAAAATTTTGTTAAAATTCAGCCTGAAAATGTTTGGGAGACAGTGGGGAGGGAGGAAACTAATCAAGATTTTGCTCCTGGCGCAAGAGAAGCCAGAACCGCCACTGTACTTTTTTTTAATTATATTTTTTCCTTCGTAGGGGGAATCTCCATGCATGAATACCCTTTTATCAAGAGAAAAAAAACTTTACCCTCGCTATTAGTTTTTTTTTATTAATTTGCCACCTAAATAATGAAAATATTAATTAATGCACCTTTTAACGCCCTTTCCAAGAAACTATTTAGTGTATTCTGCTCTTCGAACTGCAGAATGTTAAGAGGATTGTCCTCATGGCTATACTCCCAAAAAGCCCTCCCTTGCATTAAAGATAATAGATTTCTTGTATAAACAGAGGAGTGGGCCTGGTTGTGCCCCCAATGCAAATTTAACAGAAAAAATAACTAAAAAGTATATAAAAGTCAGGGCCGTATCCGGGATTTTTTTTGGGGGTGGTTATTTATTGGGGAGGGAGGTACAAAACCTCCAAATATTCATAAAAAATTGCGTATATGCATTTTGTTACGTTTTTACGAGTTGGGAAAATATTTTTTTTTAGGGGGGGGGTGTCACTCCTTCCCCTAGATACGGCCCTGATACAAGTATAAATAGTGCTATTGTTAAAACTAATAATATTATTGAATATAAAACGTCTTAAAGGGAAGGAAAAACACCCGCTTTCCTACTTAAGTATTTCGAACAAGTAACCACTTGAACCATTATTGACCTTACACACCCATCCAAACACAAGCACAATCTACCAAAAAGAAAAATCCATGGCCACGCGACATTGTGGTTAGTAAATATGAGCCATCATAACTGAAACGTGTCCCCAGTCCGTCCCCACGAAAGGGCCATATTTCCTTCTCAGAAGCAATTTTCATGCAGGATTATTCCCGACCATTGTTGAAAGCCAATATATCACTATTGACAACTATTGTATAGATACTTTTAGGAGTTAAACTATCACTCGTTCTCTTTCGTTTTAAATCATTTGATTAATTTATTATGGATACAAATAATATTTCTTAGTTATAACTTACACTACTCAAATAAAACAACATTTAAACTCCAATGCGCAAACTAAAAAGATAATAACTGAACTAGAAAAAAAGTCACGGTAAATAACGAAGGTAACTACCGCATTGTAGCAGGTAAGAAATTAGATAAACCCGCACCATTGTTGCGTAACTCAATAACATTCACGTGATTCATTACTCAGGAAAAAGTTATTGAATAGACCGGTAATTAAACAGTCGTAATTAGCCAGTGTTGCCAACACGGTTCAATCGTATCAATTTTGGTTCAATTTAGAGGCTATGGTAAAATCCAGTGAAGTTTTATGGTAGGCCTTCCTTTAACCTGTCAGATGTGAACTTAATTATAACTCATAATGAGTAGCTACATAACTTATAAAAGGCCGGAAAAAATTACGGAGAATAACCTTTGAAATCGCCCTAAACGGTGTACCCATTAGCTTTTCGAATGAGCGTCAGTATAAATAGATGAATAGATAAATAGATGACGCTACTTCAAGGGCGCCCGCAGAAAAATTTCCAGGGGGGCCAGAGGCCAAAATATCGGTGGTGGTTGGGCGATGGGGAATAAATTTCAGGATATTTTTTCGTAGGAAAAAGTTCATGTTTAAATACTTTTAGGAAAAAAAAACTCTCAAATAAAAAGAGCAATTAAATTGCATGCAAAATGAATCAAAATACAGTAAATCTTAAATGACAAGAATTCCTGGCAAAGGTATCAATTTATTTAACCAATAATATATTTAATTATTATGCATTTAATCGTAAAAGAAAATCAAACTCAAACCAAAATTACAGAAAGATTTATTGCTTCTGTAGATTATAACGGATGTAGACTTGTCTTACGCCTTAGAGTAGTTTACAGAAGGAGTGGAGATACTCGAAAATCATTCTGCCTGCATAGATACCACATTTCGATTTTATAATGGCCATGTAAAATGTACCTCTTTCATAACAGGACAATGCTCCCCCTCGAATTTAAATTCCTCATATAATAAGACATAAAAAAAGAATAGCGAAAGAAAAACAAAATAACTTGCTAACCAGCTGTCAAAATGACCCTCTTTCTTTTTATTGTCCTATTCAACTAAATAAAATGAACAGGTTCAGAAAACTTTTCTTCATTGGAGAATCTTATCAAATAATTTGTGATAAAAAACTGAAAGTAAAATGTGACTTGGGTCAACATTCACCAAAACTAAAAATGGAACTCTCATGAAAATTGCTATACCGGCAGTATTGGCTTTTTATGCTGATTCTAAATATATAAAATTCTTTCAGTTTATTGTTACCCACCGAAAACCAAAAATCCAAGAAAATTTGCCTGATTTTTGAAAAAAGGGAAAACACCCCCAAAAAGCAAGCAATCTTATTGAAAATCCCTTTAATAGATACATCATATCAGAAAGCCCTATCATAGAGGTTTCAAGTTCCAATCTTCAAAATGTGGAATTTTTTTTTTTTCAGAAGAAACATCGTCGATGCATGTTTATTTGTTTTGTGTTTTTTTCCCCAGGGGTTATTGTATCGAACCGAAGGTCCAAGATAATTGGAAGGGAGCTCATTCAAATGTAAATTTAAAGCTCTTTTTGAAGTCATCATAAAGATTGGGCCAGGGGACAGTCTTGCTTTCTGCCATTTTATGGCACCAAACTACGGATTTACCCAAAGAGGACGAATTTGCAACCAATTTAATATTCTGAGAAGCTAATTGATTCAAAAGTATCAATAACTATATATTAGGCTTCCCAGTTGCAAAAAATGTAATGCCATACAGTGGCAGTACTGAATTCAACCATGTTGATTTGCTTTATTTGTAATGAAATTAGGCTACGTTTGGTGATCTATAATTTCGTATCAGCTATCAAACAGTTCGTGGTAACGAACTGTAAGTAAGGAGCGACCCGGCTCAATGGTAACCGAAAGTCTAAAAAACGGAATTTTTATACCAATAGATACATCAAAAGAATTAGATTTTAATTGTGATTTCAAATATATAAGTTTCATCAAGTTTAATCTTACCCATCAAAAGTTACGCGCCTGAGATAATTTGGCTCATTTTCGAAAAAAGGGGAAAAGACCCCCTAAAAGCTATAGAACCTTAATGAAAAACACACCATCATATTCAGCGTATCAAAGAACCCTACTGTAGAGGTTTCAAGCTCCTATCTACAAAAATGTGGAATTTTTCATTTTTTGCCAGAAGAAAGATCACGGATGCATGTTTATCTGTTTTTTTTTTTTTTTCTTTTTCCCATGGGTAATCGTATTGACCCAGTGGTCCTAGAATATCGTGAGAGGGCTCATTCGAACGGAAATTAAAAGTTCTAGTGCCCTTTTTAAGTGACCAAAAAAATTGGAGGGCAACTTGGCCCCCTCCCACGCTCATTTTTTTCCCGAAGTCACCCGATCGAAATTTTGAGATAGCCATTTTGTTCAGCATAGTCGAAAATCTAATTAATATGTCTTTGAGGATTACTTAATCCCCCACTGTTCCCGGGGAAGGGCTGCAAGTTATAAACTTTGCCCATTGTTTATAGTGTTGGTTAATGGCAAGTATACAGGTGTTTTCAGGAGGATTTTTTTTCTAGTGGGGGGTCGGGTTTAGAGTAGGGGATACGTGGGAGTATCTTTCCATGGAGGATTAGCAGCATTATTTAAAAAACGATCAGAAATTAAATAAAAAACAAGTTTTTTTCAACTGACAGTAAGAAGCAACATTAAAACTTAAAACGAACAGAAATTATTACGTATATGAGGGGGTTCGCCCTCTAGTCAATACCTCGCTCTTTACGCTACAGTTTTTTTTAGTACTTTCAAAAGAGCCATCTATTCTAATTAACCGGCCTTTGTGATTCAGGGGTTTGTGATTCGGACAAAATTCGAACCTTAGCGTAAAGAGCGAGGTATTGACTAGGGAGCGAACTCCCTAATATACATAATAAAAACATACGAATATAGAAATTCGTTACGTAAGTTAATTCGTAAGTTACGTCAGAGCAAAATTTCGAGAAAGCCAATTAGCCAAAAAAAAAAGGAAAATTAATATGCGGTGAGCCAAAAATTAATATACGGTGCGCCAAAATCAAAGCTGTATTAATTCAAAAACGTTCAGAAATTAACTAAAAAAAACGAGTTTTTTTATAACTGAAAGTAAGGAGCGACATTAAAACTTAAAACGAACAGAAATTATTCCGTATATGAAAGGGGCTTTCCCCTCCTCAACACCTCGCTCTTTACGCTAAAGTTTTTATTGTTTTAAAAAATACAGTTGTGAGACAGAGTCAAAGCTGCATTAATTCAAAAACATTCAGAAATTAACTAAAAAAAACAAGTTTTTTTAAACTGAAAGTAAGGAGCGACATTAAAACTTAAAACGAACAGAAATTATTCCGTATATGAAAGGGGCTTTCCCCTCCTCAACACCTCGCTCTTTACGCTAAAGTTTGACTCTGTCTCACAACTTTATTTTTTAAAACAATAAAAACTTTAGCGTAAAGAGCGAGGTGTTGAGGAGGGGAAAGCCCCTTTCATATACAGAATAATTTCTGTTCGTTTTAAGTTTTAATGTCGCTCCTTACTTTCAGTTAAAAAAACTTGTTTTTTTTAGTTAATAATAAGAGGCGTGAGTCATTGTTTAGGTGGCGGTAGGGTAGATTCCTAAAAAATACATTTTAATGGACAAACTGCTTACTCTTCATGAGGCTTCAGATAGATGTTGAAATAGGTATGGGGGGAGTAAGAATTAATTAAAATATTTCTCTATACAACTAAAATGTTACTTTCCCATATCTCGCAGCACAGAGGTGGAAAAAGCAAGCCAGGTAAAAAATCAGCCCGCCAGGAAATTTCTTTGTGGTGGCAAATACTGCTAGAAATTTAGTTTTCAGCAATTTTAAATGGTAAGATTTTTCTTTTTCTATTTATATGAAGTACTTCAAAGTATTTAAACAAATGAATGTAACGTATTTATCGATAAGAAAATCCTTTTGTAGAAGTTGTGGTGGCTTCAGTTATGTTGAAGATCAAAAGTCTCACAGAAATTCTATCCATCCAAACAATAATAATCCTTTCCATCCAACTTAAATTGCAAATTTAAACGTAGGACGGTATTAATCAACGTACAATTATTGATTTACGCATTTTAAAAGCAATTAACCAGGGATTTAATTGACCGGTACCTCAAATTATATTTTGGTTAGGCCTGGGTATGATTTGGAAAACAATCAGAAGTTAAATAAAAAAAACAAAAACTTTTCAACTGAAAGCAAAGAACAGATTTGAAACCTATTTGAACAAATTACTCTTTATAGGAAGGGGGCTGCCTTCTCCTTAGCTCCTTACTATTTAATGAAGTTTGGCCTTTGTCTAAACTTAAAAAAAAAATTGCAATTGGAAAAGAGATTTTTCAAAGCACTAAAAAAACTTTTGTTTAATGAACAAGGTGATGAGAAGGGGCAGTCCCCCTTATATACAGAATAATTTATATTTCTTATAAGTTTTAAACTTTCTCCTTACTTTAGTTTGGAAAACCTTTTCTATTTGTTTAATTACATTTCATGAAACTGTAAACTTTTATGAATCCAATACTTTTGGTAACGCAGAAAAAAGATCAATATTTCAATGATCTGTTTGGATTTTGATGGGTAATCCAACAGTTCGTGGTAACGAACTGTAAGTAACGAGCGACCCGGCTCAATAGTAACCGAAACTCTGAAAAACGGCATTTTGATATCAATAAATGTATCAAAAGAATTGGCTTATTATGCTGATTCCAGATATGGCATCAGCCGTTTCCTTAAGTTTACTTTTACCAATCAAAAGCTACGAACCTGAGAAAATTCGTACAATTTTCGAAAGAAGGGGGAAATACCCTCTTGAAGTCATAGAATTTTAATGAAAACCACATCATCAGATTCAGCGTATCAAAGAACCCTGTTGTAGAGGTTTCAAGCTCATACCTGTAAAAATGTGGAATTTTGTAATTTTTTGCCAGAAGAAAGACCACGGATGCGTGTTTCTTTTATATAATTTTTTTTTCCCAGGGGTGATCGTATCAACCCAGTGCACCTAGAACGTCGAGAGAGGGCACATTCTAACGGAAGTATAAAGTTCTAATACCTTTTTTAATTGACCAAAAAACTGGAGGGCAACTAGGCGCCTCCCACGCCTTTTTTTCCTCAAAATTGGCCCATTATTTACGTAGCCTATAGTATTTGGTATTGGGAAGTATGCATACATTTTTCGGGTGGGGAGGGGAGGACGAATTTTTTGATGGGAGTATTTTGCACGGGGAGAACTTTCTATGTAGAGGGAAGCTTCCAGGGGGGGGGGGGGTGAACTTTTCAGGGGAAATTTTACACTGGGTGAATTTGCCAGAAATCCTATACGAAATTTCTTTAAATGTCTTGATTTCTCTTTACCGATTCAATTTTAGCGCATGGAGATGTTAAGAAAAACTGTAGCATGAGAGTGAGGTTTTGAGGAAAGGGCACCCCCGCCCCCCTCATATAAGTAATAATTTCTGTTCGTTTTAAGTTTTAATGTTGTTCCTTACTTTCAGTTGAAAAAAAACTTTTTTTTTATTTAATCAAGCTTAGAAACAAACATTATTCTAAAGGCAATGGAAAAAGTATGTCAATTAAAATAAAAGTATATAAAAATGAAAAAGGTAATTAATTTCAAAAAATACACAAATAAATACCCTACTTATAAAAACTAAGATATAAACTCCCAGCATTCAGTTTTTTGAGCAATGCCAAAGCGTTGGACGGATATTTTTTAACAATATCGACAGTTTTGAACCTGTTTACCAAACACAAAAATATTTAATGCCTTTAAACTCAATCGTTTATAAAAAGTAAGGCATTATCAAAGTAGTTTGTTCAAAGTAAAACACTAAAACTAAGATTAAGAAAATCAAAAAAAAAAATTAATTCAATATTTTTAGTTTAATTTTGAATACCAAAAACCAATATATTTGACACCTTTATGCTTCATAACTGTAAAAAATTTATTCTTTTCAGAGTGAAAACTAGATAAATACTATCACTCCGGAAAAAAAGATAATAAGACACAAAAAAACGTGTCCGTTCAGGGGGAAATTAAGAAATTCCCAGAATTCCGTTCAAGGGAAACATTTTTGATCATAGTGGCTTCATATATCAGCTCATGGGTACTCTTATAATGCAAGCAAAAGTAGTCGGTATATTTTTACCGAAATTGCCCCTATTTAAGTTTTTTTCCCTTGTGTTTTGTATGATTATATGAACTTTCTTATGTACTAATAACTGTACTAATTAGTAATAAACAAATACATATTTAGGATTACCATCAAAAGCTTATTCATTGATTTAAATTTATCAATACTTAGGCTCTTTCGTTATTGACAAGGATCCTTAATTACTTACCATTCTTTACTATGAAGAATTTGATTTTTTTTTTTTTTTACTCCAACCAAATCATATATAAAAATGTTTGTGAAAAACTGTAAAAGGATCACTCAGTCACAAATTAGAACTTATATTTTCCTTATTAAGGGTCAAAATGTATTGGCAGGCAGCCAACAATGGGACAACACAAATTTTTTTTCATGTTTTTTTTTCCTATTCTGCTCTCTTTCCTTTGGTTTCCATATAATTGCTTTATTGTCCCAGATTTCCAGGGGGTGGGCACACCCCCCCCCCTCCTGCAGGCGCCTCCTGCACTACTTACTGATGTTTTACATATTTTGTAGTTGGTGATTAGGGATCAAATAGCTTGTCTAAAGAACCCCTTGTCCAGAATAATACCGGCCTCAACTAAAATCTGAATTCCTCGGTACATTTTGGTTTATTCTGGCTGTACTTGCACCTTTATGACTTCTAAAATTGATTATGTTATATTCGTTGAAAATTTTCCTGAAATTTTCTCCTATCGCTTTTTTGGTGGGATATTAGCAAAAGAAACAAAAGTTTGCTGAACTCAAGCAGACGCAAAAACAAATATATGCAAATTTAATTATATGAGAAAACAATGCTCCAAATTGACATCAAACAATCCGTGGTAACACACTGTAAGTAAGGAGCAATTCGGCTCAATAGTAACCGAAACTCTAAAAAACAGAATTTTGACACAAATAGATGCATCGAAAGAATCATATTTTTATGCTGATTTCAAATATATAAGTTTCATAAAGTTCAGTCTTACCAATCAAAAGTTACGAGCCCGAGAAAAATTGCCTTATTTTCAAAAGAATCTTAATGAAAATCACACCATCAGGTTCAGCGTATCAGCAAACCCTACTGTAGAGGTTTCAAGCTCCTATCTGCAAAAATGTGGAATTTTGTATTTTTTGCCACAAGAAAGATCACAGATGCGTGTTTATTTATTTTTTTTCTACTTTTTTCCCCAGGGCTGATCGTATCGACCCAGTGGTCCTAGAAGATCGCGAGAGGGCTCATTCGAACGGAAATTAAAAGTTCTGGTGGCCTTTTTAAGTGACCAAAATATTGGAGGGCGACTAGGCCCACCCCCACGCTCATTTTCTCCCAAAGTCATCCGATCAAAATTTTGAGATAGCCATTTTGTTCAATATAGTCGAAAAATCTAATAAGTATGTCTTTGAGGATGACTTAATCCCCCACAGTCCTCTGGGGAAGGGCTGCAAGTTGTGAACTTTGCCCATTGTTTACATATAGTATTGGTTACTAGGAAATATAGAGACGTTTTCAGGGGAGGATTTGTTCTGGTGGGGGGTCGGGGAGAGAAGGTGACATGGGAGGATCTTTCCATGGGGGAATTTTTCGTGGAGAAAGGGAATTTTCCATGAATTGGGCACCGGAACTCCCATCATTATTCAAAAAAACGATCAGAAATTAATAAAAAACAAGTTTTTTCAGCTGAAAGTAAGCGGTAAAATTAAAACTTAAAACAAACAGAAAATATTACGTATATGAAGGGGTTGCCTTTCCTCAATAGCTCGCTCTTACGCTAAAGTTTTGTTTTAATTTCTAAAAGAGGTTATTGTTCTATCTAAACAGTCTTTGTGATTCATGTGTCACTCCTAAGCAACTGGAACAAAAATCAAGCTTAGGTTATTATAAGATTATTATTAGTTAGAAAATTAAATTAATATGCAAATTTCGTTTTAATTATTCATGTGCGGTGAGCATTCTTAAAAACCAGCATTAATTCAAAACGTTCAGAAATTAAATTAAAAAAAGTTTTTTTTTTAACTGAAAGCAAGGAGCGACATTAAAACTTAAAGCGAACTGAAATTTTTCGTATATGAAAGGGGCC
This sequence comes from Artemia sinica, assembly GCA_027921565.1. NCBI lineage: Eukaryota > Metazoa > Arthropoda > Branchiopoda > Anostraca > Artemiidae > Artemia > Artemia sinica. The sequence continues at coordinate 22,490,834 of CM051260.1, forward strand.
GTCCCCTCCTCAACGCCCCGCTCTTTACGCTGAAGTTTGACTCTTTATCAGAACTCTACTTTTTAAACCATAAAAAACAACTGCGTAAAGAGCGGGGTGTTGAAGAGGGGACAGCCCTTTCATATACGGAATAATTTCTGCTGGTTTTAATTTTTAATGTTGCTCCTTACTTTCAGTTAAAAAAAACTCATTTTTTTATTTAATTACTTAAAAGAAGTTCAATCGAGACTGAAGAACAAACATGAAACAAGGCAATTCATTTTAAGTTAGATGCTAAAAAAACAAGAATTGCATTAAAAAATGTGCACCTGATTTAAAAAAATATATATATATATATCTGAAAGAGTTGCTTTGTTTTTTGTTTTTTTTTCAGTCCTAGCTGAATTTCCTTTGAGTGATGATGCTAGGACAGTCTTAATTTTGAGTTTTAGTTTTAATAGTCCCGTATTTTTTTTCTTAAGTCTAATTTTATAGTTATTTATTTGTTTTGTTGATGACAGTGCTCAGATATATAGCCAAAATATTCATTTAGAAAAATCTTTACTGTCTTGAAATAGTTCCTCGTTCTTTTACCTTTACTTATAAGACATGCTAGCCACTCGGTTGAAATGTTTGATATTTCTTGAAACATATTCATGAGAAGATTTTCAATTTGGATCAATCATACAAATTAAAAATCTTTTGGCTCTTCCAGTAGAAGGCTATCTTATACTCCCACGAGAACACCGTGCTGCCACCTGCAACTTTTTTACATAATTTATGCATGTTTTTATGTCTGTTCGTTGTCAGTGAGAATGAAAAAACTGGATTTTTCTCACATTGATGGATGTTTTTTTGGACGGTTATGTGTGTTGGTCAATTTATTTGATGTTTTTCATGGATGTCAACATCAATTCATGTCTGTTTTATGGTTTTTGTCAGTGAGAATGAAAAAACAGGAACTTTCTCACATTTATGGATGTCAACAGCAATTTATGTCTGTTTTATGGTTCGTTGTCAGTGAGAATGGAAAAACATGAATTTTCTCACATTGATGGTTGTTTCTTGGATGGTTATGTGTGTTGGTCAATTTATTTGATGTTTTTCATGGATGTCAAAAGCAATTCATGTCTGTTTTATGGTTTTTGTCAGTGAGAATGAAAAAACAGGAACTTTCTCACTTTGATGGATGTTTTATGGTTCATTGACAGTGAGAATGGAAAAACAGGAATTTTCTCACTTTGATGGATGTTTCAAGGTCGATTTATTTGTTGTTGTTTGTCCAGGTGTAATGACACTGGGGTGATTTACATAATCGGTGGGGGAATTATTGGTTCACGAACGGGGAATTAAGAAACAAACCTGGCTTCATTGTTGTTTGGCTAGCCTAACCTGAGAAATTGATTTACATAATCGGTGGGGGAGAATGTATTGATTTACGAAAGGGGGAATTAAGAAACAAACATGGCTTCATTGTTGTTTAGCTAGCCTAACCTGAGAAATTGATTTACATAATCGGTGGGGGAGAATGTATTGATTTACGAAAGGGGGAATTAAGAAACAAACATGGCTTCTTTGATCTTTAGGCGAACCCAACCTGAGAAATTGATTTACATAATCGCTAGGGGAATGTATTGATTCACGAAAGGGGGAATTAAGAAACATTATGGTTTCTTTAATCTTTAGGCCTGAGGGATTTATTTATTATTGTTGTTTTGGACAAGTGCATGCTAGGGATGAATGTCAAGGTGTCCAGGAATAGGAAACCGGAAGTACATGCATCCTTCTCAGCCAATCAGCGAGTCGGATACATCCTCCTTCTCAGCCAATCAGAGAGCTGGTTACATATGGTTTTCCCCATTACATAACAATTCACCCTTGAGATTTCGTATATAACGGACATGCATTGTGATTAAATTATCAGAAAGTATTGTGACACAATGGAAACAACAATGAATGTTTTTGATGAGCTTGAAGCCTTGGCAGCCACAATTAGCAATGTGAGTACATTTTCATTTTTTATTTTCAAAATAAAATTATTTTCCTTGGTCACCCTCTAGTATATTTAGATAAGTACCCCTCCCACCCCCCACAAACCTAACCAACGTGCAATCTTTATACTCACTAGAAAACATAAAATATGTTCATTTTATTACATAAACCTAACACCCCTCCCAGCCCCACTCTGATTTTACAGGTATAATTCTTGCTAATAGAAATATTTCTCTTTTTTCGATAAATTTATTCTTTCTGTAAGCCTATCAAAAAGTGAAATTCAACTTCTGTCTATTCCCATAGCTATTAATAAACTGTTTCCATTTAAGCCACCACCGCCGCCTACTTGACTTAAAAACATTTTTCCGCAATGATTTAAACAGCTGACACCCCACAATTGCACTTCCTGCTTGTTAATCCTTAACGTTAGCGACTTAACCAAAAGGTTTCAACGATAAAAAGGATTTGTTTTTCTCTTTCTCAAGTTAAAACGGTTTTAAGCAAAAAGAGATTACTGTTTATTAAGCTTGTGGATTCGTAACCTGTATTTGCAGGAGAACCGGTGAAACAGGATTATTTCCAAAAATAATTACTAACAATATATTTAGGACATTGGTGAAAGGGGGGGGGGACATGCCTCAATTCTATCACCATTATTGTAAAATGAAAACAAAGTGTTTGCATGAAAAGTAAGGGGGCTGGGATGTCTATGAATAAGCCTTTTTTTTAATTAATTAAAATAGCATTTGATTTCTGAGTTTAGTATATTTTTATTTTTTGCTTTACTGAAAATGCTGGCGTAGGGGGGCTTTCTTAGTGATAAATGCTTTTCTAGGCAAAATTATGGTTCGTGTGGAAGGTGATACTAATTTTCCTTCTTTTAAAAAAGGGGGGAAATTATTTCAATACTAACTTTTTTCTCTTCTTTAAGGCAAATTGTGAAGAATGTCCGTCGCCGCCACCCAGTAAGAGAGCAAGGGCTAATAATGCGGCCCCTGCGAAGGCGACAGTCATACAATATGGTCGCTGGCCGAAGCCTCCTAAACAAGTGATGCCTGCCCAAGCCGTGTTGGAATGTGACATCGCTAGCACATCCCTCTCCTTGGACCTCTAATAGCTGCCCCATCAACGCTAGGTCAGGAGGTTACCCTCCAGCATGCTATGTCAGATCCATCCGACACCCAACCCCATACGGATTATGCAAATGTAAGCATTTTTTTCCTACCTATCATATAGAAATATCTACCAATTTCTTCCAACTTTTTTAGGCCTTTTCTACATGCACCATTTTGGAACACTGTGTAAAAGTGTATCTCAGCGGGATATTGAAAGATTTTTTCTCCCCAAAGGAAATATAATGTTCTCCCCTTTTGAATCATGTCAAGTGCATGCATTCACCCTTTGCTAAATTAGATTAGTGAAGCAAAAAAAATGCTCTATATCCCGCTCATAATAAGTAGCAAAATCCATTGCATTATAAATTGCTTTATTAGCGAATGGTTCACATTGCCTCTACAATAAAAAAAAAACAACTTTCTATCGGAATGAGTTGTGTATCATGAGAGGAGATGGCTATCCATTTTAAATCATGTTTTTTTTTCCAGAGCAGATAAAGAGTATTAATATGAAATTTTATTTGGAGGGATTGTTTGAACAATATCAAATTGCCGCCTTCTATGTCATGCGATGTTTTAGACTGTAAATATCTTATACTAATATAAGATATGCTATGGGACCGAGAAGCGCCGCAGGAAGCGCTGCGGGCCGGGGAAGCGTCGCGGGAAGCGCTGCGGGCCCGAGAAGCGCCGCGGGAAGCGATGCGGGCCCGAGAAGCGCTGCGGGAAGCGCTGCGAGAAGCGCTGCGGGAAAGCGCCGCGGAAAAAAAAATAATAAAAACAGTAGGGCTGATTTGAACACTGAAACTATTTTTTTTTTTGAACAAAATCAAATTGCCGTCTTCTATGTAAAGCGGCGTTTTAGATTGTAAATATCTTATATTAAGTTGGATTTTCTTTAAGTTGAATTAACCAAATGCTACTATGCGCATACTGCTACTACTACTACTACTACTAAGCGCTGACTTTAAATAATACGTAAATAATAATCCAAATTTTAAAAGCAGTAGGGGATGATTTGAACACTTTGAAAATAAGCTATTTTTCATTTATAGGTTGGACGACCATTGGTCCCTTATTCTTTGTCTCCCCCCTCATCAGTTGGAGAAGGTGAGGAGCTCTCCAACAACATTTCACCATGGAGTGATATCGCTAATTCCGATGAAATACCTGACAATATTGATGAGTATTTAAATGATTTTTTAAATGTAGATAATAGCACAGTTGGGCAGGGGGGACTTGAGCCCAAATACGCTACAGCTTTTGGAGGATTTCACAAACGAATTAACTGGGAACCCTTCTCCTCCTCCTCCTCCAGCCTCCAATACCTTAACGAGTCCACTTCAAACAACTGAAGTGGAACATACCCCAGATATTGTTGAACAACTTGGGGGAGGGGATAATATACAAGAGGGGGATGGGGGTACAACTTTTCCCGATTTTCAATTGACCAACACAATTTTAAATGCAATAGTTGTTTACACTGCGTCTTTTGGAGACCCTTTTAATTCACTTATGGGGGGAAAATTTGTTTTTGACCCCGTAGAAATTGTGCACGACTATGTAGATAAAATTCGTGCACTGCTGGAGAATCAAATTCAATTGTGGGGGAGGGATTCAATTAAGGTTTCTATTGTTTTAAAAGTGTTCTATTTAAATGAGGGGAAAAGCGAAGTTTATTATCATTATGTACATTCCGAGATGCGTTTGGTTTATTCGAATTTAGAAAATTTTGAGGGTGCTTTCATGGATTGGGTAGGTCAAATTATAACGCATCTTGAGAACTTTAATGAAAACGGTAGTGGGTCTCTAGTTCCTTTTGTTGAAAATTTAAGTGTAAATATTTGTAAATTTAAGAAAGATTTTATTTTAAGAGGGGGGGCAGGGTCTGAGGGGTCAGTAGTTTTAAATTATAATCCAGATCTAGTAGGTTGTCAAGGGGTCCAGCGGATTTGTTTTGAAACAGGTCAAAAATGTTTCAGGTATGCTTTCCTCATATCAGCATTTCAGCCTCTAGCAGATGACGCTACCAAGACGGATTTAGACAATTGGGCTGTACATGGGAAGGACGGGTCCAATTTCCCCATTGTAGATTTCTCTTGTTTAGAAGGAAAATACCCAGTAACGCTTCGATCCATTGATATTTTTGAAAGGGCTAATGCCCATTTAAATATCGGCGTTACTGTGGTTCAGTATGAAACTGAATTTGAAGATGGGGTTCGTTCTAAAAGGAACGGGGTGGTCTTCCCTGTAAGGGGCCCGTCAATTGATTTGGTCAGACACTGGGTTTGGTTGTTATACACACCACCTAGTGACCCCGCCAATTCAATTGGCCATTTTAACCCTATCACAGACATCAGTAGAGTTCTGGGGGGTGGTAAGCATAAGGGGGTATGTTTCTACTGTCCAACATGCCTCTCTAGATTTTGACTGAATTAAAGTTGCAAAATCATATGAGGCATTGTAGCCGGCATGGCTACCAGACAGTGGAAACGGTTTCTGGGGATAGGGCTATTTTACGCTTTAAAAATTTCCAGAACACCCTTCTCCAGTGCAACAAAATATCTTTAGACTGTGAAGCTAAGCTGGTGGAGGTGAACGATCCCCAATTTCCAAACCGAGTCAAAGAACATCAGGCTATTGCAGTGTCCTATGCTCATGCGCAAAGAGACAGTTCTAACACCATGCGGTTGTTAGAAATAGTAGAAACGTTGGATGAGGGGGGGTGTATGGTCAAGGCACTGACTAAACTAATTGGCACGGCTAATGGTGCTATTTCTCGTTTGAGAAATACCCATTATCCAATGGTGCTGTCTGCAGAGGATCGTCTCGCGATTAAAAATCAAAAAATATGTTGGGTTTGTAAGGGGGAGTTTGTAGAGGGGGATAAGGGGACTAAAGGGAAAAGAGGGGGGAGGGGGAAAGTCAGAGATCATAATCACTTGTGGCAGGAAATATCATCTGGGGGTAGTAATTTTAGGGGGGTTGCGCATCAATCGTGTAATTTAAATGTTAGCCAGCAGTTTTTTATCCCTGTTTTTATCCACAACTCTAATTATGACTTAAAATTTATTTTACCGGCACTGGCACGTATGCATAGGGAGGGAGGGGGAGTAGATAGTCCATGGGTAAATAGTTCATTTACCTATAACATTATCCCCAAATCGGCCGAGAAGTTGTTGCTTCTCGAACTGAAATGGCAGGCAGTGGATAATGGGCATACGTGTTGGAATAAAATCAGGTTTTCAGATTCCTTTAGTTTTTTTCCCAAGGCATTGAGTCAATTGATTCAAGTGCAGAAAAGCGACAATTTTGATAGCTTTCCCTTGCTTAAACAGCACTTTCCAGACGGTGAAATGTATGATCTGTTGACCTGCAAAGGTGTATACGCATACGATTATTACTGTTCTGGCGCTCGCTTAAGTGAGGTGAAACTATCTCCAATTGAAGCCTTTTACAATTCACTGACCAACAGTGAATGCACAGCCGAGGAATATGAGTTTGCCAAGTAGGTGTGGTCCAAGGGGGATTGTAAAAATGGGTGGGATTATTGTAGACTGTACTTGGCCAGTGACGTTTTAACTCTATTGGATATAGTCTGTAAGAACACAGACCAAATCTATTCAGAGTTCGGGTTAGATATAGGCTATTATTTTTCCACACCCCATTTAGTGATGGATTTGATTTTAAAAATTAGCAGGGAGGAAATAGGCCTAATCACAGATGTAGATCAACACCTTTTTGTAGAGCGTTCAATGAGGGGAGGGTATGTTTTTCATGGGGACCGCGTCTTGTCAACCGATCCGAGCGGACAAAGCACCGGTGCAAAGTCAAATGCAGTGTTCTTGGACATGAACTCATTGTACCCCTCGGCAATGTCTCACTACTCTTTGCCGTGTGGGAACTATCAATGGCTTGAGAATCCTTGTGAGTTCCCCGACATTACCACCGTCGAGGACAATGGGCCACAAGGATGGTTCTTTGAAATTGACGGTCACATTCCGCTGGCGCTTCACGACTCAGTCAAAGATTTTGTCTTTCCCTGTATCAATCGGCCCGTGAGCAGGGACTCTCTGAGCCCCTACAATCGATCATTGGTTGAGGATATGGGGATGCACTGGACTCCCTCCAAACAGAAACTGATTGCTGATTTGGACCCTAAGGAGAATATCGTTGTTCATCATGTGGTTTTGCACTGGATGGTGAGCAATGGTTTCAAGATCACCAAAATACATAGGGTCCTGCAGTTCAATCAGCGACCATATTTAAAAACGTTTATCGATACTTTTGTCGATAAACGCTCTAGGGCAAATTCAAAGGTGGAGAAGGAATTGTACAAACTCATCCTAAATTCAGCGTTTGGCAAAATGTGTGAAAGCGTACGTAATAGATCTCGCTGCGACGTCGTGACTGACCCTCTAGAGTGTGCACGAATTATTGCCGACCCCAATTTTACATCGTTCACGAGCATAGAGGCTGGCATGTTTCTTCTACACAGGCGAAAGCGGAATGTGGTACTGAACAAGAATATAGCAGGCGGCAGTTCAGTACTGGAAATTTCAAAAAAGCTCATGTTGTCGTTCTTTTACAATGTGTGCAAGGTGCAATGGCCACGGGAGGGGGAGGTTCAAGTTTACTATGGGGATACAGATTCTCTGCTGCTAAAGGTAAATGGGACTAATGATTTATTGGGTGATTTAGAAAAGGGGGAACACATCAGCTCGCGGATGGATTTCACCAACTGGAATCCATCACTTTACCCCGAGTTGGTGAAACGTCAAGCCCCCAACCAACTATTAATGTTAAAATCAGAGACGGGGAGTGATTTGATATCCAGGGGGGTGTTCCCGGGCCCCAAAGTTTATTGCGTTGAAACTCATAGTGGGGATGAAAAGAAGGCGTGTAAAGGGGTGCCTACACATTTTGTAAAGAGCAATTTCAACATGAGCGTGTACAGAGACTGTGTAGAAAGTAGCCTAGTGCCGAGAGCACAAGTGCTTGCAATTTGCTCTCTACAGTATAGAAATTATACTGTGAGAGTGGAAAAGAATGCAATGTCGTGTATATCCGACAAAGTCTATGTGCTCGAGAATGGTGTGAGTGTCCTACCTCATGGCCACTACCGTATTTCAGACCGAGTTGAATGCATAGACTATCGCAATCAACTTGGTCTGGATAAATTAACCTAACCTGACTAACCCAACCACTAACCAACTAACAACCACCAACCCATTCATAAATTAAATGCTCCAACTAACCACTCAACCCGTTCATAAATTAACTAACCTCAACTAACCCAACCTCAACTAACCTGTAGCAGCAGCAGTGACGACAACTATTGTGTACTGTTTTTTCACCCCGCGGTTCCCGGGGGGTGGGAGGGGGGGGGCCCTTCCCGCGGTCGGCTCCCGGGGGGGGGGAGGTCCCGCCCGCCCCGCGGCCCTGGGGGGGATCCCACCTTTAAATTCACTGTAATGTTCAACTGTGCTAGTTCATGTTCCAAGTGTTTTCGGTTTTTGTTGTTGTATAGAAAAGTGTTTTTTGTACAGAAAAGTGTTTAAAGACAATAAGTACTGTTGATGTTGTTGTACAGAAAAGTGTTGGTACAGAAAAGTGTTTTTTAAAGACAATAAGTGCTGATGATGGACAAAAGTGTTTTTTATTTATATTGTACATAAAGTGTTATCATTGCAGTTCATGTTGAACAAATAGAGTTTTCATGTTGACCATGAAATTTTGTGAACTGTTCTTGTTGAACAAGTGTTATTTTTATCGTTGCAGTTCACGTTGAACAAATGTTTGTTTTCATATTGCCGAAATAAATGCTACCATGAAATATTGTTTTTTTGTTGTTCTTGAATAGATAGATCAATGGGAAAATTATTGCTACTTATTCATTGGACACGTATGATTTACAGTTAGTTGTAGTCCGACTGTTGTCAACAGCATGTATCAATTTAAAACACCCTTCAGATCGTTTCTGTGTGGGCTCTCAATGTCGGGGAAAACAACACTTTTAGCTAAAATAATTCAAAATTGCGATAAAATGTTTTTGGAAAAACCGAAAAAAATCTACTATGGCTATAGTATTTGGCAGGAGTCCTATGATAAAATAAAAGCTATTGCCACAACCATACCAATACAATTCATACGGGGACTTGATGTTTTCAATAGTATTGAACCGAACTCGTGGCTGATTATTGATGATTTGGCTGAATCCATTGAACAGTTCTCACAGGAAATGCTACAACTGTTCACTGTTCGCTCCCACCATGAACACATTTCCATAACCCTAGTTCTACACAATCTGTTTCATCAGAGCAAATGTATGCGAACCCTTGCTTTGAATTGCACTATCTATATTATCTATCGAGGTGTTTGTGATTCTAGCTCGCTCATAACTCTCAATAAACAGATATACCCCGGCGCCCCTAAATTTCTGTTGTCAGCGTACACTCAGGCGACTAGCAAGCCCTACGGTTACATTTTGCTGGATCTTAATCAGAGCACACTCGAGGATCTACGTGTAGTCACCGACATTTTCAACAATGAAATTACAGTATATCTTCCGGTGAACAGTAGAAAAGACTATTAGTTGCCATTATGACACTGAAGAAACTACACGAACAACGGCATTTATTTTCCGTTTTAAGCACTTCAAAACCCTTGCTTAGGAAGGCCATACTCAAACATGGTGTTGACAATGATTTCATTAATCTAATATCTGAACTTTGTTTAAATTTAACTGAGGGCAATGTTCAACTGCCAGAAGGTGTTAGACAACAGACAAAGCAACATCGTTCCACTGTACGCGCCTTGGCTTGTAAAAACAAGGGGAAAATTTTTAAAAGAAAACGGCTCCTTTAAGCAGGCGGTAGCTTTTTCACACTTTTACTGCCAATAAATGCAGGACTTGTAAACAGTTTTCTCTAGAGAGAGAGAGAATGGCTAAACCCTATAAATTGACACCATTTGAACTTGTCCTCTCGCCCGTCGAACATTTTGAAGACAATCTAAGCAAATTCATTAATGATGAGAATATTGCCGATGACAAAAACTGCTTTTACTCCAAGATGCATTGCGACGTGTGGACAAACATAAACCTTATCGTGAGAGACCCGTCGCTGTCGCCACTGATCCCTCTAAACAGGAAACATCTCCTCAAGATTCTGCAGCACTGCAATCAAAGGAGAAGGAATTGAATTCAATTGTATCAAAAATTGGAAACCTATTGCCAGTGACCTATCGAGAACAGAGTAAAAGAGTATTATCTTATCTCATGTTGGAAACTGCTGATGAACATCAAGTTCAAGTCGATAGCACAGGGAAACGAATTATAATTCAGGGAAAAAGTTATAATCTAGTTGATTTAATTTGTGATATGGTGACGAATCGTAAAGGACTTTTATCCTTTGACAATAATCTATACACCTTTCTAAGTGTATCAAACTTTCCCAAAAGTCTTATTGGCAATAAGCAAATTCTAAAGAAACTAAGAGAATATAGTCCTCCAACAACACCAACACCAACATCATTTAAAAAAGAAGAAGAAGATTCAATATTTGAAAATACTAGCACCACTGATTTTACAACACCTGTGGCTGCTAGTCAAAAGCGAAGACGAATTGATTCACCCTCCAGTGCGCAAAAGGGGAGTGGACATTACACTACGTGTTTACGTTCAAAATGGATGAAGTTCTGAAAGGTGTCTATGAAAATATTGGTGAAGCGGAAAGTTTAAGTTCTCCCAAAACACTTTCTAAAGCTGTCTCCGGCACCACATTGAAAAAAGCAAAAGAGTATCTAGAGAATGAACCGAGTTACACACTGCATCGGAATCACAGACTTCGCGGCAAACATTATCGACAAACTAAAGCCTTTTTCCCTCTGCATATAATGCAAACGGATCTTTTAACTTTAGACGCAATTCAACAGCGTCACAATGCACCCTACAAATATATTCTGGTGGCAATCAGTGTCTTTAGTCGCTATGACTATGCCATTCCACTGCGATCAAAGAGAGGTGTTGAAGTTGCTCGGGCCATTGAAAGTATTCTAGAACAGGATTCGTATAGAAAAATTCAATCGGATCGTGGCAGTGAATTTGTTAATCCCCATGTGCAAAAGGTTCTTTTGAAATATAATACAATACTTTATCATAGTCACAGTCCGATAAAGGCTGCATTGGCTGAACGACTAATAAGAACGATTCGTCTATTAATTTCAAGATATTGTACCCTGAAAAATACACCGGCTTTTATTCATGATTTAGATAAAATCATGCAGATATACAACCATCGACCTCATCGATCTCTGTCCAACTCAAGCCCTCGGGATGTTCACTACAATGAAAATACATTTGATGCTTTTCTAAAGCAATACTCCAATGGTGAAAAAGAAAAAAAATGTGAAGAAGAAATTCAATGTTGGTGATACTGTTCGAATTAATAGAACCACCAATATTTTTGAAAAGGGGAATTATTATGGAGCACCGAACTTTTTAAAGTGTCCAAAATCCTGGACACCGAGCCCACGACATATCGTCTGCGAGACACCAAAGATGATGAGATTCTCGGCGGTTTTTATGAATATGAACTGCAAAAAGTTAGAAACACTAGTGAAATTTATCAAATTGAAAAGATATTAAAGAGTCGTACTCGTAGGGGCAAGAGACAGTTGTTTGTTCGCTGGCTGGGATACAACTCAGATTTTGATTCTTGGGTCAGTGCTGAAGACATTGACAATGCCCAATGATTTCTATGTGAGTTTCATGTCCAATGTTTCCGATCCTCTCTACAATGACTTGAATAGAACAAGTGATTTTTGGACGAAACTCTCCCCCACCATCAAATTCGACGACAATAGAAAGTATGAAGTGGCTCTTGTCGACTGTATTCTCAAAAATACCTACGACATCCTGAGAAAAGATCGTAAATATGATATAAAAATTAGACCCTATGATTGGCCGCCACCATCCTCAAGTGATCAAGAACAAATTCAAAAAATCAATTTGATGGATTATCCATACATTGAATTACCCTACGAGGAACTCACCTGTATGAATGATTTATGTCGTTCTATTAATAAAAGAATTTCCGCTCGTAAAAAAGGAGCTTTTCATTTCAACTATTCAAAGGAGGAGGGTAAGATCTACATTAGTTCACCTATTGCCAACGAAAAGGTTATTCTCAATGATAATCTAAAGGATGTTCTTGGCTTTAAGCTCAATATAATCAATGGTAAAAGTGCCGGAAACACTAATTTCATTTTTGCTGACTATCCGCCTGCCTTCTCCACAGACACCTGTATATTTCTCTATGCTTCATTTGTGGAAACATCTCGGGTTGGTAATTCAAATGTTCCCCTCCTACGAGTTCTTGAACGAAAAACCAATCAAGAACATATTCACCACTACAATATAAAGCATCTTCAGTATATTCCCGTAAACACTTCCTATTTGGAACTCTGTCAGTTAACACTAAGAACCGAATTGGGTGATCCCATAGCAATTTCAAAAGGTTTGGCTGTGATTACATGCCATTTTCGACCCATCGTTCAAAAGCAAGATGTCTAATAAAAAAGTGGTATTCACTTGTCCTGATATTGACTGCTATGTTAATACTCTTGGCCCAAGACAACAGGGCAATGGAATAGACTATTACAAAGGTCGCTCGTCAATGTCTGGCTACGGTCTTGGCAGTTGGTTTGCTAAGCTCTTTCGCTCTTCACTACCACTGGCTAGAAAATATCTTGTACCGGCTGCGACAGATTTTGCATCCTCTACACTATACGATTGGGGCTCTGGCAAGGATTTTAAAAAAAGTGCTTCGGAAAATCTTAGGTCCAGTGCGCGAACCCTTGGCGAGAGATTAAAACAAAATGGTAAAGGCTTAAAAAGGTCAAGAAACAATGCATCACTCATCAGTCTCCACTCAGGTCGGAAACGAAAGACATCATCCCTCCTGTCAAAGAAAAGAAGGAAAAAGCCGACAAGTGCTGTAAACAGAAGAAGAAGTCCCAGGAAGAAAATTGTTAGATCGAAACTAGATTTCTTCTCCTAAAATGTCCTACCTACCGCATAAGGATTCTTAACCTTCAATCACCGCCTCATTGAATCTATTCAATGCTGAAAATGTTGATGTGAGTGTCAAGCATGGATACTATGAACAATTTTATCCACAACAACCCCTCTCCGATAATATCCACTTTCAAATTTATTCCAATGAAGACTACTTTATGGACATGTCTTCAACATTTATAGATTTGTAAATGAAAGTCCGGAAATCCGATAATACAATGCCAATTCGGGCCGATGGAATATCCTATGAAAATTGTATATTACATAATTTATTTCGTCAAATTAGTGTCTACATCAATGGCACGCTGGTGAGCACAAGCAACAATCTCTCAAATTATACAAGCTATATGCAATTCATGCTGATGACACCCAAGTCATACAAGGAATTGAGAGGTACCTCCAATGGATATGAATATATTACTAATACTGATAGTACAGATGCACTTAAAAATGCTACAACTAGTGAATTACATCTAGTTGGAAAAATATATCATGAAATATTTAATATACCCCAATGGCTGCCACCCAATGTTAAAGTGGATATAAAATTGACGCTTGCACCCTCCAATTTCATATTGAGAAAAGAACTTGCTGTCAATCCTGATGTAAGTCTCTCCCTCACCTCGGCAATACTTCATGTACGCAAACAACAGGTCATGAGTTCTGTTGCTTTGGCAGTGGAAAAACTGAGAGCCAATGGAAATAATATTAAACTACTTGTTCCTCATACAATCACCAATCAACGTCATATTGCAATGGGCTCACGCACCTTCACCGATTCATCCTTTATCAATGGTGAAATTCCGTCAAAACTTGCTTTGGCATTTGTAAAAAGCGCCAGTGCAATAGGATCATGGACTGAATGCCCACATAAATTCGAGATGTTTGGACTTTCATCTCTTGTGTGCAAAGTAAACGGCATCCCACTCTACAATCTATCTTTTGATAAATCCTATAGAACATTGTACGAGTTGACCATGCAAACCCTAGATCATGACTCTCAACTATTTGAAAATGGTATAACCGAAGATATGTTTGCTAAAACACATGGTATCATTGTACTGGATTTGTCTGGTACACAGGATATGAGTATAGTACGTACGGGGAGTGTGCTTTTAGAGTGTACATTTGTCGACCCATTGGCTGAGAGTATTGCACTAATCTCACTAAATCAATATGAAACCTATTGGGAAATCACTCCCAAAGGCAGTGTTCTACTAGACTTGGCGCCAAGAACACCAGTCAAATAATCAATGTATTTAATATGGATCCCTACATGTCCCAGTACAAATCCTATTGTCTGCCCTCGGACTTTCTTGGAAAAATTCAAAGTGTCAACAATACCTTGATTATTGTTAATAGCAGTCCGTCGACTGTGCTGACGGGTCATTGGCTGTGCATCTTTCAAACAATGAAGACGATTGAATTTTTTTATCCTCTTGGTCTACCCTATACATTCTACACGCCTCACATCAGCAACTATATTGAGAGCAGTGGGAAAACTATTATTCAAAATCGGAAGAGGGTTCAGGATCTAACGACTAAAAGTTGCGGCTTCCATGCACTACTATATTTTGTGTTCCGATGTCGCGGCTATACTTACAAGCAGTTTCTCCACATTTATGTTGACAATCCACGTCTGAATGACTTTCTAGTGGAAAATATCCTCTCAGACCTATATAGTATTGATTTCAATGCCCTAAGAGTAAAGTGCTTAAAAAATGTTTGTGAATTTGTTTATTAATAAAATGCATATATACACAACAATGTCTTTAAATCTTCACTTTAGATTTCTTCATCGATGTATAGGCAACTGTCGTGGCCCACTAATGCTGGTAAATCATTTGGATTCACTGTATATTGATCTTGATTGACTGCAAAGTCAGGGTCACATTTTCTACAGTACAATGTAACTTCACTCTTGTCATATCTCTTTGTATAGTCAATGATACTATTTGCATTCATATTATGAAATTCACGAGTTTCAATCTGTCTATTTGAAGCAATATCACATACAATGTTTTCAAATGGTGAATCACATTCGGTAACTGCCAAATAAAAATCACTTGGTTTATAGTCATAGTAGGCAGTGTCATCACAGCGATGACGTAGAAACCAAATTGTCTTGTTACCCCAACAGTTGAATCGTAGACCAGATTCCTCTTCCCAGAATAATTTAAATCCACGACGATACCAATCTCGTAGAAATAAACTAAAAATCACGTTTGGGATTCTTTCCAATCATAGCGGGGTAAGTATTCTCCCACTGATCACATTTATCATAGTGACAATTGGAGCACAGATGCCCTCTAGGGTGAGAGTCACACACCTCTTCAAGACATGAATTACATCCTTTAATTTGTACTGCATAGCCTCTATGTAATTTACAAGGATTACATAATTTACACTTTTCACTATAGTCATCTATAATTGTACAATTCTCACACTGAGTCCAACTGCCAAGAGTGTACATGCACAATGGACATATATAGAACATTTTTGGTTTCCGATGTCAACTCACTCACAGCTAAAACGAAACTGATCGTCCTCGCTCCATAAATTCAATGAGAGGGAAATGGGGGAGAGGAGTAGCTCTGTAACGTTACCTCTTTCGAAGGAGGAGCCATCTACATTGAATCCATTGGCAATGTTTTCAAAAGTATATCCACAATATGATTCTGCTTTGTTCCAATAATATATCAATAAATTGACTATAAGCACTTGAGTCACATTTTAAAAGTTTCATACAATAGTCCAATGGGGGAGAATCACTCCTCATTATATTTTCAAGTGTTCCCTGACAAGAGAATATCCTGCGTTTAAGAGATAACTCGAGAAAATCGTCGTCCAAAATCAAATGTTTTTTCCATAAACACTAGATTTGATCTAATTCTCTCTTTCTCAAATTTATTCATTTTTCAATCCTTTCACTCCGACTGCTGACTCTAGACTGACCCTGATTCGTTAGCCCCATAGCCTAACCTAACCAGAAAAGAAAGAAAACATTTTCGATTTCGAAACAATTTTATTGAATAATTACAACAACATCAATAATACAGAGCATGTACAATTAGCGATACTGTTTATTGTCTTCAATATGTTTCACCAATGCACTTAAAGCACATTGAAGTCTATTCACATGTGCTATATCAACTTTAGCGGCAAAACATAATTGATCCTCCATTTTAAATTTGCTCAAGGATATCACATATCTTGCATATACTGCATCCCATTCCAGACAAAGACGTGATCCTTTCGTGATTTCCACCGCAATGTTTGGTGCTCTTGTATTATTATCATCAACTCCACTATCAACTTCTAATAGGGTAAACATTCCACTCATCGCCATCAACACAAATATATATCCAAATGAGTAAAGTCAAACTGTTCTTCTTCTCACTCCTTTGAATTCTATTCACAGACTAATAAAACTTTAGCAAAAAACCCTTTCCTTATATTCCCTCCGCCGCTAATATGTAACCAGCCCTCTGATTGGCTGAGAAGGGACTCGCTGATTGGCTGAGAAGGAAACACGTGATCTAACTGTTTCCTGGAAACTCATAACATTCGCGTCGAGCATGTACATTCTCACTGACAAAAACCATAAAACAGACATAAATTGCTGTTGATATCCATAAATGTGAGAAAGTTCCTGTTTTTTCATTCTCACTGACAAAAACCATAAAACAGACATAAATTGCTGTTAATATCCATAAATGTGAGAAAGTTCCTGTTTTTTCATTCTCACTGACAAAAACCATAAAACAGACATGAATTACTGTTGACATCCATTAAACATCAAATAAATTGACCAACACCCATAACCGTCCAAGAAAACATCCATCAAAGTGAGAAAATTCATGTTTTTCAAGTGAGAAAATTCCTGTTTTTTCATTCTCACTGACAAAAACCATAAAACATCCATAAATTGCTGTTGATATCCATAAATGTGAGAAAGTTCCTGTTTTTGCATTCTCACTGACAAAAACCATAAAACAGACATAAATTGCTGTTAATATCCATAAATGTGAAAAATACACCGGCTTTTATTCATGATTTAGATAAAATCATGCAGATATACAACCATCGACCTCATCGATCTCTGTCCAACTCAAGCCCTCGGGATGTTCACTACAATGAACATACATTTGATGCTTTGCTAAAGCAATACTCCAATGGTGAAAAAGAAAAAAAAATGTGAAGAAGAAATTCAATGTTGGTGATACTGTTCGAATTAATAGAACCACCAATATTTTTGAAAAGGGGAATTATTTATGGAGCACCGAACTTTTTAAAGTGTCCAAAATCCTGGACACCGAGCCCACGACATATCGTCTGCGAGACACCAAAGATGATGAGATTCTCGGCGGTTTTTATGAATATGAACTGCAAAAAGTTAGAAACACTAGTGAAATTTATCAAATTGAAAAGATATTAAAGAGTCGTACTCGTAGGGGCAAGAGACAGTTGCTTGTTCGCTGGCTAGGATACAACTCAGATTTTGATTCTTGGGTCAGTGCTGAAGATATTGACAATGCCCAATAATTTCTATGTGAGTTTCATGTCCAATGTTTCCGATCCTCTCTACAATGACTTGAATAGAACAAGTGATTTTTGGACGAAACTCTCCCCCACCATCAAATTCGATGACAATAGAAAGTATGAAGTGGCTCTTATCGACTGTATTCTCAAAAATACCTACGACATCCTGAGAAAAGATCGTAAATATGATATAAAAATTAGACCCTATGATTGGCCGCCACCATCCTCAAGTGATCAAGAACAAATTCAAAAAATCAATTTGATGGATTATCCATACATTGAATTACCCTACGAGGAACTCACCTGTATGAATGATTTATGTCGTTCTATTAATAAAAGAATTTCCGCTCGTAAAAAAGGAGCTTTTCATTTCAACTATTCAAAGGAGGAGGGTAAGATCTACATTAGTTCACCTATTGCCAACGAAAAGGTTATTCTCAATGATAATCTGAAGGATGTTTGAGAAGGAAACACGTGATCTAACTGTTTCCTGGAAACTCATAACATTCGCGTCGAGCTTGTACATTCTCACTGACAAAAACCATAAACAGACATAAATTGCTGTTGATATCCATAAATGTGAGAAAGTTCCTGTTTTTGCATTCTCACTGACAAAAACCATAAAACAGACATAAATTGCTGTTAATATCCATAAATGTGAGAAAGTTCCTGTTTTTTCATTCTCACTGACAAAAACCATAAAACAGACATGAATTACTGTTGACATCCATTAAACATCAAATAAATTGACCAACACCCATAACCGTCCAAGAAAACATCCATCAAAGTGAGAAAATTCATGTTTTTCAAGTGAGAAAATTCCTGTTTTTTCATTCTCACTGACAAAAACCATAAAACAGACATAAATTGCTGTTAATATCCATAAATGTGAGAAAGTTCCTGTTTTTTCATTCTCACTGACAAGGAACCATAAAACAGACATAAATTGCTGTTGACATCCATAAATGTGAGAAAGTTCCTGTTTTTTTCGTTCTCACTGACAAAAACCATAAAACAGACATGAATTACTGTTGACATCCATTAAACATCAAATAAATGGACCAACACACATAACCGTCCAAAAAACATCCATCAAAGTGAGAAAAATCCTGTTTTTTCATTCTCACTGACAACGAACAGACATAAAAACATGCATAAATTATGTAAAAAAGTTGTAGGTGGCAGCACGGTGTTCTCGTGGGAATATAAGATAGCCTTCTGCTTCTTCCTCAACCTTGCAGCATGATTCAAGAAGAGCAAAAGTGGCTCGGCAACCCCTCAAATTCCCGTACCCCTATCTCTCGTAACTCCTTATTACAAGAAAGAAAGGCGAGTGGTGCCGTACTTGAACTGGAACCATGCAGTTATAGTTAACCAGTGTAATTGGAGGCACAAAGTAGGCCCATGCCCCCCTTCGCTCTCTTCATCGGCTCCTCACTAGCTGAACGATGGGTAAGTTCTACTTTTTTTTGAAGCTGAATTGCAGAAGGATTTTCAATTGTATTATCAAAGGCACTTAGTGGGATTGTGACCTAACAAATATCCCTGCCCCTTTTTGTCCTATTTTTGCAGAGAAGTATGCATGTTACGTCTGATTTGAAGCAGATTGACGCATTTGGGAATGAAATGGACCCCTAAAGTCCCCTGGGAAAGGGCTGCAAGCTAAGCAATTTGTCGATTTTCACATATATAGTATTTGTTATTGGAAAAATACAGAAATTTTATGGGGGGTAATTTGAGTGAAAGGGTTTTTCCACGGGGAGTTTTTCGTCGGGAGAAAAGTTTCCGATGGGAATCTTCCAGGGGAAAATCTAAATGGGGAAGAGGGAGGTAAGGGATCCCTTGGCATCATTTGAGAAACAACCAGGAATTAAAAAAAACAATAACCCCCCCCTCAAAAGAGGGAATAATTTCTATTTGTTTTAAGTTTCAATGTTGCTCCTTACTTTCAGTGAGAAAACTTGGTTTCCTTTCATTTAATACCATACAAGGATAAGGGTTTCACTAGAGCTTTTCTACCAGCTGAATCAGACGCTTGCTCATAGTATATAAACTGAGGACTAAAGGGGTATGAAGACTCAGGCCCTTCTCAATTATTAATCTAAAATTGAAAATTTGGTTGATATCTCCTTACCCGTCCCCAAAAAGAAACTATTCTTCTCTTAAAACTTTACGTACAGCACCTTTAAGTCTAGAGAGTATAGTAGAGAAAGAGTAACCATTTCGAGGCGTACAAGTGACTTACTTTAAAGGACTAGAATCCGTGTACGAACAAGATCAACGACCGGGACATGTGACATAATCAGATAAGGAAATTTCCCACCGTGAACATCCTTATCAGGGAGTTAGAAATACTGACGGGACATGATATCTGTTTGACACAATTTCTCCTTGAGACATGTTTATAAATTTGGAAGGTTTCATGAGAATTTAAAATGTATCTGTGCACAGTTGCCAGAACATAGGAAACGTCAGAGATTAATTGACATTTTAGGGGATTTGAAAGTAGAAACGAAAAAGGTAAGGCATCTCAGGGAATGCTAACTCTATTAAGAGATACATATTATTTTTTATTTAAGTGGTTCTCGACTCTGTTCTGTATAATACACAAGTATCATTTGAACAGTGTTGTCAATATAAAATATGCTCTAACATTATAGCATACTAAAAAGTTGATACTAATAGAGATGCAGATGCCAAGAAAGGAATTTTAGTAAAGAAATTCAGAACAATCCATAGAAATCCTTAGAAATCAACTAGAGAGATGATTATAGGCTTGAAGCATCAAGGACCTCAACCTCCAATGGTCCCCAACCTCCAATGCCCCCTCCCCCCGACTTTTTGGGCCCCCCCCCCAATTTTTTTTTAAATGCTTTTTTTGCGCGCTTGAGACACAGAAACTAACAAACAGAAAAGGTTTTTCAGGTAAAGCAGGGAACAAGTTTAAAACTTAAAATAAATATAATTACTCTCTATTTTTAAAAACTTCTGGCTGTTTTCCAAATCATACCCGGTCCTATCCAAGATATAATTTGAGGCTTTTACCAAGGACATTAAATTTCGTCCAGACTTTTACCAAGGACATTAAATCTAGTCCAGACTTTTACCAGGGACATTAAATCTCGTCCAGGCTTTTACCAAGGACATTAAATCTCGTCCTTCCTTCTAAACTAACTACAATAACAACATTTTATCCTATATTATTAGTATTTTGAAGGGTTTGTTGGTAGCCTTGATGGAGCATTTTCCTTCTAAACTAGCTAAAATAGCAACATTTTACCCTGTACTATTAGTATTTTCAAGGTTTTTTGGTAGCCTTAATGGAGCATTCTCCTTCTGAACTAGCTACAATAGCAACATTTTACCCTGTATTATTAGTATCTTCATGGGTTTTGTGGTAGCCTTGATGAGCATTTTCTTCTAAACTAGCTACAATTGCAACATTTTACCTATATTATTAGTATTTTCAAGGGTTTTGGTAGCCTTGATGGAGCATTTTCCTTCTAAACTAGCTAAAATAGCAACATTTTACCCTATATTATTAGTATTTTCAAGGGTTTTGGGTAGCCTTGATGGAGCATTCTCCTTCTAAACTAGCTAAAATAGCAACATTTTACCCTGTACTATTAGTATTTTCAAGGTTTTTTGGTAGCCTTAATGGAGCATTCTCCTTCTAAACTAGCTACAATAGCAACATTTTACCCTATATTATTAGTATCTTCAAGGGTTTTGGTAGCCTTGATGGAGCATTTTCCTTCTAAACTAGCTACAATTGCAACATTTTACCCTATATTATTAGTATTTTCAAGGGTTTTTGGTAGCCTTGATGGAGCATTTTCCTTCTAAACTAGCTAAAATAGCAACATTTTACCCTATATTATTAGTATTTTCAAGGGTTTTGGGTAGCCTTGATGGAACATTCTCCTTCTAAACTAGCTACAATTCACATTTTACCCTATATTATTAGTATTTTCAAGGGTTTTGGGTAGCCTTGATGGAGCATTCTCCTTCTAAACTAGCTACAATAGCAACATTTTACCCTATATTATTAGTATTTTCAAGGGTTTTTTGGTAGCCTTGATGGACCATTTTCCTTCTAACTAGCTACAATAGCAACATTTTACCCTGTACTATTAGTATTTTCAAGGGTTTTGATAGCCTTGAGGAGCATTCTCCTTCTAAACTACCTACAATAGCAACATTTTACCCTATACTATTAGTATTTCAAGGGTTTGGTAGCCTTGATGGAGCATTCTCCTTTCTAAAACTAGCTACAATTGCAACATTTTACCCTATACTATTAGTATTTTCAAGGGTTTTTGGTAGCCTTGATGGAGCATTTTCCTTCTAAACTAGCTAAAATAGCAACATTTTACCCTATATTATTAGTATTTTCAAGGGTTTTGGGTAGCCTTGATGGAGCATTCTCCTTGTAAACTAGCTACTCCTTTCCTTCTAAACTAGCTACAATAGCAACATTTTACCCTATATTATTAGTATTTCAAGGGTTTTTTGGTAGCCTTGATGGACCATTTTCCTTCTAAACTAGCTACAATAGCAACATTTTACCCTATACTATTAGTATTTTCAAGGGTTTTGGTAGCCTTGATGGAGCATTCTCCTTCTAAACTAGCTACAATAGCAACATTTTACCCTATACTATTAGTATTTTCAAGGGTTTTTGGTAGCCTTGATGGAGCATTTTCCTTCTAAACTAGCTAAAATAGCAACATTTTACCCTATATTATTAGTATTTTCAAGGGTTTTGGGTAGCCTTGATGGAGCATTCTCCTTCTAAACTAGCTACTCTCTCCTTCTAACTAGCTACATAGCAACATTTTACCCTATATTATTAGTATTTTCAAGGGTTTTTTGGTAGCCTTGATGGACCATTTTCCTTCTAAACTAGCTAAAATAGCAACATTTTACCCTATATTATTAGTATTTTCAAGGGTTTTGGGTAGCCTTGATGGAGCATTCTCCTTCTAAACTAGCTACTCCTCTCCTTCTAAACTAGCTATAATAGCAACATTTTACCCTATATTATTAGTATTTTCAAGGGTTTTTTGGTAGCCTTGATGGACCATTTTCCTTCTAAACTAGCTACAATAGCAACATTTTACCCTATACTATTAGTATTTTCAAGGGTTTTGATAGCCTTGATGGAGCATTCTCCTTCTAAACTACCTACAATAGCAACATTTTACCCTATACTATTAGTGTTTTCAAGGGTTTTGGTAGCCTTGATGGAGTATTCTCCTTCCAAACTAGCTACAATAGCAACATTTTACCCAATATTATTAGTATTTTCAAGGGTTTTGGTAGCCATGATGGAGCATTCTGCTTCTAAACTAGCTACAATAGCAACATTTTACCCTATATTATTAGTATTTTCAAGGGTTTTCGGTAGCCTTGATGGAGCATTCTCCTTCTAAACTAGCTACAATAGTAACATTTTACCCTATATTATTAGTATTTTCAAGGGTTTTCGGTAGCCTTGATGGAGCATTTTCTTTCTAAACTAGCTACAAACTTTTTTCTTCTCTTTGAGAAAATTCAGAAGAGAACTTGAACTTTTCTTCACTTCACTGTGAAAACTCAGAATTAAAGTGTAACCTTTTCTCTTCTTTGGGAAAACATTCAGAAGATAACTTGAACTTTTCTTCACTTCTTTGAGAAAATACAGAATTAAAACAGAACTTTTTCTCTTCTTGGAGGAAAAATTCAGAATCGAAGTATAACTTTTTTCTAACTTCTATGGAAAAAAATAGAATTGAACTGTAACTTTTTTTATTTAAGAAAATTCAGAAGTGAACTTGAATTTTTCTTCATTTCTTCGAGAAAACTCAGAAATAAAAGTGGAACTATTTATCTTCAGAAGAGAGAACTTGTACTTTTCTTCACCTCTCTGAGAAAACTCAGAATTAAAGTGGAACTTTTTCTATCTTCATGGAGAATATACAAAATTCAAGCGTAACTTCTTTTCTATCTCCTACGGAGAAATTTAGATCAGAAATTTTAAATTTTTTTCATATCTGAGAAAATTCAGAACTGAAGTAGAACTTTTTTCTCTTCTTTGGTAAAGTTCGGAATTGTGATAACTTTTTTCTCTTCTTTAAGAAAATTCAGAAGAGAACTTGAACATTTTTGCACTTCTTTGAGAAAACTCAGAATTAAAGTGGAACTCTTTATCTTCATGGTGAATATTCACAATCATAGTATAGCTTTTTTCTACCTTTTACGAGAAATTTAGAACAGAACTTTAAATATTTGTAACCTCTTTGAGAAAAATCAGAACTGGAGTGGAACCTTTTTATTTTCTCTGGAAAAAATTAGAATTGATCTGTAACTTATTTTTTCTTTGTGAAAATTCAGATGAGAACTTGAACTTTTCTTCACTTCTTTGAGAAGACTCAGAATTAAAGTGGAACTCGTTATCTTCATGGTGAATATTCACAATCATAGAATAACGTTTTTCTTTTTTTCTTCGAGAAAATTCAGAAGAAAACTTGAATTTCTTCACTTTATTGAGAAAACTCAGAATAAAAGTGGAACTCTTTATCTTCATGGCGAATATTCTCAATCAAAGTCAGAACTAAAGTGGAATCTTTTTATTTTCTCTGGAAAAAATAGAATTGATCTGTAACTTATTTCTTTTCATTGAGAAAATTCAGAAGAAAACTTTTCTTCACTTTGTTGAGAAAACTTAGAATTAAAAGTGGAACTTCTTATCTTCATGGCGAATATTCACAATCAAAGTATAACTTTTTTCTATCTTCGATGGAAAAATTTAGAACAGAACTTTAAATTTTTTATGTCTTTGAGAAAATTAAGAATTGATCTGTAACTTATTTCTTTTCATTGAGAAAATTCAGAAGAGATTAATAAAATCACATGTATTTTAAACGTGGTTGTTCATATTTCGGAAAACTAAAACAAATATTATTCATAAAATCAGATGTATTTTAAACGGGGATGTTCGTATTTCTGGAAATTAAAATCCAACTTTATTAAAAACAATCAAATATTATTAATAAAATCTGATGTATTTTAAACATGGTTGTTCTTATTTCTGATAACTAAAACCCAACTTTATTAGAAAAATCAAATATTATTAATAAAACCA
Organism: Artemia sinica; assembly: GCA_027921565.1. Lineage (NCBI taxonomy): Eukaryota > Metazoa > Arthropoda > Branchiopoda > Anostraca > Artemiidae > Artemia > Artemia sinica. The sequence continues at coordinate 22,515,669 of CM051260.1, forward strand.
GATGTATTTTAAACCTGGAAGTTCTCATTTCTGAAAACTAAAACCCAACTTTATTAAAAAAAAAGTCGTAAAGTAATGTTGGGAGTGAAAAAAGATGAGTACTTCAACTTGTAAAACAGGTTTAGGAGGAATATTAAGAAAAGAACTTGATCTGAAATAGTATAATAAAGCCTTTTGAAAAGAACTTTTCGGTGTTGGGGTATGCAAAAAGTCGTAAAGTAATGTTGGGAGTGAAAAAAGATGAGTACTTCAACTTGTAAAACAGGTTTAGGAGGAATATTAAGAAAAGAACTTGATCTGAAATAATATAATAAAGCCTTTTGAAAAGAACTTTTCGGTGTTGGGGTATGCAAAAAGTCGTAAAGTAATGTTGGGAGTGAAAAAGGATGAGTACTTCAACTTGTAAAACAGGTTTAGGAGGAATATTAAGAAAAGAACTTGTTCTGAAATAATATAATAAAGCCTTTTGAAAAAGTATTGCTTGGTGTTAGGGTATGCAAAAAGTCGTAAAGTAATGTTGGGAGTGAAAAAAGATGAGTACTTCAACTTGTAAAACAGGTTTAGGAGGAATATTACGAAAAGAACTTGTTCTGAAATAATATAATAAAGCCTTTTGAAAAGAATTTCTCGGTTTTGGGGTATGCAAAAAGTCGTAAAGTAATGTTGGGAGTAAAAAAAGATTACAAAAACCTTTGAAAACACTAATAATATAGGGTAAAATATTGTTATTGTAGCTACCAAACCCTTGAAAATACTAATAATATAGGGTAAAATAATATAGGGACATGTGACATCTGATGATGTCACATGTCCCGGTCGTTGATCTTGTTCGTACACGGATTCTAGTCCTCTAAAGTAGGTCACTTGTGCGCCTCGAAATGGTTACCCTCTCTCTACTGAGTATCACCATTACTAAATAATTTGCTTCCTACAGAAATAAAGCTAATGCCTCTATAATTACCACACTCTTTCTTATAGAGGTTTAATTAAAGTAACCTAAAATCTCTGGGTACTTCCCCTTTTTCCAAAATAATATTCATAATCAAGGCTAAATCCAGGGGAGGGGGTTAGGGGGGATGACCCCCCCCCCAAAAAAAAAAAAATGTTTTTCCTACTCGTTAAATCGTAACAAAAATGAATATAAACGAATTTTTGATACGCTTTGTAAAGTTTTTTTTTGCCCCCCCCCCCCCCCCGAAAAACAAAATCCTTTTGTAAACCCCTTTCCTACCCCCGAAAAAGAAATCTTGGATACGACCCTGTTCATAATCTTCAGTAATTAATCGCTAATTCCATAATCACTATATTTAACAAAAGCCATTTACCAATCAGCACCAGGGCCTAACTATTTTTTAATCCTTTGGGTGCTGTCACTGATTCTTAAACACAAAATATATCTTCCTTCACATCCAAGGTGTTGCAAACTTTTTCAGTCTTTTCTATATGTTTTCCTGTAACTCTATGATGGTTTAGCACATTTTCATGATGCTCTACCCATCTATCTTTAACTCTTTTCTTATCACTAATTGTGCCCCCGTTCCTATCTTTAACAGGGACAAGTCCGGATCGACTGTTCCCTCCCAATTTTTTAACATACCAGTACAAAATTTTACTATCATGCCGTCTAGCTGCATCTTCCAGATCTTCAGCAATTTTATCCACAGCCTCCATTCACACCGTCTTAATTCATATTTTAATGCTTTCTCCACTTTCCTCACATTTCTCTTATTTTCATATGATCAATTACTCAAATATTTCTTGTTCAAGCCCCTCCTCATCTCTACTAAACAGGAGGCATTTTCACTAATATTCCTAGTTGCGCTTCTATATTTCCCCTCCAAGACATCATTTACTACTTCACAAACTGTTTTGATAAAAATATTCCAACCATATTGCAGCTTGTCAAATTTTAGGGCTGCAATTTGTGAACTCTGCCTATTGTTTACATATATTATTTGTTACTGGGAAGTATACAGCCTTTTTTTTTGGGGGGGGGGGGGGGGGGAATGTGCTTGGAATGAATTTCTATGGGGAGAATCTTCATTAGGGAGGGAAATTTCTGAGGAGTGAAAATTCTAGAGGAAATGTTATGGGGGGTTTTGATAGAATTACTATATGAAATTCTTTTTAATTGCCTTACATTTTCTTTGCCAAATTTTTTATGTGGAGATATTCCGGGGGAATTATCCAGGGGCTTTCTCCGCGTGTTTTGTTTTCCGGGAAATAATTTCCACGGAAGGGGGTATTTCTGGAGTGATCAAGAAACCGATTAGAGACTAAAGTCTTATTCAAATGAAAGAATGCTAAGGAGAATTTTCAAGGTGGATCATCCACAAGCAATTTTACAAGGAGGGGGATTCTCAGCCTCGATGGAACTGTCTGGAGGGAATTTGACGGGGGGGGGGCACTTGTACGTTGGATGAAATTTCCACGGATGAATCTTCCGCGAGGGGTATATCTCATAGAGGGTGAGCCAGATTTACCGGCATTATTTGAAAAACGAACAGAAATTATGCCACATAAGAAGGGTTTCCCCCTCTTCAATACCTTACTCTTTACGCTAAAATTTGATTGTTTAATAAAATTGAATCACGGGGGCCGTTTAATTAGAATAGGAAGCTTTTTTAAAAGTGTTAACAGCTTTAGCATAAAGAGCAAGGTATTGAGGAGCGAGCAACCCTTCATGTACGGAATAAATCTGCCAAAAATAATATGCAAATTTTGTTTTAATTTTTCAGGTACGGTGATCCAAATCTGAACCTGCATTACTTGAAAAACGTTTAGAAACTAAATAATAAAAAACGTTTTTTTTTAACTAAAAGTAAGGACCGATATTAAAACTTGAAATGAACAGAAATTGTTCCGTATATGAAAGGGGCTGTCCCCTCCTCAACTCCTCGCTCTTTACGCTAAGGTTTGACTATTTTTCACAACACTACTTTTTAAAACAATAAAAACTTAGCGTAAAGAGCGAGGCGTCGAGGAGGTGACTAGCCCTTTCATATACGGAATAATTTCTGTTCGTTTTAAGTTTTAATGTCGCTCCTTACTTTCAGTTAAAATTTGTCTTTTTTTACTTAATCCAATAAAGGAACATTTTCTCATGGGTCCAAAAGTATTACCATCTAATTTTGCAAGGCATTTCTGTTTGTAATTACAAATGCGTTTGCTGTTTATCTTGGGATTGAGGAAGAGAAATGAAGCTGCATGTGCCTCCTAATTTTCATTAGTTTTCTCACTGGTAAAGATTTCGGAGCTTACATTTTGCTCTTGAATTACTAGTATTATTAGAAAGTTAGCCCACGGGCCACAAATTTTAAATCAAGTGAGATATAGTTTCTTTTAATGCTTTTCATTAATTCATTAATGGCGAATAAAAAGTATATCACATAAGTTCATTTGAAGAAAAATTCATCAAAGAGATAAATCATTTTGTAAGGTTCAAGAGCCTGACAACTTCAGTGCATGTAAAAGAAATTTGTCGGATAACGAATCTGCACAAAAACGAACTAACCCCTTGTTCAAAAAAAAAAAAAAAAAAAAAAAAAAAAACCGGAAGTCGTGACTCGATCAAAGAAAACGGAGAAGCGCAAAAGGGCCCATACCCCATCTGCCCATCAACGTTTTAGATAAAAAGTCAACGTACTCGTGGCACAAACTGAGCTTACGAATCCTGCAAAACCCCTCTCAAAGCCCCTTTAAGGAAAGCTAGGGACGTCACCGCTTAATTGAGCCAAAATCATGGAAAAATTTTAAATCAGTACATTCAAGAACCAAAATGGGCCAGTGGCTCTTTGATAAAAACCCCATGCCCCAAGGAAAATTTTCAGTCTATTTAATCAGACAAAGTGGACCAATGACCCCCCAAAATACCTCTCCCTTACTCCCGTCAACCTTCAAGCAGAGACATTGGCATGCAGTATTAGAAAAAGAACAAAACAAAGAAGACTGTTCACTCGTACGATTAAACAGCCAAACTTGCCCAGAAGCCCGACCATATCCCTGCCACCTTTTTAACACAAAGGTGGGCGTGTTGCGATTCGCTTGAACCAGAAAAATGTAATAATTATAGTATTAATCTTTTAAAATAATAAAGGTAATTTTAATCTTTTCGGAAACGGTTAAAAATAGCTAATTAGGTTTTATTTTGGATTATTCCGTTTCCGTGAGTAATAATACGGAGGGAGTAAAAAGAGTGATTTATGTGGTGGCCGGAATTTACCCCCCCCCCACGAAAAAATATCCCCCGTGGAAAATAAGGCTTTCCGAATTGAGAATTTTATTTGAGTTTTGTTTTTTCCTCCATAGGGGGAAGAAATTTTGGTACTTGCGTATTATACGCCACTCACTCAAATTTACGCTGTATAAAACTCGCGCACAAACCAGTTTCTTCGTTAGTTTCTTTCAGCTTAGCACGACACTGGACAAAGATAAGTGACAGAATAGATGGGAAATATATGATTTGGGCTATATATTCACATAAGAGGCAGGGGTAAGGTATTTGGACAGTTTGAAGTCAGAAAACAATTCTTACTTCATAATGTACAGAATAATTGTACCCAACATATTATGCATGCAGATCGCTATACTTTAACCCCTTTCCCCCCACTAATGTGCAAATATATAGCTCAAATTTGTTTCTAAAGTAACGAAGAAACCGTTTGTTCTCGGGTTTTACACATCGTAAACTTGAATGAGTGGCGTACGACACACAAGTACCGGAATATTTCATGGAGAGAGAGCTGGATTTCCCGGTATAATTTAAAAACGACAAGAAATCAAATTTAAAAAAACAAGTTTTTTCAACTGAAAGTAAGGAGCAACATCAAAACTTATTGTCCTAATTCTTTAAGAACGATTCCTGAAACACAATGGCCGTTTAATTAGAACGATAAACTTTGTTTTGAAATTCTATAAAAAGAACTTTAACGGAAAGAGCGAGGTTTTGAGGACGAGGAATAATTTCAGTTTGTTTTGAGGTTTGATGTTGCTCCTTCAGTTGAAGAACTTGTTTTTTTTTTGTTTAATTACTTACAGATAGTATTTGTTAATGGGAATCATAAGTTTTTTAAAGAAAAGTAAAGAGCTTGATTAAACCAAAAATGAGCAGAAATAAAGTAAAATAATCTTCAAAGTAATAACTAAAGAGTCTAATAGAAAAAAATAAAAAGATATAAAATATTTTTTATATGAAAAAGATTATGTCAATAAAAAATAAACGGAAATTAATATAAAAAACTTTTTCCAAAAAACAAGTTTGTCAAAGTATACTAAACAGCCTCGTTAAACCAAAAATGAGTAGAAATAAATTCGAATAATTTTCCAAGCGTAAAACTACCACAAATCACCATAAATAAATGGATTAAACCCAAAACGAACAGAAATTACAATAAATAAGCGATTCAAACTCAAAATGAGCAACAATTAACATGAGCAGGGCTGACAACCCCTCAAGACCAGAACTTAATTTGCACTTTACTGAAAACAAAATAAATTTTAAATGTTTCACTTTTTGACTTTAAAAAATAAAGAAGTATTAAGACTATAAAGAATAGATCTCAGTATATGTATATCCAACCGACAATACACGTTTATTTGTTGTTTCTTTTTTTTTAAGTAAAGTGCAAATTATGTTCTGGTCTGAAGAAAACTTGGGTGTTGTCAGCCATACTCCTTTTAATTTTTTCCTCGTTTTGAGTTTGACTAAGGTATCTAATGCAATTTCTGTTAGTTTTGGGTTTCATTTATTTGTTAATGGGGGTTTGTAGTAGTTTTACACTTGGAAGATAAGAAAAACAAACTCGTAGAATTTGGCAACGCTTTCGGCCGTAAAAACTTAAACATTGAGAATTTGTTGGTTCCCAAAGCCAACTATCCTTTCAAAGGAGGTCTTTTCAACACAAATAGATTTGCGTTTTTTACTAAGTTTTTATGATACTTCTGGTGTATAAATTCCTCTTTTTCCCTTGCAATTTTTGGCAGTAGTGGGCGCCAAATTAAAAAAAAAAAAAAATAAAGAAGAAAAAAAATGTAGGCGAAAAATCATCAAAATTAAGCTAAAACTTATGACACCAAAAAGTTTAAGAAGGTTTATCTTTCGTTTGAAACCACAGTTGGCTTTGGGAACCAACAAATTCTTATTGTTTAAGTTTTTACGGACGAAAGCGTTGCCAAATTCTACGAGTTTGTTTTTCTTATCTTCCAAGTGTAAAACTACCACAAATCACCATTAACAAATAAATGAAACCCAAAACTAACAGAAATTACAATAGACAGCCTAGTCAAACTCAAAACGAGCAAAAAGTAAAAGGAGTATGGCTGACAACACCCATGTCTTCTCAAAACCAGAAAAAAATTTGCACCTTGCTCTAAAAAAAAAAAAAAAAAAAAAAAAAAAAAAAAAAAAAAAAAAAAAAAAAAAAAAAAAAAAAAAAAAAAAAAAACGTGTATTGTCAGTTTGATTTCTGTTCATTTTTTCTGTTCAATTGATTTCTGTTCATTTTTTAATGACATAGTCTTTTTCACAGAAAAACATATTTTATATAATTTTGTTTTTCTTTTCCATTAGACTCCATAGTTTTTACTTTGAAGATTATTTGACTTTATTTCTGCTCATTTTTGGTTTGATGGGACTCTTTGCTTTTCTTTAAAAAACCCGTTCCATATTTTTCCCATTAACAAATACTATCTGTAAGTAATTAAATACAAAAACAAGAAGTTTTTCAACTGAAAGTATGGAGCAACCTCAAACCTTAAAACGAACAGAAAGTATTACGTATATGAAAGGGTTTGCCTCCTCCTCAAGACTTCACTCTTTACGCTAATTTTTTTTTTTTATAGAATTTAAGAACAAAGCCTATTGTTCTAATTAAACGGCAATTGCATTTCAGGAATCGTTCTTATAGAATTAGGACGAAAAGTAAAACTTTAGCGTAAAGAGCAAGGTCTTGTGGAAGGAGCAACTCCTTTCATATACGTAATAACTTCTGTTCGTTTTAAGTTTTGATGTTGCCCCTTGCTTTCAGTTGAAAAATCTTTGTTTTTAAATTAATTTCTGATCGTTTTTTTAATAATACCGGGAAAAACGGCTCTCTCTCCATGAAAAACTCCGGTACTTGAGCATCATACGCCACTCACTCAAGTTTACGATGTGTAAACTCCAGAACAAACCGGTTTCTCCGTTACTTTAGAAACAAATTTGGGCTATATATTTGCACATTAGGGGGGGGGGGGGTAAATTGCAGCTGGTCTGCATGCAAAATGTGATAGGTAGAATTATTATGCATATTATGAAGTAAGAATTGTTTTCCGACTTCAACTGTCCAAATACTTTACCCCCTCCCCTTATGTGCAAATATATAGCTCAAATTTTATATTTCCCATCTATTCTGTCACTTGTCTTTGCCTGGTCTCACACTAAGCTGAAAGAAACTGACGAAGAAACCGGTTTGTTCTCGAGTTCTACACACCGTTAACTTGAGTGAGTGGCGTATAATACATAAGTACCAAAATTCCTTCTCCTTACGAAAATAAAATAACAAAACTCAAATAAAATTCTCAAATTTTGAAAGCCTTATTTTCCACGGGAGGGGAGGGGGGGGGGGGGGGGGTGTCGGAGGGGTCTTTTCCGCAGGAGGGTATTTTCTGGGGGCGGAGGAGTATTTTCCGCGGGGGGTATTTTCAGGGGGCGGGGGGTAAACGCCTAGAACCGATTTATACTAATTAGATGATAATTATCACGTGTTTGTTAATGTTGAGGTGGCTGGTGCCAGTAAAAATTTGGCAGTCCAAAAAATTGGAATCTACACTTTTCTGTCATTCAGTTCAAGATTTTGAGTTTCGGTAAAATAACCATGCTCTGCTATGACTATTAGCAAAAAGGAAAGGCTAAGAAGAATAAAAACCTGAAAAAAGCAACGATTGCATTGTGGACAACGTTGAGGTTGAAGTGCAAATCCGTGGACCCAAAAAGATCTAGAAGCCGTTTTTTTCGAACGGGTCCAAAATTCTGAAAGGCTTAGACTTAATTCATTTTAAACGTCATTTCAATCGCCAATCACCACTTAGCACTAAATGCCAAAGGAAAACAACAGAATGCCCTCCCAAACAAGTGAACGCTGAGACTTCTGGTACATAAAAGAGTTGCCCAGAAACTTGACAATAGGTAAGCATTATATAAATTCTTTTCTTGACTAAATATTGGAAACCTGTTTAAACAATCTTTAACGCAAAGCAAACTTGCAAAAATCTGAACATATTTTTTATTTTAAATAGCAGTACTCCCTGGTATATAGTTAAAAAAGACTATGAGCCCATTAGTGTTGCTGCGCAACAGAAATAAGCATTTCTTCACTAGCGAGCCCCGGGCTGCCGATTTTGTTAGAATACGCTATTTCGTTCCATGTTCTCAATTCTCACCCAAATCTATTTTCTCATAGAAAAATGTGATTGCAAGGATGTGCAATTTGCATGTTCTAACTTGCCCAGACTAGATAAAGGAGCACACATTAAAATTCGAAAGTGGTAAATCTGAACTTTTTTGTCTGTTTTTTTTTTTTTTTTTTTTTTTTTTTTTTTTTTTTTTTTTTTTTTTTTTTTTTCTCTTAGTCTATCTCTATGTTTTTGGTCATTTTTTTTCGTTTTTGAAATTTTTGCTTATTTTTCCGAAGTCAACAAGTTAAAAAAATAGCTAGAACATTTTTATTCCAAAGAACTTCATAATTCTACTTTGGGTTTTTTAATGGTAACAAAACAAGCACCATTCCTAGATGGTTCACCACGTCTCGATCCACCAAAAATAACAACCAACATTCCCCTTTCCGCCATGTATTTATACACCTTTGCTATGCTTTTGTCTACCAATTCCAAAAACGAGAGAAAAGTTGTCTCGTTATCTCTGTCCAAGGACTCGGCTTTCAAAATATGAGTCAGTGTGAGAAAATAGTTAAGCGATTCCTGCTTTGTTAATCTCAAAGATGTCTGAAATTCGTCGGATTCTATAAACGTAGTGGCACTTTCAGTTTGGTTTTTCAATAGGTAGGCTTTGGCAGAAACTTTGTCGGTGATGAGACAGCCTGAAAAAAAAACAACGAAATCAGAATGGAAGCACATAGCGTGACACGAAGAGAACAGGTAACTTATAAGAGTGGAGACTAGCGCCAGTGTAAAAAACATCAACACCATCTAGTATTTGACGTTTCATCATATGTTTTAGGTCAATTTACATAAGGTAATTTTCAAACTCTAGGCGTCAATTTTTCTCCTCCGATTGATATCCCTGGCAATTTTTGAATTAATCCTAGGTTTTTGCTGTAATGCTGCCAAGAAGTATTCAGATTTTCTGGATATTCTTTATCCAACAATTCCCAATGGGTAAATTAATAATTCTAGCTTTATTTTTCGAATACTTTTAAACTTTGAACTTTGACTTTATTCAACATAAACACACAAAAAAAACACAACTCCAGGGACTCATCAATGATCCCTAGGGCCTAAACTTAGCCCCTGGAGAGCTCGATTATTCATATAAATACTATCGCTCATTATTAACAAAACAACAAAGTAAACTTTGAAAAAAAAAAAAAAAAAAAAAAAAAAAAAAAAAAAAAAAAAAAAAAACCCTGAAAAAAGCACTGTGCATTACATAAAAAGAGAGAATCCTCCTAAACATTATTCATTTGTAATAGTAGAAAGAAGATGTTTCTTATAATTGTGTCAAAATGACGGAACTGAAACAGAATCTTTTATTTCCAGCGGAATACTGTTCCATAATTAAAAAAAAAATGATCGTTATCTTTAATCTAAATTTCCAGGGAGGATTTTTCATGGAGGAGAATTTCCACAGGGGTAGGGAGAATTTTTTCCATGGGAAATTTGTCCGTGGAGTTTTTTCATTAGACCTGACTCTTTTTTGTTATTTTCAGTTTTTTAAGTGCATTTTTGGTGCCATATGAGTGCCATATAGAGATTTATGATTGCCTTACTAAGCCAAATTTGTAAAAAGTGAGTAAATATAAGGAAACTGGTTTATAAATTAGCCCATAGTTAGCTCTCTATGATGTGCGTGTCTGGCCCAGCCTTTCCATTCCAGATTACCCAATTCACCCAAATATCACCCAAATTGCACTTTTAGGTACCATATGGTACTTTATGACGGCTTTATCGAGTCACATTTATTAAAACGATAAGATATAAGAACTAGCTTTTAATGAGTCCTTAAACAGCTCTCTATGATGTTTCTATGTTGTTAAGCTCCTGTTGTTAACCGTCAACGTCATCTAACATTTGGCGTCTCTTGGTATTTTTTCAAGCTTTGTAATCGTTTTTCTGTCAGAAACTAAGATCGGAAACTTGTTACTAAATCAATTTTACCAATTACACTAATTAAGAGTAACTTTTTACATTATTACACTGAAAAAAAGCATAAAAAGCCACCAAAAAAGCAGTATTGCAAAAAGAAATTTCATTTGTCATTAATCGGACACTATCGATTTCTAACTAATTGGTGCAAAGTAGAAAAAACACGGATTTATATTTAACATTTGGAGTTTCTTTTTTCTTTTACAAAGTGTTGTGAGCTGTTGAGCACAGGAGCCCCACCCCCCCCCCCCGCCAAAAAAATACTCCCCCATAGAAAATTCCCCCACAAGCAAAATTGAGCAGCCAGAAAAGGGTTTAAGAAGGTCTAAGAGGTAACAAAAGGACCAAATATCAAAGACGGTTTTAGGACAGGGGCTGGTTGGTCTCCAATTACTTTGACTTAGAAAAAATTTCCGATCAAATGCGCATCCTCCGAAGTTTCTACGATTACGAGGGAGAGGTAGCCCCCTCCTATACGGAATAAATTCTGCTCGTTTTGGGGTCCATTGTTACTCTTTATTTTCATAATAACAGCGTGGGCCGAAAATATTCTCGGAAATCCAGAGGGATTAAGTATCAGTTTCTACTACCCCCCTCTTCCTTAGAACAAATTCTGTATTTATCTGAAGGCTCAATGAGAGTTAAGATGTTTGGCATTGATATTCGGCAATAAGAGTTAAAATACACCCTTTGAGGCATCTCAAACTACATAGCGATCAGAGAACCTTATTGTGAAGGTTTTAAGCTCTCGTCAAAACAAATTTTGAATTTGCATTTTTTTCACCACCCTGCTCCCCCCCCCAAAAAAAAAGAAATCAGCGATGTATGTTGTTTGGAGTTGTTTCCCCCAGGGATGATCGTATTGAACCAAGAATCATAGAAGATAGGTAGAGGGCTTGTTCGAACAAAAATTAATCTTAGTGCTCTTTTAAGTGAATAAACTTATTGGGGGTCAACTAGCCCCCTTCTCACGCCCCTTTCCCCCCATAGATGTGTGACTGAAATTTCAAGACAGGCATTTCATTCAGGTCTATTGGAAGGTCAGGTCCTATAAACATGCCTCTGGGTATGACATGACCCTCCACAGCCCCTAGAGTAAGGGCTGTAAGTTTTGTATTTTGTCCATTGTTTACATATAGTATTTTTTGACGAGGAACATACGGACATTTTTCAAGGGGGAATTTCTATGGGGACGAAAATTTCTGGGAGGACTATCCTTGAGTTCATAAACAGAATTTTTTGTATTTTTCTTTCTTTCTCTCTCTTTAGATGCACAATTTTACATATGGGAAGAATGTTACGGGGAAATTTTAAGCGGGAAGGTTTTTTTGTGGGGGGGGGGGGGGGGGAAGGTTCCGGGAGGAAAAATGCCTAGCATCGTCGAATACAGATGTTAATGATCTTCATCAATTTTTATCAGCAGGTCTCGATCCGATTAGGATGGTAAAATTAAGTTTATGACAAATTATCGGTATGATTAAATATTTGATATTTTATCTGACATTTGACAAGATATTTCTAGCTGAAAGTTTGGGGGTACAAAGTGAACAATACATACAAATTTTATGGATAATATTTTACACCCTTACTGCGGCTCTTCATTGGACTTTTTCTAGCGTTAAAAGGTTATTTGGTTCGAAAGGTTTTTTTCTGATATATTGTTTTATCATTTTTCTGATTTTTCATCATCATTGGCCTAAGCCAATGATGATGATCATTTTTCTGTTATCATCATTTTTCTGATTTTTCATCATCATTGGCCTAAGCCATCTAGCTCCACTGTCAGTTTACGGAATTGTTACCTAGAGAAATATGAAACAGTTATTGATAAAAGAAATAAAAAAAAACAAAAAAACTGTTAAAATCAAAAGACATTAACACGATATTCTTTTGCAGGGAAAGTCGCCTTTAGGATATTTGAAACTATTGAATGGCATAACTGCTTGAGTAAAAGTTTAGTGTTATTGTTTTTTGGGAGGTTCCGTCTATGGCCCTTGAATAGGGGGAACAATTGGGGGGGGGGGGAGGGAAATTTTCAAAAATATGCATCTTGGCATTTTTATTTAAATTTTTCAAAAAAATGTTCCCCTTGCCTAGATTTTAAAAAAATACCTCTTTTTGTATCTAACTTTTCTTGATTTAAAAGAAATCCTTAACCCATTTTCACGAATTGGCACCCTTGCGGTTGAAGTTGAAAAACCCCAACAACTAATGGAGGGTAAGAGTCTCTTCGAACTAAAACATAAAAATAAAATTTTTAGGATGGGTGGGTAGAAATACTCGAGGAAGTATAGACATGATGCAGAGCAATTTTTGTATTATTACCGATCTTTTAATATGTTAAAACTTATGGTTTCTGAGATAGGTAATTTTGCATATTTGCGTTCTTAATTCAACTTCTGGTTTGAACTGGTATTATTTATTTAAAAATAAGGAACTTACATGATTTATCACAGCTTTCATAAAATGATAAAAGCTTCGAGTAAAGACAGGATAAATTCAGTGAATCGTCGGGCAGAGGCGGCCTACAGATTTTGTCCTGCCCGGCTTGTTCTGACGGACTAGGGAGCTCTCTCCTTTGAAACACCAGTTCACGATCCTTGTAAGTTTTTGGTACATATCCATCGAGAACCACATCACCATATCTATAATCTAAAAATGAAAGAGGGTTTAATTTCATTCATCCTAACATAGAAAAAGGCAAAGAATAGAAATCCTCAAATCCAAAAAAAGGCAAAGAAATCCTGACATCCAAAAAAAGCAAAGAAAAGAAATCCTGAAATCCCAAAAAAAGGCAAAGAAATCCAGACATCCGAAAAAAGGCAAAGAAATCCTGAAACCAAAAAAAGGCAAAGAAAAGAAATCCTTAAACCCCAAAAAAGGTAATGAAATCCTAAAATCCAAAAAAAGAAAAAAAGAAATCCTGAAATCCACAAAAAAGGCAAGGAAATCCTGAAATCCGAAGAAAAAAGGCAAAGCAGTCCTGAAATCTAAAAAAGTCAAAGAAATCCTAAAATCCAAAAAAAGACAAAAAAAAATCCTGAAATCCACAAAAAAGGCAATGAAATCCTGAAATCCAAAAAAAGCAAAAAACCCAGAAATAAAAAAGAAGAAATCTTGAAGTTCGAAAAAAGGCAAAGAAATCCTGAAATCCAAAAAAAGCAGACATTACGACTATTTACCAACCGTTGCAATGTTTCTTGTATAGATGGATAATGTCCATCAAAATAAATTATCACTTTAATATATGACAACCAAATGACTATTTGGGGGGAGAGGGGTGCGAGCCCCCCCCCCCCCCCTAACGTAGTCTAAAGTAGTGTAATTTACTTAATTAACTCAAGTTTCCGTTAATTAAACTTGCTCCTAACGCAAGTTTATTGGATCAACCTATTTTCACCCCCCCCCCCCCATAACAAAGAATCCTGTATCTGCTCCTGTCAATTGCCCTATAACTAAGAAATCCAAATATTTAACTATCCTATTTTTTCTTGATTTAAAATAAACAAACATGCTTTTCAAATGAGAGTAAAGACTGACATTAAAAATCAAAACGAAAAGAATTATCCTGTCCCAGAAGGGAGCATCAACACCCTTACCCCCCCCCCCCTATCCGACCCCGCTTTTCAATCAGTTCGTGGTAACGAACTGTAAGTAAGAAGCGACCCGGCTCAATAGTTACCGAAACTCTAAAAAACGGAACTTTCATACCAATAGAAAATCAAAAGAATCGGATTTTTATGCTGATTTCAAATATAAAGTTTCATCAAGTTTAACTCATCAAAAGTTACGAACCTGAGAAAACTTGCCTTATTTTCGAAAAAAGAGGAAAACACCCCCTAAAAGTCATAGAACCTTAATGTAAATCACACCATCGGTTTCAGCGTATCAGAGAACCCTGTTACAGAAGTTTCAAGCTCTTGTCTGCAAAAATGTGTTTTCTTTTTTTGAGGATGACTTAATCCCCCACAGTCCCCGGGGGGAAGGGCTGCAAGTTATGAACTTCGCACATTGTTTACATACGGTATTGGTTATTGGGAAGTATACAGATGTTTTCAGGGGGGAGGTGCGGGTTTCTGATGGGGGGTCAAGGGGAGGGGGGTTACGTGATACGATCTTTCAATCGATACATTTTCATGGGGGAAGGGAATTTTCCATGAAGAGGGCGCCGAACTTCCCAGCATTATAAAAAAAAAGACCAGAAATTAAATAAAAAAAAACAAGTTTTTTTTCAACTGAAAGCAAGGAGCAACGTTAAAACTTAAAACGAACAGAAATTATTGACGTCCCCTCGTCAATACCTCGCTCTTCACTCTAAAGTTTTTTTTTTAGTACTTTCAAAAGATCTATTTATTCTAATTAAACGGCCTTTGTGATTCAGGGGTCATTCTTAAGGAATTGGAATAAAATTCGAACTTTAGCGTAAAGAGCGAGGTATTTACTAGGGGGCGAACCCCCTCATATACTTAATAATTTATGTTCGTTTTAATGTTGCTCCTTACTTTTAGTTGAAAAAACTTGTTTTTTTTCTATTTAATTACACTAAAGCTTTACTTGTGCTTAAATGAAAGCATTCAATGGCGGAAAAAGCCAGTTGGCGATCGGAAGTATTTTTTTAAGGATTGCCTTTCAAAATATTTGAACTGAAAATTTTATTGTTTAAATTACATACCAATAAACGATTTTCCTGTTCTAAAGGTATTAAGAAAAAAACGACCTTTTAATTATTGTTGCTTTTGCGTTTCGTTTCGAGCATTCGTTCTCAAAATATTTCAAACTTAAGCGATAAGCGCGGGAGTTTCAACGGCTTGGCAGCCAAGGCCGTATCTAAGGGGAGTGGGGGTTAGGCGGTTTGAACCCCACCCCCAGCAATGATTGTCTGTCTCGTAAAAACGTAATAAAATGCGTATAAACAAATTTTTGATGCGTTTTTTAACGTTTTTTGGACCCCCCACTCCCGAACAAAAATCATGAATACCGCCCTGATGACAGCCTCTTCTCTCATATTACATGGTAACTTTTGTCCGTATTGTGTTGCATTGTCGCTTTTTATTCTACAATAGATTCTTCTTCAATCTCTTTAACTCGATAGCACATCTTTAAAGAATAAGCTACTTCCTCCTCTGCTTACCATGTCCGAATCTCTCTTCCCTTAAAATATTTCAACTTTTCTTGGAATACTACCAATTTCTACATAAAAATCTTCACCCTCATTCTAAACCTCGGCCAGTCCACACTTAGGCATAATTTTCTCATTTTTGGTAGCTCAAGAGTACGAAGCCGCATTCTTAATTGACTCTAGAAACACTGATTTTACCAGCCACCTTAGTGGTAACTTTCGGAAAACAATTATCATATTCACTAACCAAGCACTTTTTAAAGCAAATAGTCCTAAATCTCTCTTAATTGGTAAGCTATAAAACCGTACAGTAACCCCAAAAAGTTTCTTAAAATGCCCCAACATTAATTGTTCCAATTTTTCAGTCTCTTCCGATCCCTATAACTCTGAACCACATGAACTACTAGAACTACCTTAATCCTAAATATATCCCTATGGATTTGAACATATTGCACAACACCTCATGTACCTTCTCATAATCAAATTACTGCAAACCTGACATCAAGTAACACTATTCAATATGCTTACAAAAAAGAACACATTTTACCCTTAGTTTACAACATAGATAATTCGATTCATCTTAATCTAGATTCTTAACCTAAAATCTACAAAAAAAATCCCTTATGAGTTTTTCCCAAAATTGTCCCCCTCGTAATGCCCACGGTCTGATCTACTTCCTTTCTTGAAAAGCAGTACAACTATCCGAACACATTCCAATGACTAGGCCACTTGGCGAGTTGAATCAAATATGGATGCAAGAACTGGCAAGAAATAAGTGCGTCCCCATTTCCATATTGGAGTAGGTGTAAAACCCAGCCCTGGGGCTGACCTGCCTCTTATTCTGTATATGCAACTCCAAACCTCTTTCGAGCTTAGTTTGCAGGAGATCATGGCTAGTTCACTCATTGGATACGAAGCCTCAATTCAGATTATTAAAGGAAGCTCTTTAAGTTCTTTTTCGGCTACGGTGAACCCAATAGTGAAGTTCAACGATTCTCCTGTTTAGAAGGTGTTTTCAGCTTTTTCGTAAGTTTTTTTTCATTATTTTAGACTTTTCGAACTGTGTAGCAGCCAATTAAATCAATAAAAAGGGAAAAGATTACCGCATCCTCATAATTAACCGTCACTTACTCATTTGAAGCTTAAGCAAAACAAGTTTCATCGCTGCAACACTGTCCTCAATTGGATCGTGGCCAGAAGTGTGACACTGAATTTTTTCACCAAGAAAAATCTGCGACATGAGAGACAGCTTAGATTTCCTTTTTCGTTGTCCAGTCAGGTTGAAAATTACGCTCGTGTCAATTACATAAGGATGCATTAGCTAGAAAAAAATGGGGCTCAAATTCACACGTTCATAGACTAGAAGCATATATATTCATAGAAGTAATGGTTGGAGTACTGAGTGATAGATATCCTTCCTTTCCCCCTCCCCAGTTTATTGAGTGCTTCAACGATGTCTCCAATTCCTAGATTGTGGCCATCACATGCGAACCGTTCAAAGAACTATGGATAAATCCACAGGGAACAAGATGTAATTTATTTTTATAAATACTTCAATTTAAAGGCTAATAGGAGAAAGTAGAGGATTTGCAAGGTATCTAACGCAGTCTTTATTCGATACAGATGAAAAACACACTTGAAAAAGCCAGAAACTAAATTTAAGCAAAATTTGACACAAGGCAATTTAAAAAGGAAGCGCGAGCAAAACGACTTCTTTAAGTTTCACCTGTTTAGTTTTTTTGATTATAGTAATTTTCCAGCCCCCCCCCCCCTCAAAAGTAACCCTAAAAAAATAACTCGTGTTATTGTGCTTAGGTGGTATAATGGAAATCTAAGAGTCGGAAAAAAAGGAACAAGTACAACTATTGCCCAAACCGAACTTCTATGTTCACTTCATCAGGAGAGAAGTTCCTTTGCATCAGCCAGCTTCTAGAACCCAGTCTCAGTTGGACACGATACCAGGGTTGCCAACTTGCACACTTTTCGTGTGAAATGCATTCTTTTTCACCTCAGAGCGGATTCTGAAGAGGGGATGCGTAAATTCTTTTACTTGCAGTCTTTTTGAGCAAAAATTACTCTTTTTTTGGCCTTGATTTGTACTCTTTTTAGAAGTCACCAGTTGGCAACCCTGCACGCTAATTTAAGAGTATTTTTATTAGTCCAGCAGACGGATACTCTTTACGAAGACATTACCCTTTGTCAGAGATTTATTGCCAGGTTAAGCTTGCCTAAACTAAAGGCACTGGTAAAAGAGATTAAATAATATGAATGAAAAAAGGTACTAGATAGATAAAGAATAAATAAATAATAATAATTTATCTTGTTTTACAAAATAAACAATTTATAAATCTAATTGATGTGATTCCTGGGAAATAAACAAAAAGCTATTAGAAATAGTAGCTCCAACAGAAGCTGCGTATAAAAACGAAAAAATATCAATTTCCCTGTGTCCTCTTTTGACTTGCTGTTTAGCGAACTATTCAATTAGAGGATGATAAAGCTGAATTTTCACTCAAAATCATAATAATAATAATAATAACGAAAACAACTCCTGGAAAGAATCGACTTTTTACGTAAAAATATGGTTTAGTCTTAAAAGTTGCACAGCTACAAAATTTTTTTGCAAGAATCTATGGGTCCCCTCAGAACAAAAACTGTGAAACATAAGATGATCGAACGTAATCCAAATAATAGAATGAAAGACATACTAACAATGATAAAAGACGTAATTCTTTTTAAGACCGGCTCTTACAATCAAAAATAATTCGAGCCTTAAATTATACAAATAGCAAAGTTGCCACTAAAAAACAAAGGGTCTATTTAAAACCAGAACCATACCACCATACATACGATCTGAAGTCAGAATTGGTTCAAGTGCTTCGATTAGTCTTAATTGGTGCATTAGAAGGGTTTGACACAAAAAAAATCCACTGAAAGCAGGATCCCCGAAGCGGTGGCCGACGTTTACCCCACGGAAATACCCCCCCCCCCCATGGAAAATCCCCCTCAGAAATAACCCCCAAGGAAAATACCACCCCCACGCGGCTGGTTGGTCTCCAATCCCTTTGACCTTAAAAAAGGAATAAAACTCTCAATTTCTGTTCTAATGAGAACACTCCGAAGTTTCTGCAATCGTGAGGTGAAGGTATGGATGAGGAAGGGGCAGTTCCCCTCCTATACGGAATCAATTCTGCTTATTTTTGGGTTTAATGTTACTTTTTAGTCTTATATTTCATAATAACATCGTAGACCAGAAATATTCCCAGAAATCATAAGGGAGTAGTTATCAATTTCACATTTTTGATGCGTTTTTTAAAGTTTATTTTTACCCCCCCCCTAAAAATCCTTTGTTTGAAAATACCCCTTTGCTGGGAAACTTTTCCATGGAGGAGGGGATTACGAGCATGATTTTAAAAACAATCAGAAATTAAAGTCTTTTTCAAATGAAAGTGCGCGACGAAGAATTTTTCACCCGAGTTCATCCGCAAGAAATTTGGGTGGAATTTTCAGCTAGAATAGAATTATCTGGGAGGAATTTCCCCGGCAGGGGATGATTTTACGTGAAAAAAAAACTTTTCACGGAGGAATTTTCCGTAGGGAGAATTAATTTTTCATGGAGGGGGAACCAGGTTCCCCGGTTTTATTTATATTAAATAAAAAAAACAAGTTTTTTTTAACTGAAAGTAAGGAGCGACATTAAAACTTAAAACGAACAGAAATTATTCCGTATATGAAAGGAGCTGTCCCCTCCTCAACGTCTCGCTCTTTAAGCTAAAGTTTATTATTGTTTAAAAAAATAGAGTTGTGAGAAAGTCAAACTTTAGCGTAAAGAGCAAGGCGTTGAGGAGGGGACAGCCCCTTTCATATACGGAATAATTTCTGTTCGTTTTAAGTTTTAATGTCGCTCCTTACTTTCAGTTAAAAAAACTTGTTTTTTTTATTTAATTTGTGATCGTTTTTTAGTTAATGCAGCTTTAATTGTGGTTCACCGTCATTGAATAAGTAAACAAAATTTTGTTCCAATTCTTTAAAAATGACCCCTTAATCACAAAGGCCGTTAATTAGAATAAATAGCTCTTATGAAAGTACTAAAAAATCTTTGGCTTAAAGAGCGAGGCATTGACTAGAAGGTGAACCCAATCATATACCTAATATTTTTTTTCGTTTTAAGTTTTGATGTTGCTCCTTACTTTCAGCTGAAAAACTTGTTTTTTTTATATATAATTTCTGATTTTTTTCTTAAAATAATGATGGAAAATCCGGCACCCCCTTAATAGCAATGTCCCTTCCCCATGAAAACTTCCTTCATGAAAAGATCCTCCCATATAACCCCCGACCCACCCCCACCCCCCACTACCAGAAAAAATCTCCTCTGAAAAAGTCTGTATACTTCCCAATAACCAATACTATATGTTAACATTGAGTAAAGTTCATAACTTTCAGCCCTCCCCCTGGGGGCTTCGAGGGATTAAGTCATCCTAAAAGACATAGTTATAATATTTTCAACCATGCTGAACAAAATGGCTATATCAAAATTTTGATCGGGTGACTTTGGGAAAAAAATGAGCGTGGGAGGAGGCCTAGTTGCCCCCCGACGATATTCTAGGACCACTGGGTCGATACAATCACCCCTGGGAAAAAAAAAAAAAAAAAAACAAATAAACACGCATCCGTGATCATTCTTCTGGCAAAAAATGGAAAATTCCACATTTTTGTAGATACAAGCTTGAAACCTCTACAGTAGGGTTCTCTGATACGCTGAATATGATGGTGTGATTTTCATTAAGGTTCTATAACTTTTAGGGGGTCTTTCCCCCTTTTTTCGAAAATCAGCCAAATTTTCTCAGGCGCTTAACTTTTGATAGGTAAGATTAAACTTGATGAAACTTATATAATTTGAAATCAGAATTAAAATCTGATTCTTTTGATGTATCTATTGATATCAAAATTCCGTTTTTTAGAGTTTCGGTTACCATTGAGCCGGGTCGCTCCTTACTTACAGTTCGTTACCACGAACTGTTTGAAACGATCAGAAATCAAATTTAAAAAATTTAGTTGGTTTAAAGAAGCTCTTTACTTTTCTTTAAAAAACTTGTTCTGTATGTTTCCATTAATAAATACAGTCTGTAAGTAATTAAAAAAACATGTTTTTCAGCTGAAAGTAAGGAGCAAAGTTAAAACTTAAAAAGAACAGAAATTATTACGTATGTGATGGGGGTTGACCTCTTTTTAACACCTTGCTCTTTACGCTAAAGTTTTGATTTTTTGTCCTAATTCTTTAAGGATGGTGCGAGGTCTTGAGGAGGAGGCAACCCCTTTCATATAGTAATAATTTCTGCTTGTGTTAAGTTTTGACTTTACTTCTAACTTTCAGTTGAAAGACGATAAATATTATATGTGCTATGAAAACATTGTAAAACACACATGAAACATATTATTCTTTTAAGCTAATGTATAGAAGATTATTTATTTTTGAAATTATTTTCGATGTAACACCTTAAACTAGGCATTCTTTTCTTAGATCACACTGCCGTTCTATGACGAACAATTAAATTTTCAAATATTTAGACAGTAAAAAAAAAACAGGTACATAAGTCCAGATATTTCGATCACACATACAGCGACCGTCATCATTATTACTAAATAATATAACTGAAACAAGCATTTTTATACACAAAAATTTAATAACTTTTCGGGTCATTCACAAAATAATAAACTCCCGGATTGTTCACTAGATTATTTTCAGAGAGAGTTCACTGACAAAGTTCATTCAGTCTTGATGTAAATTTCCTTCTTTAATCTTCCCAAAAGTAAAACAAAATTTCAATGAAGGTGGCAAAGCCTTCCGTGTCTTCCAGTTGCAAACGAAATGTTGAGTTCATAATTGCTCCCTTGGATGGTCTCATTTCCCATATATGCAACGTATTTTCGACGTAACACCTTAAACGATCTAATCTTTCTTAGACCACACTGCCGTTCTACGACGAATAAATAAGTTTTCAAATGGGGATAAATCCATTTATTTAGACAGTGAAAAAAACAGGTAAAAAAAGTCCAGATAATTCGATCAAATTGAAGTTATACGATTTTTTTTTCTTATTTATTCACATATCAATCAACGATGTGTTGCTAATTTCGGTACCAGAAGAATAAAAATAGATGTTATTTGGGTTTATCTATGCGTTTTCCCCCTACGAATCCAAGCTTCAATCGAATTAAGATTAACTGAACAATGTTAAAACAGAGCGACTATACATACTATGGTATTGGAAACACCGCAGGATACATGACATTTGAGAAGGGGTATAGGGAGGAGGACCAGGCTGAGAATCCATCAGCACATGAATAAACATACTATTAATTTTTTTTTTTGCAAACCTAATATACCCAATATGGCAAACCTAATTACCCAAATTTTCGTAAGATTTCAAATTACTGCCTCCTTCCCCTCGAAAAAAAAAAACATCTCATTTACAATAGTTAAATCACATTTTAACCAGCTTGCTTCCACAAAGTTGAACAATTTCTTTGAAATAAAACATAATTTAGCAAACACATTAACAAAAACACAAGTCCTCCAAGACAAATTTAATAAACAAGTCTGAATCAGGGTTGCCACCCGGTGAAAAAAAAAATCACTAGATTCTTGAAAAAAATCACTAAATCAGCACATAAATCACTAGATTATTGACTAGAAATCACTAGAATTATAATACTCTATCATTGTAATTAATAATTGTTTTGTTTCTTTACCATGTTCTATACAGGTACACCTACAGGAAGGGGGCAAAATTACCTCCCCCCCCCTAGATGTCGAAAAATACCTTTAGATTGATGTTTTGTTTTTTCTCAAGCGAAAATTACCCAACTTTTTTTCTAAGAAATATACAAACTATTTTTCTTTTTACTCTGATCTAATATAATTACTGGGACAACAGGGACAATTTTGAAAATTGCCTTTTTATAATTTCATTAAAAAAGTGAGTCCCACTCTTCACAAATTTCGATAAGCATTTGTCTTATTGCTTCTTAAAGAACAGAGGCACTTGTTAATTATATGGAACACACCCAAGAAGTAAAATATGATGAAAATATAATACTTTAATTTGTATAATAATATAATTTGGGCTATATATTTGCACATTAGGGGGATGTGGGGGTAAAGTAAACTAACCTTGTCCCTACCCCGCTAATGTGCAAATGAATGAATGAATTATTTTTATTACCCTAATTTTATTACTTTAACAATACAAAAAAAGTAAAAATGGAGTAGAGAGAAAATGAAAAGAAAACAACAACACATCAAACAAACGAGCAACTTAAATTAATACTTCAAAAACCAATGGCGAAACTAATTACATAAAAAGACAACCATTACACAGTACTAACTATAGCTTCAAACATACTATGCGTTGGGTCTAAAGATTTCAGGAACTTTTCCCTCCTGGTCACGATCACGACGAAGGGGTCATCGAGTCCGTAACGTGCTGAAATCTGGCGGTTTCTTTGCCAGGGGGGAAGGCTAAGCAGATATTTTGCAAACTTATAGAACACTGTACGGATTGTTTTTTTTATCATCAACAGTGAACAGAGACCAGAAAGGTGACAAAGCTAAGACATGAGGGGTGGCAAAGGAATTGAAGATCCGTGCTAGAATGCGGCGGTTATATAGGCGTTTGCATGATAAAATCATCCCATACGCTTTTTGGACTTTCTGTTTGAGATCATTTATTAGACAGGACCGGGTAGCTTTAAGATTAGACCCAATTGGCAAACCAAGGTAAGTCATTGATGCTGCTGTAGTAACAGTATTACTACCTAGTGCAAATATGGCAGGTGCCAACTCTTTCTTACGACAATTAAAGACGACCACCTCGCTTTTGCTGGAGTTGAATTCTAGGCCTATGTTAGCATATTCATTAGGAAAAACTCTGAAATTACTCTCTATGCCACTGACGGATCTACTCAGATTTAAAATGTCATCGGCATAATTAACAAGAGACAAATCAATTCCACGAAAAATAAAGCACGTTTTCACCGTCTTCTGAGCCTCGATGATACTGTTATTACAAAGAGGCGGTGATGATAAAGCCCCTTGGCGAATGCCTTTTCGTACAGGTATGAGGAAATCGGATACAGTCGGGCTCTGGTTTTTTAGTACCCTTACTCTAACCTTCAACTTAAAATACATGTTCCTATAAGTAGCAATTATAGATCTGTCAAGACCTCTCTTGAACGCAGAGACAAGCACTTGTGCATGGATACCCGAATCAAAAGCCCCGCGGACGTCGTGGCCTGCAAGTACCACGGTTTCACCTTTAGCATCTGCATCCAACAAAACATTAGACAATAGGCTATGCACGTGCTCGCGGCTAATATTTCTCTTGAAACCGAACTGCGAGTCTGGCGTACTACAAACATACTTTATCTCCTCAATAACTAATAACTCTATCAATTTACAAAAAACGGGAGCAACGGTTATCGGGCGGTAAGAACAACATTCAGATGGGTCTTTACCTTTCTTGATGACAGGGGTGATTACACCGGTACAAAAATATCTGGCACTAGACCACAACTAAAAATCATTTGGAACATAAGTGCTAGATGTACTTTTAACAGTTCACTACCGAGAATCAGATGCATACCACAGATATTATCTACTCCTTTAGAGTACTTCTTTTTTAGTTTAAGGATAGCCGAACGAACGTCCGACACACTCACTGAGTGGCCAAGATCCGGTTCCAAAGATTCTAAACAGAGATCAAGATCTCTCTCAAACTTGCACTCCAATTCAGGATCAGGTGCAGCAAACTTGCTCGTGAAATAACTATTCCATTCACTTTCACTAGGGGCGGATTCGTTACTAGGCGCTTTAGCAGATCGATTCTTTTTGATGAACTTCCAAATTTTATTTGGATCGACTCGTAGCGACTCACTATTTTCATCAATCACACGATAGCGATGCAAGGCGAGACATTTGGAGAACTGCCGCTTTGTATACAATCGAACACTGTTTACAACACCTTGTTTAGGACGGCCCGAATCAATCCACACACTATACCACATTTTAGCTTGTCGACACGCATAAACCAGAGCTGGGTTTTCCGACCATCCTGGAACTTCTGACCCAATTCTCACTTTACGAATACGAACCGAGGTTTTTTCTGCACAGCGCAAGGCGTGAGTTATTTCACTACAGTAGATATTTAGAAGTATTTGTTTCTCATCACATGCAATCGGTGAGCTTTGGAGTAGTAGCTGGAAAGGGACCTTAATCTTTTCTAGGATTCCGTCACACACAGACCTGAACATGGCTAAATTAGCTTTTTGCCATTCAGTCTTCTGGAACCACTTTTTCTCCTTTGGAGCATCATTTGGGGCATTATTCAGGAGGTAATTAATAATGAAGGTATTAGTCACTGGAAGGTGATCAGAAACACAAAAGCCGATATCTACCTCACAGTCACCGTGAGTCCTCAAGTCGGGAGAGCAGAGCAGAAAGTCGAGCGAGGACGTGGAACCGGAATTATGCACATACGTGAAGTCTACTCTGTTTCTCAGTACCCTCAGACTTGGGCAGGCGTCGAGCAGGATTTGACCTCTCGGATCATTAGCATCAGAGAGGTTAGAGTTCATATCTCCGGCAATAATACATGAAAGTTTTTCCGCCGCGCATAATGTAGCAACAGCGGCTACTTTTCCACAAGCAATATTAAACTTATTGTCAGATTGAACATTCTTGTAGTTCGTTGGCATATAGACTGAGAGCACTACAGTATTTTCAATTTTCACTGCAATATAAAGTCCGCTTCTTTAAACGTCGAGGCACGAAGCGAGGCACGGACAATGATAGCAACGCCACCAGAAGGACGACCTCTTCCCGAGCTCCTAGAAGGAATGCCAAACACATTTACGTTTTCGTTTAGTTGTAAGAGCTGGAGTCCCTCAGCCGACAGGAAATGTTCCTGCACGCACACAATGTCAAATTTGTTAGCAAGGTTTTCTAAAAGTGGTAATTTAGATAGTACTCCGCCATTTATGTTCCACGTCACTATTTTCAGAGTGCTGGAGCTAGTCATCGCTTAGATAGGGCCTTTTTGGCTTCTGGACAACTGAAACTGTAGCAGGGGTGCTTATTGGAGCCACAGAGGGCGCACTTCATCTGGTTCTGGCACGGGGTGTCTTTAGAATTAGTATGGCCTCCTCCGCAGTTTGAGCATCTTGCTTTATTAGAGCAGTCCTTTGCAATATGCCCATAGGCCTGACACTTATAGCAACGCCTCGGGAGAAAATGAAAGTCCTCAACTGGAATTCGTTCGTAGCCTATAATAAGCGGAGATTTCACCGCGGAGGCTAGATGATGCTTGGTCACAAATTTCAGTCTGAACGATCTCGTTTTACCGATCTGAGAGGCCTCAGAACAATTATTCACAAGACCACAAAGATCCTCCTCACTAACGCTGGTGGGTACGTGCCTGATTATGCCAAAGACCGCAGGACTGGACACTTTTGCTTTAATACTTGAGTCGGACTTAGCAATAGCCTGTGCAACTGATTTCGCAGCCTCTTGATCGTTCAGAACAACTTTCCAGTCGGTTTTGCGAGTTTTCAGTTCCACAATATTTCCACAATTGCTTCCACATACTTTATCGAGATAATCCTTTCGTGAAACGGGATCGTCCAGTCCTTTCGGGGGATTCTTTAGCACGACTGCATAAGTCGACACTGTCGCAGTTTGCAGTGGAACAGAGGAGGCTGCCGGTTGGGACTGACTCGCGGATCTCACAAAACTGTCAAACTTAGCACTAAGCTCATTCACTTTCCTGGTCAGTGTCGCTGAGATTTCTCCGGCAATCATAGGAACCTCGTCAGGCTCATAGATAACAAAACACGGCAAATTGACTTTGTTGTCATCGCAGTATTTCAGTGCTTTTATGATATCGAATATGTGGTCAGTAGGTTTGTCACGATTAGTTGGCCTAGTTGACTGGCCTGCCTCAGACCACAGTAATTTCTTTGCATTCCGTATATCATCCAACTCGAAGAACTCTGCAGCTTTGCTCATTATATCCGCACTCTGGTTTCCCGCTTTATACGCTCTTACTGCGAAATTCAACACGGCATTCCGTATCAATCTCTCTTTCGCACCAGTATCATCCGGCGGCATATTTCGTACAGAACGTAATCACACAGAGTCCAAGATCAGTCCGTGGGCGGAGCCAAAAATATTAATAGCAGAAATTCACTTACGAGAGAAGTAAGGGAAGCGTTGGAGGCTGCCCACCTTGTCCCCGCAATTTAAGGGGCAAGCCCAGCGGGTACCACGGCTCTTGCAGACAACTCTCTCACCCCTCTTCTGCTTACTTCTCTCCTGTCACTTTTATCGCAGCGTAAATGCCTATACTGTTCCGAAAACTATTTTTGAATTTGGCTTATTTCGTATCGTATGTCCAATTTATATTCGTACTGCTTAGTTTGATGGCTTTTCTCCAATTGTGAAAAGTCTATAATCCCTGAAGGTCACTGAATTAATTGATGAACATAGAGCAGGAATATAGGTCACTGTAACTAAGCTAATTGTTATTACGAAATGATAAATTACTACCACTTGAAAAATAGACTGGTTTAATAATATCCGAGATTAGATGTGGTCACTCTGAACTCTGAATAAAGACTGAATATATAGCCCGAGTTATACAAGTCCAAATCATTCTGTCATCCGTTACTTGTCTGTGTGGCTATGAAACTGGTTTTCATAGATCGTACATTATCCTTATAATCCCCAGCATACTTTCATCCCCAGACCTATCCTCAGGGGCTGCGTGGATCATGTTAAATCTAAAGACATAGTTTTGGAACCTTTCAATTGTGCTAAACAAAACAGATATCTCAAACTTTTGATCAAACAATTTTTTGGGAAAAAAGGGACGTGGAAGGGGGGCTAGTAGCCGTCTGATTTTTTTGGTCAAATAAAAGGGACACCAGAATGAAGGAGAAATTCCACTCCTTCATTCTCTAGAGGGTCCTGACCTTTGATGACCTTAAAAAATCCATGTGTTATAAAAGTGAAACATTTTAAAATAGATCTTCTGCTTAAATGAAGTACAAAAAAATTATTTTCAGCTTCACAACTTTGCTCAATCCTGATTTATAAGGTTTTAAAGATATGCAAATACATTTCCAAAATTTTGAAGAAAAAAACATTGATATAGCTTAAAATTCTACACAAATAACAGAAATTGCATTTTCAGAACTAAAGCCAGATAAAAAGAAACTGATAACTGAAAATTAAGGAAAAATGTTGTTTTGCCAAAATTTCCATAGATATAGACGTGTCATGTAGGCAAATTTCAGGGCCCTCAAGAGGGAGAAGGAGTAGAGGTAGGTACTTCAAAATACCTTCCCGGGACATGCTTTAGCCTGTAGACCCATCCCTAAAAGTTTCATTTTTATAACATAACCCCTTTCCAAGATAGCCAAAAGTAGCTAAAGTAGAATTTTACCCAAAATTCAACACTTTTGCCGAATCTAATGGTTTGATTTCGATTAAAATCTTCCACTTTTATTGGGTGATTCCTCCCTGTTTCAGAAATCAGGCAAATTTTAACAGTCTCTTAGCCTTTTATGGGTAAAACTAAGCTTAATGAATCTTATGTATTTGGAATCAACATAATAAGCCGGTGATATATTGATTGATATCAAAATTTCATTTCTGGAATTTCGGTTACTATCGAGCCTTGTAGCTTTATTCTTACAATTCGTTACCACAAACTGTTTGATATGTTAGAACACAAATCCAAAAACTTAAAGAATAGCAAGTTATCTGCGCATATTAGGTGTTTCAATTACAAATAAGAGAATTTGGAGAATTACTGGAGTGTCGATTAGATATTAGAAATAGAAATTAAAATCATTAGATAATACCCAGAGTAGAACCCTCCCCCCTTACTCCCAGCCGACTTCCATCATCAAACTACAATCGATTTAATCTATCTAGTTACATTACAAATCCTATTATAAAAATCACAGTGTCCTATTTTCTTTTTCAATGATTTCTTTTTTTAATTTAGAACATTATATTTAATGTATATCTACCTTCGTGTTTTTTCAATTACTCCATTTCTGTTCTATTTGCAGATGTAGAGGGTGTATTCATATTCACCATTCACTCCACTTTCAAATGTTTTAACAGAAGAAAATTTAATTTAGAACTGATAGATTACAGAGAAAAAAACCATAACTATGGAGGCAAAAATTTGAGCAAATGTTGTAAAATTTGAGCAAAAATCTGTAAAATAGGAAGTATAGAACATTTATGCAATTTTACGATTAACAAAGTTAACCTATTATCTTGATGATACCACTCTGGGGTCATATCTGATATAAACATATGGTGAGAAATCGGAAGTTTCAAAGGCGGTATATTTGCATAAAAGCTAATCTGGGTCATACTAGGAAGTGTAGTGAATCACTATTTTTTTTTTTTATTAATTAGCTTTTTGTATGATTTATTCGGTTGAATCATGAATCTATGCGCTATATTGTAAAAAATCACTAGATTTAGGAAAAAATCGCTAGTTTTAGAATAGAAACCACTAGCTAGAAAAAAAACACTAGGGGTGGAAACCCTGGTTTGAATAGAGGCATAATGAAAAATTTTGTAATTTACCTTCATTGCCGCAAGATCACCACCTAGAGATTGTCCAATGAGAATCGCGTCTGGAGGTAAAATATTTATTAATTCTTCTTGCACTTCGGCCGCTGTCTTTTTTACATCTTGTAGCAACGCCTAGAACAGAATTCTTACTAACTACTGAATTAACAAAATGAAAATAAAACAGCTGTTTGACGAAACATGAATTTTTAAGACTTAAATTGTAAGCTTGGAGTCGCTATGACATATTTTACGATTTTGAAAAAAAAAGATCTTATGTGTTATGACTGATTCATGGCTCCATTTTTAGTATCAAAAGTTTAATTTTATCTGGATAACATTTCCGTTTTTCCTAATAGGAGGAATTTAATCTTACTTTTAAGCAAGTCTTAGTTAAAAAATTGATAGACGAATTTAATAGACGATATTAATATTAATTCTATAAAAATTAATTAGAATCAAATTAATAAGAAAAAACAGAAATAAGGTAAAAGAAATTTAACAACCAATGTAACATTTTTCAACCTCTCCAAAGTCAGGGATAGCTTTCCTACAAACACTTTATGACGAACTGATGGAAAACCAATGATTATAATTTTAGCGTCTATTTTATATTTCTTAACTTTTAAATAAAATACAATTTCTTTTTAATTTTCTTGATAAGTTTTGGAATTTGACTATCTTTTCCTTCTGGCATCACATATTTCAAGTCAAATGTAAAGCCGTGGATTCATTTGGCGTTTTACGGACTAAATGGAAGCAAACCATATTTTCATTAGTAAATACAATCTCAGTATCTGTATCACAATGATTAGGGATACCTCTTCTCGAGGCAGTGTACACCTACACTGAAAACGATCAAAAATATTCTATTACATCTCAAGTATTGATTTGTCATTTCTTGACTATTTTTGATGTTTTTTCAACGTAAGATATCTTTCAAACACTGGGCTAGCAAAGTGAAAACTAATGCCAAACAGACTACTTACTTACTTGTACTTGTTGCAAGTTCAAACCGCATCCAGGCTCACCGTGGCCCCCAGCAGACGACAACATGTTTTTTTTCCAGAGACATCGCTCGAGAGTGGCAGGCTCCATAATTTCAAGCCAGTGACGATCCCAGTATCACCCCAAATTCTTAAAAAAACCCAATAGGCTCTAGGTCAGCCTTGACTGCAGCAAGCCATGTTTTCTTCTGTCCTCCAGCTTTCTTCTTCCAAGCTGGTAGTGGAAGGCATTTGAGGCATTTTTTGGTAATATACCCTTCTGGTATCCGTACGGGAAGATCAAACCACCTCAGACGCCTCATTTTGAAATCAGAGACAATTGGGTGTTCCCCACCTCTTCTCCTAATCTCTTCGTTCAAGACTCTGTCTGAGAGGCGAATGCCTAGTATATATCCCAGGCATTTATGATGGAGTACGTCCAAGTTTAACGCTTCTGCTCCTTTCAGTGACCAAGTTTCCCACCCATACACAAGAACAGAGTGCCATGACTTCGTAAACTCGGAGCTTTGTGCGTGGAGAGATTTCGCTACGCTTCCGAAGAGAGTTCTTTAGCTGCAGAAACACGTTCTATGCTGGGGATATGTGATTTCGGATCTCCTCTTGTGATTCCTCAGCAGCATTTATCATTGAGCCAAGGTTTTTGAACAACAGAACGTCCTCGATTCGACTGCCATTTAGGGTCAGAAGGCTATCATCCATCTCTGCTGTCCGCTTCGTTTTGGTCTTCGATAGACTTATCTGGGGCCAGTCAAAAGTGCTCTACTTGCTACTACATTAATCATAGCCTGGGCATCTGTAACAGACACAGAAAGTATGTCCACATCATCAGTGTAATCAAGATCCGAGACAGAGAAGAACGGGCTCACTTCCAAACCTCTATACTTGTCGAGGGCCACGAGCATCCAATCAATGACGAAGTTAAATAAGGTCGAAGACAGAACGCATCCTTGACATACACCCTCCTCAATCAGGACCAGATCCGAAAGCTCACTATCAACTCTAGCTTGGGCCTTGGCTCCATCGTAGTATCCCTTAAAAAGTCTGATGATCTTCTCAGGGACTCCGTCCTCTCTCATTGCGACCATACGGCGTCCCGATGGACCGAGTCAAAGGCCGTGATGAAATCTATGAAGATTTGGATTGTCTCCTGCTGGTGTTTGAAGTGATGTTCTAGGACCCGTCGTAAGCTAAAGATTTGATCACAGGAGCACATACCTGGTCTAAATGTCTAAATCCTGCTTGGTTTGGTCGCTTTCGGGAGTTCCTAGTGGAACCTTTTTAGAAATATAATCGCGAACATCTTCGCAGCAATCAGGATGAAGGATATGCCTCGGTAGTTTTTACATTCCATTCGGTCTCTTTTTTTGAAGATAGGGACAACTATCGCTGTCTTCCACTGATCGGGAATGTATTCATTGTCCCATACATCCGTAACAAGTTCATGGAGCTCTTCTGTGGCCGACTCAGGCAGAGCTTTCAGCAGCTCAGAAGGGATGTCATCTATTCCAGGACTTTTGTGGTTTTTCAGCCTCTCACCTTGACTACTTCCTCTCTAGTAGGTGGGTCCGTAGACGCATTTTCATAAGAATGGTTTTCCGACGGGCTGGGTGAGGCTATGGGGTATTTAGTTGCCAAACTATGGGCTATATGTATCTGTTGCCAAACAGCCACACATACATGACGTCATTTTGGAGGAGAATTTCGGGGAGGACTGATTGCAAACTTATAGAAAGAATGAAAGAAGTCTCGAGTTTTCAGAAGACATGGACAAGTGCTCGAAACTTCTCCCGCCTTCGAGCCTGACATTGGCTTATCGCCCTTCTGTGTATTTACATGATGTCAAAGATACAAATATCTGTTGATGATTTAAAACTGATACAAAATAGCATTGAATACTCCATTTTACTTTCTGAATCATCAATATATTATTTTTATATATATATATAGTGGCGTCGTTGAGTGGAGGGGGGGGGGGGGGAGTCACCCCCCCCCCCCCAACCCCCAATAATTTGAAGAAATAAACTATACTTTATTAAGTAGTTCCAAATTTTAAAAGCTCGTTTTAAGTGTCCAATTTGCTCTTTACTTTGAGCAGATAATTTTTTTTTAAATAATCCATGATCGTTTTTCGAATTATTCACAAGGCAAACAAGACAAATAGGGGTCAGTTACGCTTCATAATATGTTCACGTTAACATTTTTCCAAATAAGCTGCCTTTGAAACCTTGTAATCAAGTAAAACCTAGTTAACCTAGTTAATGGCAAAATTGAAAAATGTTCTATGCTTCCTGTTTCGCCTCATTTGCTCAGGGCATTTTTTTTCTCCTGATATTTAAGGTGCTTTTACTTCCTAAAATCTATCAGTTCAAGATTAAATTCTCTTGTCTTAAAAATTTCAAAAGTGGAAATGAGTGCACCCTCTACATCTACAAATAGGATAGAAATGAAATCATTGAAGAATAGGAAGGTAGACACACAGTGAATATAATTTCCTGAATGAAAAAGAAAATAAGACCTACTACTTTTATAATGATATTTGTACTATAGCTATAGAATTTGGTAGAGGGGGATCCGCTCCAGGAATCATTTGATTTTTTTTCTGATAGGGTGGTAAATGAGTTTCTTAAATATGATAGCTCTGAGGTTAGAAATAAGTTAATGAAGATTATGAATATGATTTTTGAAAAAAAGGGAAGTACCTAACGATTTTAGGAAAACCTTAATTAAACCACTTTAAGTGTGGTAATTATCGAGGGATTAGTCTGGTCTCTGTAGGTAGTAAATTACTTAGTAATATGATACTTTTTAGACTGAGAGATGCCGTAGACAAAGTTTTAAGAGAAGAACAGTGCGGTTTTAGAAAAGATAGAGGATGTGTCGACCAACTTTTCACTCTTAGGTTAATAATTGAGAAGTGCCTAAGTTTTCAAACACCTTTGGTCCTCATTTTTAAAGATTATGAGCAAGCGTTCGATTTTGTTGATAGAAGAGCTTTAGTAAAGGTCTGATCCTTGTATGGTATACCAGACAAATACATTAAAGTGATTAGTGCTATGTACGAGAATAACACTGCTGCGGTTAAGGTAGGAAACGACGTTAGCAGCTGGTTTTGAATTGAATCAGGAGTGAAAAAGGTGTTCTATCCCCCTTTATATGGATTATTTTGATGGACTTTGTCTTAAGGAGCGCGGGAAAGGCAATGGGAGACCACGGAATCAAATGGGGAGGAAGAAGTCTCCTGGACTTAGGTTATGCTGATGATTTAAGCATCCTAGATGAAAGTGTGAGCAAAATGAATGAAGTTCAAGAGAAGAACAGTGCGGTTTTAGAAAAGGTAGAGGATGTGTCGACCAAATTTTCACTCTTAGGTTAATAATTGAGAAGTGCCTGAGTTTTCAAACACCTTTGGTACTCAGTTGTATAGATTATGAGCAAGCGTTCGATTCTGTTGATAGAAGAGCTTTAGTAAAGGTCTTATCCTTGTATGGTATAACAGACAAATACATTAAAGTGGTTAGTGCTATGTACGAGAATAACACTGCTGCGGTTAAGGTAGGAAACGACGTTAGCAGCTGGTTTTGTATCGAATCAGGAGTGAAAAAGGGTTGTGTTCTATCCCCCTTTATATGGATTATTTTGATGGACTTTGTCTTAAGGAGCACGGGAAAGGCAATGGGAGACCACGGAATCAAATGGGGAGGAAGAAGTCTCCTGGACTTAGATTATGCTGATGATTTAAGCATCCTAGATGAAAGTGTGAGCAAAATGAATGAAGTTTTAGAGGTTTTGCGAGTTCAGGGTGCTAGAATAGGTTTGAAAATTAATGTTAAAAAGACTAAGTCACTAAGGCTAGGAATAAGTGAAGATGAAAAGGTGAAGTTGGGTAATGAAAAGATTGATCAGGTGGGCAGCTTCACTTACCTTGGTAGTATTATTAGTAAAGATGGCTGGAGCAGTGAAGATGTCAAAAGTAGAATAGCCAAGCCTCAGGGTGTTTTTTCACAATTAAAAAAAGTTTGGAAGAATAGGAAGATAAGTCTGCAAACCAAGATTAGAATATTAGAAGCTACAGTGATGACAGTGGTCAAATATGGCTCTGAAGCATGGGCGCTCCGAAAAGCGGATGAAGATTTGCTAGATGTTTTCCAGAGAAATTGCTTAAGGATTGTTATGGGTACCCGACTGTCTGACCGTATTTCAAACAATAGGCTATACGAAAAATGTGGTTCAATACCACTCTCTAGGGCTATAATGAAAGAAAGGTCGAGGTGGCTAGGGCACGTTGTGCGGATGAAGGATGCCAGATTGCCGAAGATTGTTCTTTTCGGCCAACCGTCTAGGGCTAAACGGAAAGCAGGTCGTCCTCGTCTGGGGTGGGAGGACGTCATAAAGAAAGATTTAAAGGAAATAGGAACTTCATGGGCGGGCGTAAAAAGGGAGGCTTTGAATAGATTGGGATGGAGGAGGAGCGTGCGTAGCTGTGTTGGCCTCAGGCGGCTTGGTGCTGCGGTGAGTTGTTAGTAGTAGTAGTCTGAATTTCACATACTAACCCAGAAACCTAGAACTACCTATGTTTTCGCTTTTCTAAAAATTTATTTTAATCAGTTTCTAAAAGGAAATTGGCATGAATTTGCTAAGAATTATGACCGAAATTAATCGCATTTCACACAACGCCAGCGCTACTTGTGGGACATTTATCTCTGCATCAACATCCTGTACGAAATGTCTGCTGAGAATAGATAAAGTGAATTTAAATAAAATATATATGTTTTTCACATAATTTAGAAATTTTGTGTGCACGTATAAGCGGTACTAACTCATTCTCTTTTTCTATTGTGGAGACCGAGCTTTGCTCGTGAAGGGAATTATAGACATAAAAACGATATTCAGTGTAACCCCCCTCCGGAAATGTATACCCCCCATACTCTGATATAAACAAGAAAAACATTTTTGTAATTTTTATACAATTAATTTGTTTAAAACAAGATACAGAGGAAAAGGTAATTTTCAAACTCTATGAGTCAATTTTGTCTTCCAATAGCCATCCCTGGCAAATTTTAGTTAATTTAAGGTTTCTGCAACAATGATGGCAAGAATTGTTCAGATTTTCTAGATATTCTTTGTCAAACAATGCCCAACGAATAAGTTAATAATTCTAACTTCATTTTTCTAATAATTTCAAATTTGAAATATGGTCACTATTTAAATGTGAGGAATGTCACAATATAATGTTACACAATCTTTGGTGATACCTTGAATTATCCTGTATCTGCATCTTTGCTTAGACAGTGCTATTATGCTTCCTATGATTTTTGTTTTGGCTTTATGTGGCCCGCTGATACCAATGCTATTTATTAGTATAAATTGGCAAACCCACAAAAAAAAAAAATCAATTTCATAGAAAAGCTTAAATAAAATTTCAATAAATCAGTTGCATTAAAAGTTTAGTACAACAAATTAAATCTTAAAGAGTCAAAATCCATTCGAAATTACAAGCAAATGAATAGCACGATACCCGGGGCTATTAGAGTAGAGCTTGGTTCAACTATGAGATTGAGCATCCTGTGCTGGGCGCAAGGGTTGGGGAAAGTGGAGGACGGATATGCACTGCAGCATTAGTGGTGAATCTGGCTGAAAAAAGCCGAGTGTGTACGACATTCACCTCTGCCCACCCGAAAGCTTGTTTTATGCTATACTACTGTCGTCTGCAGCAGCTCATTGCTGACAATTTTAGCTAAAGCCAAGCATCAGCACTTATATTTATGATTCTTTAATGTGTGTTTATGGTTTATAATGTATTGCGTTTTTAAATTCATCAAGCAGTGTATTAGTTAAATAGTTACTTTTCTTCATTACCGCTTGAATAGTACCTACTTCAATAGCCCTTCCTCTTGCCCCCCCCCCCAATAAAAATAATGTAGCTAGGCTCCTGTTTATATCAAAATCAATATGTTATTATTAATATAATCAATATATTTTAATATCATGTATAATAATATAATCAATATATCAATATCAGTATTTTTATATTAATTAAATACACACTTTTATTAAATCTACTTTCAATCCTGAGGGACTGCAATACTTTACATTACAAACGATTCTCATATGAACGAAGAAAAATTTCGCTTAACATTGTATGAAATCAATCGCGACCATAGTATAAACAACTAAATTACCACTATTATTGACAACCCATCAGAGCACCTAACCATCAGATACAAACACAGCTTCACACGCTCCTTCTCTATCCTCCTCTTTTCACAGCTTTACACTTTATTTTCTTCCATAAAGATCCTACTTTTTGAATCCGTTCTTACGACCTCTCACCCTCCTCCCAAACAAGGACACCTTTTTTTTGTCCGGTCCGAGCTTTCAGCAGACTATCTTCTTTTATATTTGCTGCATATATTTGCGGGTTGTATATTTGCTCATTGAGGGGGAACGATGGGGTTAAAGTATAGAGGGTCTGCATGCCAAATGTGTTAGCTACAATTACTCTGCATAGTATGAAGTAAGAATTGTTTTCTAATTTCACGCAGTCCAAATACTTTACCCCCTCTCCCCACAATATTATCACCCTTAGTAATCGGCTGGCCGATTTTATTTTCATATAATGTAACAGCTACTTCTTTTAATTGATTTCCTTTTACCATTACAGCCGAGCGATAGTCACTGCCACCATTCTTGATGTCTCTCAAATGGGGCCTGTTTTTGTGAATTCTTTCCGAGAAGGTATCCGATGAAAAAAAGGACATGTTATTTTTTGCTTCTTTCAAAAATCCATTGTTCATTAGAAGATTGCCCTTTTTTTCTCATAGATCTGTCGCACAGCAGCTTGATCGTAGTCCAGAAACGTTTCCACATTTGTGGCCTTGGTAGCTTCCAGCTCCTCTGGTCCCATATTAGGTCTGTTGCACTTGGGTCCATAATCGAGCAAAAGGGGTCCATGCACTTGGGTCAAAATAACCCGAAATTTTGTACCTGGCCAGTAGCAGGGGTTTGTTTTTTTGGGAAGGAAGGGGGTCTAAAATCTAAAATGGGAAAAAAGTGGTTCGGATCAACAATGCTCGGCACTAACGTTACCATAACAGCTTTTGGATTGACCAGTATCGAGGAGTCATTAGGCAGTTCTTACTTCAATGAGTTTAATTGCTGAACTGTCCCATTCAAGTCAACTTCAATGTCACTTTTCTCTGTAATTTTTCCCAGTCGTAATGAAAGGTTTAAGGGAATTCGGAGCTTCCTGGAATTTGTAAAAAAAAAGAGCATTTGAACTGATGGAGATTGAAAAGCGTGTGTAGCTATGCTGGCCTGAGGCGGACATGGACTGCAGTGAGCTGTTAGTAGTATTAGTAATAAAGAATATTAACAAAGCATAATATTGTACTGCTAGACAGTAGACTTGTGCATATGTAGACTATACAGTAGACCCGGAGAGGATCAAACATTATCTGTTGATTTTCTGAGGTAATATGAGGCAGTTGAAAGAAGGGAATAGAATAGCGATTTTTATGTATTATTATCTTATTTTTTGATTTTTAAGAAATAAATTTAAAACTTATATAGATTACATTCAAGGACGTAGATTCTTCAAAAGAAGTATAAGGTAACTCCAAAAAGTGAAATGACATTTTAGGTGAGAAGACTTTAATGACTTTTTAACAGCCTTTCCAAATTTTATGCTAAAATTTAACTTCTGTAACTTATAATTCATCAAATATATATCATTTGCTTTCCTAACTAAAATTTCGCTTTCCCATTTAACCATGTGTCTGAGAGTGAGGTTCTTTTTTTTAAACGCAAGTTGAAAATTCAGACAGTTTGTGGTAACGAACTGTAAGTAAGGACCGACTCGGCTCAAAAGCAGCCGAAATTCTAAAAAACATAATTTTGATGTCAATAAATACATCAAAAGAAATCATTTTATTATGCTGATTCCAAATATATAAGTTTCATTAAGTTTAGTGCTACACATCAAAGGTTACGAGCCTGAGGAAATTTGCATGATTTTCCAAAATAGGTGAAACACCCCTAAAAGTCAAAGAATCTAAATGAAAATCACACCATCAGATTCAGCATATCAGAGAACCTTATTTCAGAGGTTTCAACCTCTTTTCTGCAAAAACATGGCAATTTATATTTTTTGCCGAAGAAAGGTCACGGATGCGCGTTTATTTGTTTTTTTTCCTGGAGTGATTGTATCGACTCGGTGGTCCAAGAGTATCGGGAGAGGGCTCATTCGGACGGAAATTAAAAGTTCTAGATCCCTTTTTAAGTGGCCAAACAGATTGCAGGACAACTAGACCCCCCTCCTCCTGCCCTTTTTTCCCAAAATACCCCGACCAAAATTTTGCGATAGCCATTATGTTCATCATAGTTGAAAGACCCAATAACTATGTATTTGGATATAACATGACCCCCCCCCCCCACAGCCGCAGGGGAAAGGTCTTTAACTTGTAGAATTTGCCCATTGTTGACGCATAGCATTTGTTATTGTCAACTATGCATACATTTCCGGGTGGAAGGACGAATTTTCTGCTGAGGGTTTTTCCACGAGGGAATTTTCCATGGGGAGGGAAGTTTTCAGAGGGTGAACTTGTCAGGGGAAATTTTAGACTGGGGACTTTGCCAGAATTCCAATACAAAGTTCTTTTTATATGCCTTGCTTTCTCTTTACCATCTCAATTTTACGTGTAGAATTGTTAAGCGTAATTGTCCAGGGTAAATTTTCACATGAATTGAATTTTCTAGAGGATATTTCCGAGGGGAGTGGATTTCTCCGTGGAAGTGGGGCCGGATTTCCTAACATTATTTAAAGAACGATCAGAAATTAAAGAAAAAAACAAGTTTTTTCAACTGAAAGTAAGGAGCAAAATTAAAACTTAAAACGAACAGAAATTATTACGTATACGAGGGGGTTTCCACCTCCTCATCACCTCGCTCTTTGCGCTAAAGTTTGAACTGTGTCCCAATTCTTTAAGAGCGACTCCTGAATCACAAGGGTCGTCTAATTAGAACAATAAGAAGCTTTTTTAAAAATGCTAAAAAAATAGCGTAGAGAGCGAGGCGCTGAGGAGGGGGCAACCCTCTTCATATACTTAATGATTTCTGTTCGTTTTATTGTTGCTCCTTACTTTCAGTTGAAAAAACTCATTCTTTTTATCTTGAGAAGGCATGGGGTTCTCAGAAATACTCTTGTTAATTTTGACTCGTATTAAGTTTGACTCGGTTATTTATGGTAATTTCTGTTATTTATGGTTATTTATGGATCATTTATTCATTGATGTTAATTTGTGGTAGTTTTACGCTTGGAAGGTTATTTGATTTAATTTCTGTTCATTTTTGATTTAATGGAGCTCCTTACTTTTCTTCGAAAAACTTACTTTGGGGAAAAAGCTATTTAGAAGCAGAGTCAAATTTTGAGAGAAAAAATCTGTAGAAATTAAACTGGTAAAAATAAAGAAAAGCAAGCTTCAAAAGCAACTGTCTGGAAGAAATGTCGATTTATGATCAAACTAATTGTCATTTATGTTTTAGCCACATTTAAGTTACACTTGTGAACAAAACCAAAACCGCGCAGGGCTACAGCGCTGATAGCGTATCTCGTTCGTAATCTATTAAGTTGATAAAAAAAAATTACAACGAAAACGGCAAGAAATAATATTCTTTGCGACGCGCGGGAATGAACCAGGGAAACTTCAATTGGGAACCTTAGCTTCATCCACTACGCTGTCACAAGGTGATTTATTATTTGATGTTTCTAAGAAGTTGTTCACATTCTTTTGTAACAACATTTTTTGGGGAGGGGAGGGGGATGATGAAGGGACTGCAAAGCAATGGCTTAATTTTCAATTGAGAATTTGATCATTAGATTTCGTGTTTTACATAGTTATACTTATCTTCTTAAAATGTTTCTTTCGTTCTTCAAAATGCACGCTATTTTGCGTAATGATTTTATTCTCCTTTGTTTATTCTACTCTAAATGCTTTGTTCCGGATGTTTTGTTCAAGGAGGGTTACACAAAAACCTCACAAAATGTATCAAAAACTTATTTATTTGCAGTTGTGTGGCTTTTTTTACGGGTATAATTTAACCATTGGGTGATCGGGGGGGGGGGGCTGAAACCCGGTAAATCCTTCAGTTTGGATACAGCCCTGAGTTGTTATTGTACAAAATATCCATTTTTTAATTTTGATTTCGCTTTGTAATCGCTTAAAATATACATTGCTTTCACATAAATTGCGAATGACATTCACGCTATAATTGGAGGGCAAGAGGGACGACTTCCCAGCTCAGATATCTAGTAATTTCTGTTCGATTTGAGTTTGAGTTGAATTTCAGCTTGATTTCTGGTACAATATAAGTTCATTATTGGTCTCATTTTTTATCAAGTCT
The DNA here is from genome assembly GCA_027921565.1 of Artemia sinica. NCBI lineage: Eukaryota > Metazoa > Arthropoda > Branchiopoda > Anostraca > Artemiidae > Artemia > Artemia sinica. The sequence goes on from CM051260.1 coordinate 22,556,206, forward strand.
AATTTCTGTTTCTTTAAGTTTAACATCTGTCTCTTCTAAAGTATAATTGGGATACAACGGAGAGGACTTCCCATTTCATATATCTAGTAATTTCTGTTCGTCTTGAGTTTCAGTTGAATATCAGTTCTATTTTTGGTATATTTTAAGTTCATCATTGCTTTAATTTTTTTTATTAAATCTAATATATGTTCCTTTCAACTTTTAGTTCATTGTTCATTATTCATTATAATTTCTGGTAGTTTTCTTTTTATTTATTTTATTTATTTATTTATTGAAAAACCCGTCAAATCAACATACAACAAGACGGAGCACTTAAAAAAAAGAAGACACAAACTACAACAAACTGAACCAACAAAGAAAACGAATCACTGATTCACTGAATGAGCAGATGGGACCATTCGTGTAGATTCTGGCGTATTTTTCTATTATGCTTCGCTATTCGTCTAGCGACGGCGACGTCAGCGTCTGCGACTTTAAAATTTTAATTAAATTAGAATTCCTACACCACGGAGGTAGACGAAGGAAATACTTCGCAAAACGAAAATACATCACTCTGATTATATTCTGGTCAGTTTTAGTGAGAAGTTTCCAGAAGGGCGTGGCATATAAAATGTGAGGAAGAGCGATGGCGTTATAGAAGCTTGCTAGAAGCGGCCGGTTGAATCGGAGTTTGCACGATACAACTGAAGCGTAAGACGCTGAAATTCGTCGTTTAAGTTGTTCGAGGAGAAGTTTTCGTGTGTGACGGATAGACGAACCTATGGGTAAACCTAGATAAATGAGGTGATCCACTGGCTGGACAGAGCTAGAACCAAGGGCAATAGTAGGAACACAAAAATCAGTTTTCCAATTGAATAGGACGATTTCCGATTTTGAAGAGTTGAGCTGAAGTCCAACTTTAAGATATTCGGCTTCAAGGATTTCAAAAATGTCAATTGTCCGCTGAAGGGTTCGGCTAAGATTCAGGATGTCGTCCGCGTAACATACCAAAGACAAGTTAGCAGATGACAGAATCAGCGAAGATGGACATTGATCTTGTGCATCAAGGACACAGCTATTGAAAAGGTCGGGAGAGGTGACTGCTCCTTGACGCGCTCCTTTCTTGACTGGAACCAGTTGGGTGCGCGGAATGGGGGTCAAACCCTTGTCAGGAGGTAGATTTAGTCGGATCCGTAATCTAGAATACAGATTCCTGAGAGAACGAATGGCAGCTAGATTCAACCCACGTTTGCCGGCCTTCAAAAGCATCGCAGCATGGATTAGAGAGTCAAATGCACGTCTAATGTCGTGTCCTGCCAAAGAACGGCACTCTCCAGAAGATTCGGCATCTATCAAGACATTAGCAACGACTGTTAAGGCATCAGCACATCCAGTTCCTCGCTTGAAGCCGAACTGATGCAGAGGAGTGTAGCATACTTTTCAAGTTCCTGTACAAACAGTAACTCGAAGAGCTTGTACAGTGACGTAGCTACAGTTATCGGAAGGAATGCTTTACATTGAATTTCAGATTTTCCCTTTTTAGAAATGGGAGTCAGATCTCCGATGCAGAAAGAGGCAGGAACAATTCCTCGAGAGATAATTATCTGTATAAGCAGAGAGAGATGTGCCGCGAGAAGTTTACCTCCGTGTTTCAAGTGGATCGCACTGACTTCGTCAATGCCCGATGAGCCTTTCCATTTGAGTCTACAGATGGCATCTTCAACATAGTGGGTTTTGACGATAAAATCTTCATCGGGATGAGAAGATAGATACTGATCTAAGGCAGCCTCGTAAGATTGTTCGATGGAGGGGTCAGGAGCTAAGAACTCCGATTCGTAATGTGCATACCACTCATCTTCAGGGATGTCAGCTGGGGATGGTGACGAAAATTTTTTTGCAGAACAACAGACAAACTTGAAGATCATATTTCTATCTTGTTTGGCATGGGCAGAATAACGATTGACTAGATTTTTCCGATGCCGAGCCAGGGCCTTAGAAAACTTTCGCTTCGTGAAAATCCGTAGGCTGTTCACAAGACCCACATTCGGACGTCTACACTCTTTCCATACTGAAAACCAAAATTTTGCTTGACTACATGAAATGACGAGATCTGGATTTGACGACCACCCAGGAATGATTCCTTTTCGAATTCGTTGCAAAGGAACAGCTTGTTTTTCTGCGAAGCGGAGAGCATAGCAGATTTCTGCGCAATATATATCTAGACAAATCAAAAACTCTTTTTGAGGTAACTGGAGTGACCTCTGAAGGAGATGAAATGGGACGCTGATTTTATTCAGGACTGAATCTACCGACTCGATGAATAGGGCTTGACCAATTTTCGACAGTTACGACAGTGTTGAGGTGCTGAAGGAGCAAGAGGTGTGGTTTGGTGACCAGAAGATGGCATACTGACAGAGCAAGTTATGGGAAGATGATCGGACAACTGATAATCAAACACAACCTTTACTATATTCGCTCGCAAATCTGGCGATACTACAACGTGGTCCAGGTTGGAAGTTCGCGAGGACGTTTGAACATACGTAAAATCGGACGATTTATCTAAAACACACAAGAAATCACTAAATAAGCCCTTAACTAGGGTTGTACGCGGTGAAGCTTGAGAATTCGGCTCGGACAGATTACAATTAGTCACCGGCTATAATACAAGGTAAACCTAAGTGCCGAATTTTGTCTATACATGAACCTAGTTTTTCACAAGATAGCGCAAATTTACGCTCAGACTGGTCATTATTGTAGTCTGAGGGAAGATACACACTAATACACACAGACCAATCCACTCTCACAGCTAGATAATAATCATTTGCTTCGAAAATACTAGAACGGAGAGCTGATTTCACAAACGTATTAAGTCCACCCGAGGGCCGGCCTCTATTGTTCAGCTGTCTAGCGGGTACACAATAAGTTGTCATATCCTCAAGCTCAAGTATGTTCAGACCATGTTTAGTAACAAAATGTTCCTGGAGACAAATCACACTAAACTCAGAACGGAGGCTTTCCAGAACCGGAAGTTTATTAATAAAAGAGCCATTTATATTCCACGATAAAATAGTTAGTGATGAGGTCATTAGTTCGAAGGTTTACAGTTTTTCGGGCACTTCACACTATAGCAAGTATGACCCTGCTTTTGCAAACAACGCAAAAGGCTGCCTTCTGACACGGGGTATCGGATGTAGATTTGTGATCGGCGGAGCCGCATTTAGAACATAATGAACCGTTCTTACAATCTGCGGCTAGGTGACCGATTGCGTGGCAATTAAAGCAGCGCCGAGGCAAGAACACGAAATCTTCAACTGGGAGGCGTTCATATCCGAGTTTCACTGAAACTTTGAGAAAGGTATCGAGGTCATTTCGTGTCGGAAAGTAGACTTTAAATTTTCGAGACTTGCCACACTGTAGGGTTTTATTGCACTTGAGGATTAGCTGTTTAAGAGACTGTTCGTCTAGTTCCTCTGGCAGTCGCTTGATCGCAGCTAAAAAAGAAGGTTCCTTGAGGGAGATGTTGAGCAACGGTTTCGCACGTTTAGCTGCATCCACTATCTGGCTCGCGGTTTGTTTGGAACGAACCACGAGTTTCCACACGGTATTAGAGCGACTCTGCTCAAGAGATAGCTTCGTTCTTTACTTCTGGTAAGAAAAACTTGTTTTTATTTTATTTATTCTCTGTTCGCTTGTAATTCATTTTAAAACAGAGAGATGAAGAAGTAAAATAAATGTCTTGAAGATAATGATCGGAAAACTTATGATTCTGTTCGAAGGCCCTAATTGAATGAGCAATTAATATTGAGCTTTCGCTGACGGTCCAAATGTAAAAAAAAAATAATCAAAATCTGAAGCTATGCAAAGACCAAGTTTCTGAAAGTGTTTTTTTTTACTGCTTTTGCTTTGTTAGTAGTGGTAATAGCAGGAGCAGTAGTATCAGTAGTAGTATGCACATACTGCCTCTTCGCCAGTTGAACATCCCCTCATTGTGCCATGGAAGTTTCAGCTCGTTACGGTGAGCCGCTCCAAATATATTGCTTATACACCCCTTTTACAATCTGTATGCACATGGTACGTTTTGATTTAGTTCAACTTTCCCCTCAATATTTCCTCAAATTCTCACTTCAATACCCTAAGTCTTAGTAGTGCTCACTATCGAAGGAGTAATTGTAGTTACAGTGGTGATATTAGTTTTAGTAGTTGGAGTAGTAGTAGCGGCAGCACTAGTAGCATCGTTCAAATATTACCTTTTTGGCCAATTGATGATCCCCCTTACAATTTCCTGAAAGTTCCAAGTTAATACACTTAGTCATTCCTGAGTTAAGCCCTTTTGACAAACCATATGCACATAACGTGTTTTGGTTTAGTTCAACACTCTCCTCAATATTCTATGAAAGGTTCACCTGAATGCCCTTCGTCTTTTTGGACAGTAAAGGCCAAACATGCCAACCTTTCTCAATAGCAAATACTATATGTAAGCAAGGGGCGAATTGAATAATTTCCAACCCTTGCACCGAGGGCTGTGGGGGTGGATAGCCCAAAACATAGTTACTGGACTTTTCATCAATGCTAAAATCTCAAAATTCAATTGGATGTGTTTTGGTAATTGATTGGCATAGGAGGAGGGGGAGTTGTTACCCTCTAACCAGTTTTGACTCTTAAAAAGCTGGCCCTCCTCAATACCCCACTCTTTACCTGAAAGTTCAACCTTTTGTTTCAATTTCTTAAGAACGATTCCTGAAACACAAGGGCCGTACAATTAAAATCAGAACATTTTTAAAAGTCCTTAAAGAACTTTAGCGTGATTGTGAGCCAATATGCTATAATAAAAGGGAAGCTTCCAGTTTTACTTCAAAACTCTTAGAGGCCTTTTGTGAGGTGCTGTCTTCTCGTGATCTTGGGGTAATACTGAAAACTATCGTCTATAGAATTGTTCCAATAAAGTGTACTCTTTACTCAAAATTTTAATTATTATATATTTATGTTTGTTATCAAACTCAGATAGCTTATTCTCAATGGAAAAATTTATGACAAATTCATCCACAGCATAAGCGGTTTTTCTATTTGACACTAGATCACTTAAAAAAAAATGAATTAATCTATACGAGAGTCCTTACATTTCTGTGACAGAATCTTATGGATCATAAAACACATTTTTTTGACTCATCATATTTAAAAAGAGATTTTCCACTGGAGCTCGAAAACTTATTGGCAAAAGGGAAAAATCCGGTTTCATTTTAACTGTTTCCAGAAAATCTGCTTTCATTTTATCTGATTCTTGAGGGGGGAAACTGAATGATTTACTTATAGGTATATTTCGACAATATCCACTTACTTTTTTTTTTGTTTTTTTGTTTGCTCCTTTAAATTGTATAATCTTGAGATTGCTAATTGGAAAATGACGACTGCGATAAATAGTATTTTCAAGGGGAATACCGAGATAAACGATTCGGTCAGACGAGCGGATCTTTGAATTTCCATGTATGACTTCACCAGAAATTGGGCCTTTCCAGTTAAAATGGCCAATGCCGGATTTTTCAACGTTGAAATGAGGACCGGATTTTAAGTGTTCTGTTTGCACTTTTTGCAAGGTTTCAGAAATTGTGTCTAAAGTTCGGCTGAGGTAAAGAATGTCATGAGCGTATAGTCCGGGCGCCGAGTGAAGCTATCTTGCTTATTTCCGAAAGTACATGTTGTGTCATGTACAAATTTTCTGAGTGCATAGGTTTATAGAATCAATATCAGTGATTCTGATTTCCTCGTGTCCAGCTTTCCAGAGGGGCGGCATCATAGAAAAAAACATGCTAAGAAATATACGGTTTTTTCGAAGTTTTCGAAAGAATCGAAACATGGCCAATAACTTTGGGGCAAGGCAGCAATCCTACATCAAGAAAAGTCTGGTATTTATACAAGAAATAAAAAAAAGATCTAAATTTAGAGTTTTTTGATATTTTCCAAAGTAAAGCTTTGTTAAATACTTCTGACAGAAATTAATATTATGCCTATATTGATTCCAAATTGAATTCTAGTTCTAAAGATAAGTTTATCTCTTAGTTAGCTATTTCAATTGTACATGAATAGGAAAATTTTTCGGCTGGAATTTAAAAAACCTAGTTTTAGTTTAGCTTTCAGCTCATTTGGGGTTTGGCGTCTAGGCTAGTCAGGAACGCGTTATTTTTCTGACCTTTGAAAAGACAGAGGAGTATAGCCTAGGCTACTTTAATGTGAGGGTAGGCTAATTCAAACTGAATTGCTGCTAATTCAACCGAGACTACAATATTCATTCCTATTGAGCAAAATTCTGCTGTCTTTTTGAAGATAGAAAAATACCTTGTTCCTTACTGGTTTAGGCCACAACTCCACGGCCTGTCCCTGAATCTCTTCTTTGGCGAAGCTGCAGATTAACTACCCCTGATAAAAATATCTTAATATTACTAAAGCTTTATTGATAGAATCTACAGTTAAAAAATAAATAAAAAATATTTTTTACTAAAGCTTGATTTATGGAACCTAGAAGATGTACAGAATCCTGTCAATGACAATTTATTTTTATTTTCGGGAGAAGTTTCTGCAAGTAATGGTTGTAATATCTGGATTCAGTATTGATTCCGAATCAAATGGGTATTTTTGTTTTTTAGTTATCTTGTTATGTTAGTATATTCTGAATTAACCAATAAATTGGTAAAGTTTTTCAAAAAGTATGGCAGTCCTGAGCTGGTCCTTCATGGAAGTTATCCAGTTACTGATTCAGGAGGGAAAAGAAATTTCATGAATTAGGTGTTTTTTTTTAAATAAAATATTGACAATTAAAAAACATAAGCAAGCATTAGCAAAGCTGACAAACTAGAGCAATTTTAGGTATTGTTTTTATTGCTTTATAGAGGACTATGTATGGTATATTATTGACAGGCATCTAATTACAGACAGTACAACTTCATTTTTTTATAACTCTAAAGGACCAGTAGCAGTATTTCTGCCTTTTGAGCAACCTCTTTACTGACTGGCTAAAAGGCCCTGAGGATAATGAAAGCTCCAATTTTACTATCTTTTGAAACTAAAACTTCTACCTTTCTTCTAGCCTGTTTGCTGGGATTGCTTTCCAATTCAGAGGAAGGGTAGCTTTAACAATGCCATATCAACAAATTACTATATTGTAAGTTTTCTAAGAGAAGCATAATCGCATCCAAGGGGATACCATATAAACATACAATGACAAGAATGTCACTTTTTCACTTTTCTCAAAGCTTCCATCAATCATTTGCTAAAATTTCCCATTAGAATTTAGTAAGGTTTTCCTTAAATTCTTTAAAGTTTAAATGATTAGCAAAACCTGGATCCTTTTGGTCAATTTTGACACCTTTTAGTCTCTTAAAAGGTATGGCAGTCCTGTTCTGGTCCTGCAAGGAAGTCATTTAGTTACTGATTCAAGAGGGAAAAGAGTTTCATGCGTTTGGTGACTTAGTAAAAAAAAAAAAAAAAAAAAAAAAAATAATCAAAAATTGAAAGAAAACAACCAATTATTAGCCAAGTCAACATGAAAAGTTGACAAACCATAACAATTTTTGGTACTGTTTTTATTGCTTCACAGAGTGCTGTATCTGTGTATGGCATATTATTGACAGGCATCTGACTACCGGCAGTAGGCCTACAACTTCAATTTTGTAACTCTAAAGGGTCAGTGGCAGCATTTCTGCCTTTTCTGCAGCTATTTTGCTGAGTGGCTAAAAGGCCTTAAGGATAATCAAAACTCCAACTTTACTATCTATTGAAAGTAAAGCTTCTAGCTTTGTTCTAGCCTGTTTGCTAGGATTGCTTCCCTATTCAGAGGAATGGTAGCTTTAACATGTTATTATTCTAATCCACTATTTCAAAGAGTTGGCCTCTTTTAGCATAGTTGAAGAGCCAGAATTTTATCTGTACATGGCAGAAAAGCTGATACTAGTACATCTTATCATGAGAAACATGGAGTCAGTATTAGTAAATTCTATAGGATTGATCTACTGCATTAGTAGTTCTGATACAGTGAGCTTTTTTCTATTTGAAAGGGAATAAAACATGAGTTGGTGCTGCAGAAAAATCTGTAATGACAGAGCTCATGGTAAATATTTATTCCATTGTTGAATGTAACATCTCAAATCTGCCAAAATACGAGGAGGACATTACCAAAATATGTCAAAAAAATGGTGCTTGGGTGTGTGGTAGAAAAACCAGTGAATCCCTGACATTGAACAATCTGCAAGTGCATTTCTTCCACCAAAAGAAAGACGTGAAGCGTTCGCCTCCAATGGAAAACTCCTTTAAATATCACATAAAATGTGCCCCTCTACAGTAGTGTCATTGTACAAGGCAATATTTTAAAGTTATTTGTGCATAATTCACCGGATTTTGGCAGAGCCTTTAGTGAGTCTGATGGAGTGGTTGTTCCTGTAATCACCACTTTGCTACAATAGGAGGCAAACTTGCGATTTTTAGCTACTTTATGGTGGAAAATTTTGAAATCAGTCACTAAAAAGTGTATTTTCTTACATTTGCCTCCTAGTAACAAATTTTAGCCAGCAAATAATCTTAAAAAGTAACATTATGCCATGAAGTAGCTAAGTTTTCTAGTTTAGCCTCAGTCATTACCCTGAGAGGGTACAAAGGTCATAGGTATAAAGGTAAACTTCACAAATATTTTTTGTTTAATTTTAATTACACATATAAAAGGTTGAGCTCCAAGTAAGCTCAGAGATCCAGAACCCTCGTAGATTTGTGATCAGCATCTTTAGTGAGTCATGAAATATTATCATCATCTCACCTATTGTTATGCTTTGTTGGGTGGCATTTTTTTCTGTTAAAGTCAGTGATTAGATGAGTCTATTGGCATCCAGTTAATTCTATTCTGGCATGCTTTGGCACTCTGATTGCCATATTGGCTTAGAAAAAATTATTTAAACATTAGCTTTGTTAATTTTTCATCTGTTAAAGCATAAAGTTAAGAATTTACTCCTATTACATCACCAAAAAGTTAAACATTTGAAATTTGAGGGTCACGCCAGTGCTGGCAGTCGCAGGTCCTGACAGATTCGTGATAAGCAGGGTCAAAATGACCAGAATCTGTTCGCCAATAAATTGTACCTTTTACAACATGGGGGGGGTCAAGATTTTTGCACTTAGCGCCTGGACTAGTAAGTGATTAAGGAGATATTGAGGTCAGAAAGAACGCAAGACATCTGACACTGGTCTTGAACTTCGAGGACATGATTATTGAAATAACAAGGTGAGGAAATGCCACCTTGCCTGAGTTCTTCCTTAACTGGTACAATTCTATTCAGTGGTCTTGCCATTTCATCTTTCTTAGGAGGCATTTTCTACATGTCACGTGTACAAACCAAGTTCAATGTGAGTGCATCAGCCTAATTATACAACGCACCAAACTTGTGAATGTAACTCTCAAAAAGTGTATAATATATTCTTTGACAATGAGGCTATAAACTTTGACAATGCGCACTGTAAGTCTGAAATCACTGATCTAGATTATATTTTATCCATTTAAGCATTGTTCCTGGCGAATTCGCTACAGATCTAGTGTCAAGTTTGTATTTTACTCCCTGTGTGTCAACATAATAACATAATACTATTGTTAGAATTCACATTAAACTATGCTAGCTTTGTATTCATATCAGTTGCCACAGCACAACGGTGATGGTACCTTACTAAGAAATTAAGGATTGAACTTCAAGCAAAGCTGTGGCAATGAGAAGACAAAACCTGTGGCAATGATCGCAAGCTGTGGCAATGATAAGTGATTAAGAAATTACTCAGCATCTTCCCTCGTTTTCATACTTTTCAAACAGTTCTGAACCGCAGTGGTTACTTTCCTTCGTATAGAAGGAAGTCTGAAAGTTCCCACTGGAGAAAAATCGTATTCAAGCAAATTAGTTTTTCCTGATTTGACATTTGTAGACAAAGATTCTGTGAAATGAATTTCTGTACGTGTTTTGTTCTTTATTGACACGAATTGAAAATCAACGGATATATCCAAACTATATTTAGTTATCCGTTCTTTCTGAAGTGTTTCAACGTATTTTTGAACTGTTTCAATGTTTTGTGTATTAAATCGATGTGCCACAAATTTAAATGACAACCACAGTCACTGACCACCACGGTCACTATACCCCGATAACTCTGGTCAAAGTTGTTTCCAACAGAATTTAAAATTGTACACATTTACTGCTAACTAAAAATCTTATCACTTTGGTAGTTTTCACAATTTTGTTATTAAAGCATTGTATTACTATCATATTTTGTTTTATTTCATTAGCATTCACCAAACTTCACTTCTCGAGTGTGTTTTATATAATAGACAAGCACCGATAACATTTCTGGATGTAGTATACTCAAAGTCTAAATAAGCAAATATAGTGGAATTATAGGGGAAATAAAGGAAACTATATTAAAACATTAAGACTTTGAAATTGTTTGGGAGGACATGGAGCCAAAAGGCCAAGCGCACATACTTATTGTCCAAATTGTATTCAAGAATTCATCTCCCTAAACCATATGCGCAGACACTACAGTTAATCTTTCACGTAAAACAAGCACGACTGAAATTAAATCTCAATTAATCTGAAATTAGTTTCTGATTGTTGAACCCACTTAATAATGTTGCAGTTCAGTTAATTCTCAAGTTATTTTTCCTATCGCCCTAAAATTGACAAATACATGTTAAACATGTATGATTTTAATAAGATCGTTAAGTAAAATTCGTTATATCGCAAATATAACGACAATTTTTGGATTTTGGCTTTGCAGGTAAAAAACTGTTTGTATTGTTTATGAAAGTTTTGGCACTAGATTGTATACTTCTAAGTAAGTTAAAATAAGATTCTAAAACCAACCATTCTAACTTTGGCGGGAAATCACACATTTTTGCCAGGAAGTTAATTGAATTAAAACAACAGAAAGGCAGCATCTATAAGCATATGTCAATACGTAATAAGGCCTTCCCATCATCATATAAAGTTGCATATAGAGTTGCCAAGTGTAAAAGGTCCCGTACCATCACAGAGAAACTCAATCTCCCAGCTACTTTAGTTTTAGTGAATATTTTTGTCTAATAATACCCTCAATCGAAAGAATCAGTAAATTGGGGGAGGATCTAAATGTGCAAGTAACAGAAATATTAAAAGGAAATGAATTTGGATTGCAATTCGATGAGGCCATAGACAACAATAAGGATGCACATTTGATTTTTTATGTACGACTATTCAGTTTTAATCCAATTATTCACAGAGATGTACTAATCTTAATTAGATAATCTTAAGACTAATCTTAAGATAAGGCCCAATCTTAATTGGCGTAACAGCGGTTATAAGGTTTCTATGTCTTAGGAAGAGGCCCCACCCTCAAGGCCACATCCAAGGGGGGGGGGTATTATTTACGCATGTTCCCAAGAATTATAACATTGCACGTAGCATGAACTTTTGAAGAGTAGGGTTAATCTTTAGTAACTTCAAGCTTATTTTTTGCATTCCCCCCCCCCCAATACTTTTTTTATCCTCATATATTTCTCGTTTTTATACAGAACATATAATAATAATAATAATTTATTTTTACCCTCTTTACAAACATTAAAACTGCTAAAAGTAATAAATAAAGGAAAAAAAGAAACAACAAAAACAAAAAATAAAAGATAAGCAATAAGCAACACCGAAAATAAAATAGCAACTAGGGAACTAAAATTTGAAAAAAAAAACTGCTGAGTATTCTTAAACACGAATACCTACTTAAAGGCTATAAATTAATTAAAGTTTGAATGCCATTAATAAGAGTCAAAGTGACTGGATTGAAGTAAGCCTCAGATGTTCAAAAATACATCTTTTTGGTATTTATTAGGTATTATTACCTATATAACGTTATGGCATCGTGCGAAATTTGTGTTAAAAACAATGGCTCACTCTTTACAGGATTTTAGAGTTATGCCAAGAAAACATTAATGCACGAAGTTCAGCAATCAGGTTGGATTTTGTCCCAATTTCTTAAGAACGAGCAAATAATTATAATATAAAACTCTAGCATACTAAGGGGGAGGCCGCTTCTCGAGGAGGCAAACACCAAACGACGAACAATTTTAAAGGGGGTTTAAAAATAAAACTTCTAATTCCTTGCAATGGCAATTGTGTTTGAGCAACAGTTCTTAAGGAACTGAGACAGAATATTGAACTACAGCGTTAGAAGTTGTACTTAGAACGGAGCAGCCTGCTTTGTATATCGTACAGCTTCTGGTCATTTTATGTTTTAAGTGTTAAAGATAACCTAATTGTTACATTTTCAAATTATAACAGACACGATTTACGAAGATCGAGGTAATTATATCAAAAAGAAGTTACGAGTATTTTTTGCAATGACTTCATAATTTCATTCAAAATAAGTTCTGACGTCAATAACAACTATCCTTATTTCGAGCTTAATGTTCCTATTTTTCTTAATACAAAAAAGGAAAAAGAAACCGGTAACCAAGATGATAAGGAATTATAGGTTATGAAGTCAAACTTAGGGTAAGATAATAAGAGTTTATAAAGATTGTGGGGGTGGGGGGGTTGACATCCCGAAAGACAGAGTTACTGGCCTTTTCAACTGTGCTGACTAAATTTTTTTCTTCTAAATTTTGACTGGACGTGTTTGGCGAATTAATGGGCGAGAGAGGGTGGCTGGTTGCCGTCCAAATAATAATAATATAAAATTCTAGCATACTAAGGGGGAGGCCGCTTCTCGAGGAGGCAACCACCAAACGACGAACAATTTTAAAGGGGGTTTAAAAATAAAACTTCTAATTCCTTGCCAATGGCAGTTGTGTTTGAGCAACAGTTCTTAAGGAACTGAGACAGAATATTGAACTACAGCGTTAGAAGTTGTACTTAGAACGGAGCAGCCTGCTTTGTATATCGTACAGCTTCTGGTCATTTTATGTTTTAAGTGTTAAAGATACCCTAATTGTTACATTTTTAAATTAAAACAGACAAGATTTACGAAGATCGAGGTAATTATATCAAAAAGAAGTTACGAGTGTTTTTTGCAATGACTTCATAATTTCATTCAAAATAAGTTATGACGTCAATAAAAACTATCCTTATTTCGAGCTTAATGTTCCTATTTTTCTTAATACAAAAAAGGAAAAAGAAACCCATAGCCAAGATGATAAGGAATTATAGGTTATGAAGTAGGGTAAGATTATAAGAGTTTATAAGGATTGTGTGTGTGTGGGGGGGGGGGGAGGGTTGACATCCCAAAAGACAGAGTTACTGGCCTTTTCAACTGTGCTGACTAAATTTTTTTTTCTAAATTTTGACTGGACGTGTTTGGCGAATTAATGGGCGAGAGAGGGTGGCTGGTTGCCGTCCAATCACTTTTGACTCTTAAAAAGGGCACTAGAAATTTCAATATATAATCCAATCAATTTCAATTTTCTAGAAATTGCTGATACGCCCTTTTGACAACCTGTATGCACATACTAATTTCTGATGTAATTCAATTCCCCCCCCCCCCCCCCCCAGTATTTCCTCAAATTTTCTCTGTAATATAATCAGCCTTGGTAGTAATCGCTACTTAAGCGGTAATTGTAGTAGTAGTAGCGGCGTGCAAATATTGTCTTTTGTTCAATTGATCTTACTCTCTAAGCATTCCTTGAAAGTTCCAACTTAATACGCTTATCAATATCGGAGATATGCCCTTCCGACAATCTGCATGCACACAGTGTCTTTTGATTTAATTCAAATTTCCCTCCAATATTTTCTCAAATTTTCACCTTCATGCCCTTAGTCTTAACAGCATTATTATAATAGTAGTAGCGGTAGTAGCACGAATAGCAGTAGCAATAGCAGTATGTGCATTTTTCCTTTCAAAGATATTACTGATACGCCCCTATGACAATGCACATGGTACGTTTTGATTTAGTTCAAATTTCCCTTCAACTTTTCCTCAAATTTTCACTTCTATATCCTCAGCCTTGGTAGTACTCCAGTGCACAAAAGCAGTAATTGTACTAGTAGCAGTAGCAGTATCGCGCAGATATTGCCTTTTTGGTGAATTGATCATCCCCCTTACCGTTTTCTGAAAATTAATACACTCAGTCATTCTTGAGTTGCGCCCTTTTGACAACCCATATGTATATAACATGTTTTTATTTAGTTCATCAATACCCTCAGTATTCTCTGAAAGGTTCACCAGAATACTCTTCATCTTTTTGGACACTTAAGGTCAAACAAGCCGACCTTCCTCAATAGAAAATACTATTTGTAAACAAGGGGCGAATTGCATAGCTTATGGCCCTTGCCCCGAGCGCCATGGGGGGGGGATAGACCAAAACACATAGTTACTGAACTTCTCAACTCAGATTATCTCAATATTTCGATTGGTTGTGTTTGGGGAATTGATTGGCGTGAGAGGGAGGGTGGTTGCCCTCCATTTACTTTTGACTCTTAAAAAGGGAACTAATGAAATTTCAACTTCCAATCAAACGAACCCCCAGCAAAGTCTATTCGACCGACCCCTTAGTTAAAAGATGGCTGTGTATTTTCGTTGGCAATATTTTCAGCGATGAAGTATGCCACCAGGCATGTGCGCCATTTTGTGACATTTATTTATGTAAGTGCAGTAAATAAAAGTATTCTACTCTATCCTCCATACAAAGCTTCCAATATTCTGATTTGTTAACCCCTGGGGCATAGTTATTTGACTTTCGATTTTGAACAAAAATGGCTATCTCAAAATTTTATTCGGATGCATTTGAGGAAAAACAGGCGGGAGGAGGGCTGGCTACCATCTGATTGCTTTTTACTCTTAAAATGGTCACTAGAACTTTCAGTATCCAATCGAATGAGCCCCCTCCAAAGTTTACGACTACAATTCCCATAAAAACTTTATATATTAAAAATGGGCAACTAGCACAACTTATAGGCCTCGTCCTGAGGGCGGGGGGGGGGGGGGTGAATTATCAAACCTTGAATCATAGTTATTTGACCTTCAGACTGTTTTGAACAAAATGGCAATTTTAAAATTTTGATCGGAAGCATTTTGGGAAAAAGTGCGAGGAGGGGAGGGGCTGTTTGCCCCATGATCACTTTTGACTCAAAAAAGGGAACTAGACCTTTCGATTTCAAAAAATTTTGATCGGAAGCATTTTGGGAAAAAGTGCGACGAGGGGAGGGGCTGTTTGCCCCATGATCACTTTTGACTCAAAAAAGGGAACTAGACCTTTCGATTTCAAATCGAATGAGCATCCTCCGAAGTTTATATGACCACCCCTTCCATCAAAACCTTATATATTAACAACGAGCAACATACATAACTTACAGCCCTTGCCATGGAGACAGTGGGGGGGGGGGGTAGGGGTTTCCAACTCAGGAGATATAGCTATTTGGCTTTTGGACTATCATGAACCAAATGGCTATCTCAAAATTTTGATCAGATGCATTTGTGAAAAATAGGGCATGGGGGGGGCTATTTGCACTCCGATCGCTTTTGAAAATTAAAAAGGACACTAGAACTTTTTATTTCAAATCGAGGGAACTCCCTCCGCAGTCTATACGACCACCCATTCCATAACAACCTTATATGCCCCCGGGGTATAACTTACAGCGCTGGGCTTAAGGGGATTGTGTTAAACCTAGAGGCATTGTTATATGATCTTTGGACTATTTTGAACAAAATGGCTATCTCCAAATTTAGGTCGAACTTATTTGGGGGAAAGAAGGCGTGGGGGGGAGGCAGCTACCATCCAATCACTTTTAACTCTTAGAAGGTGACTAGGACTTTTAGTTTCCAATCCAATGAGCCTCCTCTAAAGCTTATCCGACCACCCCTTCCGTAAAAACTTTATACCCCCGGGGCATAGCTTACAACCCTTGCCCTTAGACTCTTGAGGGTTGTGTCAAACCCGAAGACCTTGCTAGATGATCTTTGGATTATTTTGAACAAAATCGCTATATCCAAATTTCGATAGGATGAATTTATCAGCATTGCTGATACGCTTGTATCAGCAATCTGTATGCATATATTATGTTTTGATTTAGTTCAACTTTCTCCTCAACGTTTCCTCAGTTGTTCGTTTCAATAACCTCAGCCTTTTTAGTACTCGCTACAGAAGCAGTAGTTTCAGTGGTTGTAGTAGTAGTAGAAGTAGTAGTAGAGGTAGCAGTAGTAGTAGTGCTAATAGTAGTGGTAGTGATGGTTGTTGTAGTAGTAGTAGTAGCAGCGTGCAAAGATTGCCTTTTTGGTCAATTGATCATCTCCCTTATCATTTCCCGAAAGATCCAAATTAATATACTAAGTCATTCCTGAGTTGCGCCCTTTTAACAGCCCGTATGCACACAACGCGTTTTGATTTAGTTCAACACTTCCCCGAACATTCTCTAAAAGGCTCACCTGACTGCCCTTAGTCTGTTTGGAAAATAAAGGTCAATCATGCCCACCTTTCTCAATGACGTATACTACATTTAAATGATGGACACGTTGCCTAACTTACAGCCCTTGCCCTGAGGGATGTAGGGGGGATGACATCCCCAAAGACATAATTAATGGACCTTTCAACTATACTGAACAAAATAGCTGTATCAAATTTTTCCCAAAATTTTTCAATTTTTTGGGGAAATAATTGGCGTGGGGGACCGGTTGCCCTCCAATCACTTTTGACTCTTGAAAACGGCTCTATAACTTTCAATTCGAATAAAAACCTTACGTACCCCCGACATTTTTATATGTTCCTTGGACTATTTTGCACAAAATGGCTATCCCAATTTCGATCAGATGCGAACGGGGAAAAGAGGGCGCATGAGAGAAGGGGGGTTTTTGCCCTCCTATGATTTATGACTCTTAAGAGGGAACTAGAACTTTCAATTTCCAATCAAATGAGCCTGCTCTAAAGTTTACACGACCATGCACTTGGGGCATAATTTACGTCCCTAGTCCCCAGTTTCTGGGGACCTGTGTCAAGTCCGAAGGCCTTGTTATATGATTTTGGACTATTTTGAACAAAACGGCTATCTCAAATTTCTATCGGATGCATGTCGAGAAAGAGGACGTGGGCGGGGGGGGGGGCTAGTTACACTCCGATCACTTTGATCCTTTTATTCAAAACAGTCCAAATATCATATAACAAGGCTTTTGAAGTTGATACAAACCACCAGAGCTGAGGACGAGGGTTTTAAGTTTTGCCCTTGGGGCATTAAAGGTTCTTATGGAAGGGATAGTTGTATAAACTTTAGAGGTGGCTCATTTGGTTGAAATTTGGAAGTTACAGTTCCCTTTTAAGAGTCAACAGTGATGGAGGTCAAGTGGGGCACTAGAACTTCAGATTTCTAGTCGAATCAACCCCCTCCGAGGTTTATACGGCCACCACTTTCATAGAAACTTTACAAGTTAATAATGAACAACTAGTATTACCCATTAACTTATAGCCCTTGCCCTGAAGGCTCTGGGCAAGGGGTGGGCATCACTAAAGACATAATTACTGACCTTTTCAAGTATCAAAAAACCTATCTCAAATTTTGATTGGATGTGTTTGGAAAAATGATGGGCCTGGGGGGGGGTGGCTGGGTGCCCTCCAATCACTTTTGCCTCTTAAAGAAAGAACTTCCAATTTTTAGTCCAATGAGCTCCTTTCGAAGTTTCTAGGACAACTCCTTCTATACAAAGTGCCTTAGTGAGAAAAAATATAATAAATTGTGCCCAGAATCGGAAAAACTGACAGCGTTTCTATTTTTACATCTAACAAAGTGTCAATGTTTTTATCTGCCATCGGAAAAAAATTCGTTCATTTTTGGCAATTGAACTGATGGCCAATAACGTTTTTGGATGCGTCCAATGGCAAATTCCAAAGCTAAACTGTTGTTGTCCAAAGCGTAAGTCTAAAGCTGTACTTCAGGACTTTATCTCCTTGTTCTTAGACTAACTTGACTTGCTTACAAAGCGATTTTGCTTTGGAATTCAAAGGCCCAAATCCAAGGGGTCAGGGATTGAAAAATAAACTAAAACACCTTGTTAGGCCTAGCTCCCTCAAGCTCAGACCCAGGTCCGCAGCTATGCAAAAACGCAACTATTGTTCAATCTTCCATTGAGAAGTCCAATGGCTTAGAGACGAAAAGGAAAGGATTGGGCGAAATCTCCGAGCCAGCCTGTACCCTTGAACAATGATGATCAAGTCAGTAATCTTGTTCAGATGATCTGACATTTAAAATTTTTACTTCTCAAACAGCCAATTCCTTCAAAACCGACGAGCAGCTAGAGCTTTTCTCTAGAACAAAGTAGCCAATCGCTTCGAAAAAAACTGTTTTTTTTTATCGCCGAATAGTTGATTTTCGACGAATAATCGGTTCATCTAAACACAATATAAGGCTTGAAAATTTTCAAATTTAACATTAAAAGGTGTTTTTTTCTTTCTTCAATGGTATGTGATTAAGACGGCTCTCGAACACAAAGGGGGATGAGATCCAGTTATACACTACCCTAATATGACCCTGCGATTGTATGGTCTAACTAATAGTTTAAAATTTCGACTAATAGTTTAAAAAAACACTTTGAGAAGAAGGTACTCTCGCAGTGATTTTCCATAACACACATGTAATACGTTAAATCACTTCCATTTACGTTGTCGCAAGTGTTTAAGTCGAGAAAAGCTGGAAAGTTCACACAAAAAGTGTGAACTTTTCATGGTAGTTGCATGGTAGTTCACACTACCATGCACTACCATTAATTAGCAAACTTGATACAAGTTTTTAATGCTGTGATTTTTCGCTTTGTACCCCTATAAGAATACTTTCTAATCAGTAAATTTTTCAATGAAACTCTTGTAAATTTTCTATGAAATTTTTCATATTTTGTCAATAAACCCTTAAAGACCTTCTCCCTCTCTTCTCTGAATTGAATTTAAATTATATATTCTGAATTGAATTTGACCTGAATTGAATTTCAATTATTATATATTCTTCTCTGGATTTAAATTATATTTTTATGGTTATGGTATGAATTTTGAATAGCCAAATGGGTATTAAAAAATAGTAGTTTATTGGTGGTTTTTTTTTAGGGGGGATTAGAATGGAGTGTCTAAAGATATTGTAAGGGCACATCATTCTACTCCTCTTAGGCTTGATAAGGGTTTTGAGGGAAGATTGGGAAGATGGAGGATGATGTATAGTTGATTGAGAGCAATGTTTCAAGAAAAATATTTGTGTATGCCTTATTAAAGTAACTTACACGGTAGAAGGGGTGCCCTATGGCAGAAGGGCACCCTGCAAAACCAGGAATGGTATTTTTGTGATTTGGTAATTTATAGTAGTATATCTTGTTTTCATCAATTATCCTTGGCAGCCCAAAATAAAAAATAAATAAAAATAAAATAAAAGATGTTTTTAAATTAGTGCAGGTGACATCAAAGGTTGAAATTTTAAGTGAAAAGGATTATTACGTCACCAAGAGGAGACGAGGTGGTATTTAATAAAAAAAAAAACTTGTCTCTCTCTCTGAGCCTTGGACTTTGGCTTGTGAATCCACAAGTGAAAACGCCTTGTAAGTGAGTCAAAGTCAGTCTAAGAAACCAGCAGATGAAGTCCTCAAGAACAGCTTTAGCCTTGGCTTTGTAATTTGGTATTGGCGCAAGAGCCTGAGTGAATATCTATGAAAAGCTTTATAAGCTAGTCTGTCACTCGCAAGGTGGGGGGGGGGGGAGGGTTTTAGACGAATGCTAAAGCCTCACTAATGACCATCAGTTCAGTGGCAGAAATCAATGAAGTTTTGTCTAATGATTGATAAAACAATGACACTTTGTCAGATGACAAATAAAAACGACGTCGGTTTTTTTGGATGATAATAAAAAGAAATGACCATTTTAAAAATAAATTATTATTATTAATGACAAAAGTAAACAAAGGCAATTTTTCCAATGACAAGAAAAAACAGTGACAGAACATCTGATGACAAGAAAAACAATGACAGTTTGTTTGATGGAAGAAAAAACAGGATGACACCAAGACCTATGACGGTCTTGGTAATGACAACAAAATCTATGGCAAAAAAATGACGACCAAGTTATTTTATGGCAAAGTGTTGTAGGGCCTTTATCAACAAGTGTAACTATCCTGTGGCTTGAGCATAGTTAGAAATCTGTCTTTAGCAGAGAAAATGTTTTAGTAGTGAATGGCCAACCAAATCGACACAATTAGATTTCATGGATCTATGGTTTCATTACGAGAAAAAAAATAATAAAAAAATAGAAAAAAATAAAAGGTATATAACAGAAGAGGGTTTAACTTACTTTGGTTATTCCCGAGTATCTTGTGTTGTAATTGACTATAGGAAGACTCGGCTTTACAAGTGAGTGGTAGAAAACTTTCAATTCTTCGTCAACTACAGCAACACGTGCAAGCCCATTAACATCTAAAATAATGAAAATAAAAAGTCCCACAAAAATTAACATTAGAAATCACAAAACGCAAGATTATACACCAAACTATGCAGAGAATTTTTTTTCAGTCCTGAATACTTAATCATGTTTTTATAGACAGATTCGACTGTCTATTCTAAATAGGACTTTAAAATCCTCGATCCTTAAGCGCAGAAGAACAAGCAAAAATAGTGAGCTTTTTCAATCAGGTGATTAATGCATTAAAATAAAAACCAACAACAAACCTCCTTTCTAAAATGTTTGCGGGGCTTGTTTCAGTGAATTGACCTCATATTAGCTATCACCCAACCTTAAATACAAGACTATAGTCATAAACCATGGTGAGAATGTTTTTTTTTACAAATTCTCAAATTAAAACCTATCAATGACCCTTCTCTTGAAAATGGCTTTCAATGATTGTTTTAGCGAATTAAACATAGTATTGGAAACCAAAAATCCCAAATACAAGGCTATAATCAAAACTAATGTATGGAAAAAAATGTAAATAGTTTTTTTTAGAGACGAATTTGACTGTCTATTTTAAAATTGGTTACAAATTCTCCATCCTTAAGCACACACAAAAAAGCAAAAAAATTGAGTTATTTTTTCAATCAGATGGTTGGTCCAATAGAACTAGCAATAAAAAGTCTTTCTAATTTTTTTTCAACCACAAAATAGAAGATTTTAATCAAAACCATTTTAAATAACACAAATTTTGGGGCCCTCCAACTAAATATTTAAAATATTAATGAAATATTTTATATTAAATTTTAATTTTTACATTAATAAATATTATTAAATATCTGTATACTAAACATTTATTTTTTGCTCCTTTAAAATATTAAAATATTCTAAATATTTTTTAGCCCTATATTCTAAATATTTTTGAGCCCTTTAACATATTCTATTTTAAAATATTTTTCACACCATTCTGACTGTTCTCTAAGATCAATAAAAAAAACTAATTATTTTTAAGTACACAAGACGAAGAAAAAAAAAAAAAAAAAAAAAAAAAAAAAAAAAAAAAAAAAAAAAATGAACTGCCTTTATTCCGGATATTCGTTAGGGATGTTGGCCAAGTTGACTTGTGTATGGTCCAATGGTATTTCATTTCTTTTATGAATTTATTCTATTTGACGATTAATGTAGAATTTTGAAGTAAAATGTAATAAATAAACTTACTTCCGACACATGTGACCCATTCACAATCCACACTGTACATAGGAGAATTGGGTGTTACGGGAGCATACAAGTCCTTAGTCATTTTATATTCAGCATATTTTTGAATCCCTGGCAACGGGTAACGCTCACCAACCAAAAGTTCTGCACTTAATAGTAGTTTTAATCGACTAAATTTATCTTTCACTGGGGGTCTCTCAGGGACTTTTTCATGGGATATAGGGAATGAAGCCAAACTTTCTGCATCTATTCCAATTGTCACTTCTTCGGTTTGAACTATTCTTTCCTCAGCCTTCATTGCACATTCAGTACCATCTACTTTTATATTCAGTTCTTCTTTTTCAGAGATAGCACTCACTGACATTATTTTTTCGTTATTTGGTTCTTCTTTTGAATCAGGTAATACTTGATAAATTACTCCTTTCTTCAATGCAATGGTAAACGACTTGTGACCTACAATTAAAACATAGAAACATGACAGCCTATACCCGGAAAGATTTTTTCTACCAGAAAAGATAAATTCTGTTTCTCCTAATAAAAAAAGACAGAGAGAGGGCATTTCGGGTCTTACCAAAGTAATATGCTAACTCGAGGACGTAATTATATGTACACGTCACAAGCTTTTGGCTTATGGCTAGCCTAAATCTAAAACTTCAGCGAATCTAAAATTGAGCTGGTGGTAAAAAATTTTCACTCTGTGGGTAGTGCAATTTTAAAAGCGGCCACATTCACCAATGTAATATGATAATATCAAAGCACAATTATCTTTAGTTATTAAAATGTTCCCAAATAAGTTACTTCAATAAACCCTGTGCATGTAAGTACATACACATTGTACAATAATATATCACATCATAGTAAAATTCATCCCAGCTTTCTTAGCCAAGTAGTTAGCCGCTCAACTTAATATCCAATGTCCTTAATGCTGGGGTTCGAGTGCTGGTGTGGCAGATAATGAGGTTTGGAGGAGGATCAGAGGCATGACCTTATAAGCTCAGCCAGGGTCGATCCTGCTTTAAATGGATATCTGAAGCAATCTGAGAAAGGTAAACAAGATGAGTGTGCGCATGCATAGGATGACTGGCTCTTAAACCCCCATAAACACTTACTGAACACTTCATGCCTTAAGTGCCATGAAAGGGAGTTCAGCACCGCTGGTTAGGACTATGTAATCAAGTGCCGTTTTTTTTTTTTTAAGTAAAGAGTAAACAGCTGCTAGTGACCAACGAAAAATATTATAGTAGGAATTTTTTGAGGAATCATTAAACATATACAAAGACCTACCGTAAAACTTACTCAAATATATAAAAAAGAAGCCTAGTAAAAATTTGACTAAATTCTTTGACTGCTTAATTTTTTTTCACTTGGATGCATTAGTTAAAAAATTATTTAAAACAATTAGTAGAAAAAAAAGTACAGAATGAAAGATTGTCAGGTGGCCTGTTTTTCAGAGCAATTGGCAAAGGTTCCTAAGGTTCCTCTGTTGCTGTACGTTGCTTCGAGGGAGTATACCTGCTGCACAGATGCAAAGCTCGCCAGCTTCACAGTGGCAGTCTAACTGCTCCTTTATTGCAATGATGTTTCATTTATTTCTTATCTATTTAAGTACTAAATCTTTGACAAAAATAAACTTGACAGATAAAAGGATAATATCAAAGCTTCTAAAAGGCTAAAATATCGGCAACGGTCGTAAGTACAAAATTAACTATTACCTTTTTTGTTAGCGCAACCGCAGTACCGCACTAAGCCCGTACACAAGACATTTTTTCGGGAAATACCACTTTTTGGAAATACCACTTTTTTCGGGAAATACTGGAAACATGGGCGCATCTTTAAAATTAATGCTTATGGACTAATTAAAGAACAAATTAAAACACAAAATAAAACCATCCTAGAAATATTTATATAAAGCTTAGTAGACAAAATAAAGTACATGCTAAGCATTAGTGCGGTCAAAAGAACTAGTCAAAACTAATTTTTCATATATTGTGAGAAAACCGCTTTCTAGTTGACATTCCACTTTTTAAACTGTGTGTTTTATGGAAGGGCGTTGCATTATTTGCAATGAAACATTAGAATCTTATGATCCATACCGAAAAGTATGAGGTACTGATGAAAAGGGAAACTCAAACTAGTCTCCGAGAGAAAAAAAATACATAAAAACAACTCCATCTAACTCCAGTTAAAATAATAATTTTATCAAGTTTTTTAATTTATCAAGTTCTTTTTGATTTTTTTTTATTGAGCCAAAACCAGGGAGGGACTAAAAGCTCCCCTCATTTATAATACTTGAGCCACACTAGTTATTTTTAGGCCAAAGATATTTTTTTCTACCAAGACTTTGAAAATATATTACTTACGATGTTTTATCCTTTCCATATGGCCTTTCGTCAACGAAACATAGCTCAGGTCTTCTGCAAGCGACAAATCATCAGATGCGGGAGTAGCCATCTCAACACCGTGTGTAAAAATATCCTTTAAAGATTTGAAACACTCTAAATTATTTTCATAATCCTCCACGGTTAGTCCTTCAAAAACCAAACACACAACATGGCTAAGGTGGTTCCATTTTTGCAGCGTACACCACCTAAGGAATTTTTTTGTTAATGCACTGAATCAAAAATCCCAGTATATGAACATATACTGAGGTGGTTCCTTAATTTGATGCAAGGATGATCTCATAGGATTTTTTTTTTTTTTAATTGTTGCAGTGAATAAAATTGCAGAAGATATGGATGTAAATTTTTTTTTTTTTTTATTCTGAAAAATCTAAATTTATAATAATTTAAATAAACTAACTAAATTATATTACAAACTAACTAGTTATTTGCAAGTTTGTAAACTAAATTAAGAACTTATAAACTAAATTATTTATAAACTTGGTAAAATAATTATTAAATTTAACTTAAAAGGCCGTATTTTCTAAGAAATTGGGGGGGGGGGAGGGGTAAAAAATAAGGTCCCAAATTGGACAAGCCGCGGATTCACCCCCCCCCCCCCTCCCCTCGCGGTGAAGATCGAATTCCATGTTGTACAATAGAAGATTGTCCAACAATTCTTGCGAGTCATGTTCAGCTAAAGAGCCTGAACCTCGTCTAAACCGCAAAAAAATTCAAAGATTTAATCCGTGAGCAACTTTTATTCTGAAAACAAGTTCTCATGATATTTTCGTAACTGCTTGTCACTCTGCCTGGAATACTTCGCCTCAGTACCTCAGAGTTTTTTATTGTTTAACAAAAATAGAGTTGTGAGAAAGTCAAACTTTAGCGTAAAGAGCGAGGCGTTGAGGAGGGGACAGCCCCTTTCATATACGGAATAATTTCTGTTCGTTTTAAGTTTTAATGTCGCTCCTTACTTTCAGTTTAAAAAACTTGTTATATTTTATTTAATTTCTGATCGTTTTTTTAGTTAATGCAGCTTTTATTTTGGCTTACCGTCATTGAATAAGTAAACCAAATTTGCAGTAAAATTTTACTTTTCTTTTGCTAAATGGCTGTCTCTAAATTTGGTTCTGACGTAATTTACAAATTAACTTACGTAACGAACTTCTATATTCGTATATTTTCTTCTGGCAAAAAATACAAAGTTGCAGATTTTTGCAGATATGAGCTTGAAACCTATGTAATAGGGTTTTCTGATACACGGAATCTGACGGTGCGATTTTCATTAAGATTAAGCGTATCTGAAAACCCTACTGTAGATATTTCAAGCTCCTATTTTTCTGAAACGACTTCTCTGTTTTAAACCCATCGTCAAGTACGTAAACACTTAATCGTGGTAATACTTGGCCTACATTTCGAGTTAACATTATATACTTTACCGATATGGCTGATAAGTTGCTTTGTCACCAGCAGCAGCATATAGAAGAAGAGTCTGGACATCTGTGGCTATTATTGGCTGTCGTGATGAAGATGGATTTTCAAGACTAGCAGCGGTTCCAAGGCTACTAAATTTGAACAGAGGAATTGTCTGCAATAAAGATAAAAATAAACTGCAGATAAAGGTTATAAAGCTAAGTTATGACACAGCGTGGTAAATCTTGTCAAGGTAAAATGGCCCACATCTTTATTTACGTCTCAGTCAGCACGTCTGATTGAAAGCAACATTTCCTAGAGTTCTTTTAGAAAATTCGCCCAAAAAAAACACCAAAACGAATATGAATAGTGCATTTTTTTCGGTTTACAAATAGAAAGCTCCTGCTTAACTAAAACATAAATTTACCCATCCGCCAAAGAAGCGAATTTAAAATCTTAATCTGAAGCAGAAGCGAATAAATTGTTCACCCACATGAAGTTATTTTTTCTTGGGCGACCTGAAATCTGACTTTCAATGCAACATTTGACTGCTATCAGAAACTAGTTACAGTGAGTTTAATTTCAAGCTACGTTACAAACACTGCTTTCTAAGAAATGAGCAATAACCATATATACGTTCCAGCCAGCAAGAAAGCCGGTGAAAGTAAGATTCCTAAAGTCTTTTTGGTAAATTTGTCAAAAAAAAGACCACTGAATATTTTTCTAAAAAGGGATATGAATAGTGCATTTTTTTCAAGCTACGTTACAAAGACTGCTTTCTAAGAAATGAGCAACGGCTCTATATACATTCCAACCAGTAAGAAAGCCGGTTAAAGTAAGATTTCCTATAGTTTTTTTGGTAAATTTGTCAAAAAAAGACCATTGAATATTTTTACGTACTACATATTAAGCTAGTCCATGTCGCTGCATAATAATTCGCCCCAGCCATATTTTTTACCCCATATTAAAGAACCTAGCCAATTTTTGAAATATCTTTTTTTTCTTTACTTATTTTTCATTATTTTTTTATTCGTTATTATTTTTTTTAATTATTTTTTTTTGGAAACATAATGTACTATATATTAAGCTAGCCCATGTCACTGGATAATAATTCACCCCAGCAATATTTGTGACCCAATTAATATTTAAATATATTTTTAAATATTATTTTATTTAATTAGTATTTTTTTATTTTCTTCCAATTAGTATTTTTTTTTTTTTTTTTTTAAATTTATTCCAATTAGTATTTTTGACCCCATATTAAAGACCCCAGCCATATTTTTGAACTTTTTCATTTTAAACATAATGTACTACATATTAAACTAGTCCATGTAACTGCATAATAATTCGCCCTGGTTCGAGCCAATTAGGCATGTAATTTATATACAATTTTTTTGATAAAACTAACATTATTTAAGTTCATAAGATCAAAATCGATAAAAATTAACGGAATGAACCATGAAAATAAGAAGTAAAAAAGGAAGTTCTTTCATTAGCATGGTTCGTTGCAAATGCTTCTAAATTCACATCTTTTCCTTTTAAAAATCTTATTTTTCAATTACTTCTGTTAGATATAGAAAGCACTCATTTACACAAAAAAAAAAAAAAAAAAAAAAATCACCGAACCTATTTCTGTTAAAAAAATGGTGATTTTAGGAATTTATGTTCCTGTATTAGTTGAAAGCCTAATTCAGAACTTTACTTTCTAATAAGTTTGAACAGTATTCCTCGAACATTATAATTCTAGAGAAGGTTTCTTTTGTCCATCTACCTTGTATAGTGGCAGTTTTTATTATTTTTTAAGGCTGACTTTTAATGATAATGGTGTTTTCTCGAACATTTAAAATGAGCATTAATCCAGAAAGAATTCCCAGTTTGAAAGCTGGTGTAAATATTGGTGGTATTGAATACTATATAAAACTAAAGCAGTACTTCCATCAGCAGAAGATCTAAGAAACGAAAAACAAAATTTGCCTCCTTTTCTTAGGGGGGGGGGAATTTAGTGTAGAATGGGATTACATATCTATTAGATGGAGATGGGAGTAAAATAATTCGTTAAAAAGTAACGCTCGCTATAGAGAGATTACAGGAAACTATAAAAAGAATATAGATTTCAATGGGTCCCAGGTTAGAAGCCAGCTCCCCCTCCTCCTCCCTGAATACATGCATCCTATTAGGATGGTGTAGCAAATTTGCCTTGCAATGCTACCATCCTACTAAACTTACACCCCCCTAACCCCCTCCATGCTACTAAAGGAAGACGTAGGATGGTAATTCCCTGGAAGCCAAAGTCAAAAGCAGCTTATAGTCATGAGAATTTGGAAAACCTTACTTAGCTGAATAAGCCCAACCGTACTTCTTCCCATGGATCCTACTTTCCAAAGTTAGATCCCCTAACTTTGAATTTATAATCTATTTTTCTATATTTTTCCTTTCTATGTTTAATAAAACAGAAGAGTTTTTCTAAACATTGGTGTTGCTTATGTGTTTAGGAAATCTGGTCTGCAGCAGACAAATCTGCTTTTTTGCTGCTATATAAAACCTACTTCAATCTAGATTGGATTATTTGAGAGTTTCAGTTTTTATGGGGCACAAGTTGACCTTTATCGCAGATCTAATCTATTATCCTTAATCGACTAATTAGGTTTCCTGAAACAGCTAACCCGTCAAGTATAGAAGCCTTATGGGTGAAAAACTACCCAAAGAAATTTCACCTATGATTTTTTACACCATTAATTCTCTACCCCAGACCAGATTTAAAGGGTAGTTGGCCAGATTAAAGGGAAGTATCTACAACTTTAAGCTGAAGAACTTCTCTGTCTCGACCAGATCACGACCATTACAATTTATGGAAATTTAAATGAGTTAGGTCAGAAATAGATCAGTGCTACCCTAACCCTTAAAGTAGTAAATGTTTTGTCCAGAGGGCGAAAAAGAATGATTTTATATTCATGGATTGCAGTAAGATTTATGCATCCCCCTAAATCCCCCCCCCCCTGAGCTTAAGTGACCATAACTACATAGTCCTCTATCCTAGTTAAAGTACCCCTCAACGAACAGTTAAATATGATTTAAATTTTAAATATTTATTATTATTTTGATAATGTATTTTATATAATAACATATATTTAATAGTATTTTATATGATATACAATATAATAAAAATGTAGATAATAATTTTATATAGCATTTCATAATAATATTTTACATAATAATATACTTAGTCGTAATAATATCTTTATTAAACAGTTATTAATTAAAAAAAAATTTTCCACAAAATAAGTTTTTCAAAGAAAAGTAAAGAACTCCATTAAACAAAAAATGAGCAAAAATAAAATCAAATATCAAATAATCTACCAAGCGTGAAACTACCACAAATCAGCATCGATAAATTAATGAAACCCAAATCGAACAGAAATTACAATAAATAACCAAGTCAAACACAAAACGAGCAGAAATTAACATAAGTTGGGCGCAAAACCCCTATGCCTTCCCAAGGCCAGAACAATATTTGCACTTTACTGAAAAAAGTATAAATGTTTTTACTTTTATAACTTTAATAAATCAAATAATATTAACATTTTGATTACTAAATATCAGTATATGTATATTAAACTGACAATGCACAGTAGACCAGTAGACTCCTTGCCTCTGAGCCAAAGAAATTACGCAAAACGGCACAAAAACGGTAGACTATGACTTTTCTTATGCATTGAAAACAAAATTAAATTGCAAGCGTTTCGCTAAAATTCGCTTCTCAACTAGAGATTTAGCATTCCGAATACTTCAAGAACTATTTATTGTCCTCACGTTCAACCCTTCCTTGATTAGGCCTATCCCGCTTGGCATGTCAGTAGACTTTTAATTCAACATAACTTCAGCACATAATAAGAACATAACTTCAGCAAGAGAAAGACACCCCAGATCTTTCGTGCAGAATTTTATTTTGTCACTGTAGCCGTTGATTTTATGGCTTGGCCTTGGGTTTCTGGGACTTGGGCCACTCTATAACCGCCGCCAAAATCTTATAATCAAATCTGGACAATATGTTCTAAGAAACTCAAACAAAGGTGTATCATCCCCTTGAACATACTCACCAGAAGACAGAACAAGTTGTAACCATTTTACTGCTGCACAATGCGGTATCAGCGGTTTATTTTTGTTCCCGTTCTCACGGGTCTGTTTAACAGTATCGAGTAATTGTACTTTGCCTTTGTGCAATTATTTATTTACCTTGTAAATAGCTCAGTTTTAGCGCTTCTTAGTGCTACGTCGAGTGTGTCAATTAATATGTCTATTTTATATCTTGTTGTCTTGGCCATGAGATAGTACTTGTTACTTTCTTTTATGGTTGCCATTGTTAGTAGCTCCTTCCAATGTTTAATTTTTTTTTCTTTACACGTTCACATTATTTTAAATCCATTGTAGCGAAAACAGACTCTATCCCATATACTTCAGTCGATAATTCATTGGGGGGGGGGAGAGATGTTTCTCCCTCCTCCTCTAGATTTAAAAAACGTATTTTTTTTTGTATTTTCGATGTGAAATAGGCTTTTGTATGCGATGAGAACATAAATCCGAAACCAACAATTTGTCTATTAAGAAGTTCTGGACATCAAAATTATAACTGTAACAAGAATATCAATAAAAAGAAAAGTCCAACAAAGCGCTTGTGACGATTAGCCTACATAAAGTATAAATTCGTATATGCAAAAAATTAACCAAACAAAATGTCATTGCCAAATTTTCTTACCGTAAGAATCTTTTTCCTAGCATGTAATTTCTTTTTTAGCTCTTCAAATTCTTCCAAAGAAAGACGCTCCTTTTTAGGTGGTGGACCCTCTTCTACTTCCTATAAATATAAAAATAGATAAAATTGTTTTTATCAACTGTTTTATCAACCTAACGGTTTTTATCATCTTGTATCACTCTTCTTGTCGATTGTCCGAGATATTTTGTTTCGGGAAGTCTCTACGTACATGGGACGACCCAAACAAACCGAAGACCCTTGTGAGGACCAAAGGCTGTGCTTCCCACCGTACAAATAGAGTAGCAAATTCCTTTTCCTCTGTTTCGATTCAATTAGCTTTGCGAGTCAGCTTTTTCAGTCTTATGCAACCTATGATGGTAAAAGCTAAAGTTAGATTATGTTAGTTTAGATTAGGTAAGTTAGATTAGATTATGGGTTAAAAACCTAACTTAAGCTAACCTAAACCAACCTAACCTCGTCTAACCAAACCTAATCTAATCTAACCAAACCTCCTATCATCAAACCTGTCATTAAATTGAAAAAATTGACTGACAACGGTGACTCAATCCAAGGAGAAAAAAAGGTATTTCGGACATTCACCGGTGAATGTCGACATTAACCAATTTGCGGACATTCACCATAGCATATACATATATACATGTACATGTATATATATATATATATATATATATATATATATATATATATATATATATATATATATTTATCCACTACTTCATACCACCACACACGGTGCAAGGCGGGGGGGCCTATCCCTCAGATTTGACCTAACCAGTAACTTTATGTATACTCAAGAACCGGCTTAATCTTTAAAGCCGTGCATCAAGACATCTTCCCTCATAGGGGATATCCCAATAATAACATAGGAGAAGTAACCCTCATAAAACAAAAGATAGTATCGAAAGTTCCAAAACCTGAAAGCTAGGCTAGGATACAAATATTCGCATTCCTCTGAGAATGCACAACTGAACTAACTACGTAAAGACAAAAACATCTTCGCATATCTACAAGAGATGTCCGATTGGGGACGACGGTGGCCTTGCGCGAAATCACCCTGCCAACCCAATGAAAAAGTATCCACCTTTCTCACCCTGCAGCGTCATACGGTCAAAATTCGTTGTCTAGCCAACCAGATGACTCATCTTTAAATGTGGATTTTCAGACACAAGCTAATTAGTAAATCTTCAGAGGCGAAAAGTATTCTTAGATGAAGAAGGAAAAATGAGGTTAAAGGAAGCTGGAAAAAAGGAGATTTAGCTAATAGATAGATGCAGGGGTCAAACAATGAACTCAGAGAGGAAGTAACAATAAGTGACAGGGACCAGTTGCAATGGGCCAGGGGCTAAACAGCATTTTAATACACTTGACTTGACTTATTGACTTAAGACTCCTACTGAAGCTTATCCGAGAAAAAAAAAAATTGCGTTGTCCAAAATCTGTAAAAACATGATCTTGCGTATTTGTCATTCACCAAAGAATTTGGTGTAAAAAATTTACATTAAGTAAATGCAATAAAAACTTGAAATTTTGCTAAACCGATAATTCATTTTGACTTTTCATAGAGAGATAGTTAGAAGTTATGAACTTTCACTTAGAAATACACACTTGCTCGACTAATACGACTTGAAGATCTTCTTTTTATTAAACATTTAAAATATGTACAAATAAATACTACAAAAAAGTAATCTTCGTCCCAAAAATTTGTGGGGTCTTGCCCTTCAGATTGGATGTCTAGGAATGTCCCTGCATTCAGGCAAACTAAATTAGTCAAGATCCAGCAATAGAGCTGTAATGATCAGTTCTTCAACCCCTTTCAGGATAGAGGGGAGGGGGGGGGGATGGACTGGCCAATTAGAGCTTGAGGTTCTAAAATATTTTTTGTCCAACAAATGTATGACATTTCGTTTGATCATGACTGGTCTTCCCTTCATCCACCCAGTCCATCTAGCTTTTAATGGCCAACAGATTTTTATAGCCTAAATAAATTTTGAAACCCTTCAAAACTACAATTTAATTGACAATGTCATATCTCTACGAATATTTTGATTAATGGGCCTTAACTAACTTCAATCCAAGTGGAACTTAAGTTTTTACTAATTTAGTCCAGGATGCTAGTTAAACTATTGCAAAAGAGTTTGGATTTAACTGACCCCAGAAATTAACAACAATTGAATGTCAGTGTCTGCAATGTCATTCTGCAGACACTGCAGACACTTCTTGAATGTCAGTCTGCAAACCAAGATTAGAATATTAGAAGCTACAGTGATGACAGTGGTCAAATATGGCTCTGAAGCATGGGCGCTCCGAAAAGCGGATGAAGATTTGCTAGATGTTTTCCAGAGAAATTCCTTAAGGATTGTTCTGGGTACCCGGCTGACTGACCGTATTTCAAACAATAAGCTATACGAAAAATGTGGTTCAATACCGCTCTCTAGGGTTATAATGAAAGAAAGGTTGAGGTGGCTAGGGCACGTTGTGCAAATGAAAGATGACAGATTGCCGAAGATTGTTCTTTTCGGCCAACCGCCTAGGGCTAAACGAAAAGCAGGTCCTCCTCGTCTGGGGTGGGAGGACGTCATAAAGAAAGATATAAAGGAAATAGGAACTTCGTGGGCGGGTGTAAAAAGGGAGGCTTTGAATAGATTGGATGGAGGAGGAGCGTGCGTAGCTGTGTTGGCCTCAGACGGCTTGGTGCTGAGGTGAGTTGTTAGTAATAGTAGTAGCAGTAGAATGTCAGTGTCAGTAAACTCCAGTCGTGAACTGGCCTTTATTAAAGCTTTCATCAGTAAAAATAACATCCTCTATACCATTGATATTTCATGTTTATTACTTCCTTCAGCTGTATCTTCACTACTGGTTGTGATGCAACCAAGCAGACTTTCCACTTTTCTCCTCTTTCTTTCCAATCTTTCAGCCTTTTTGGTAGGTACTGTAATTTCTGCTAGAATATTATCATTCTCAGATTCCGACTCCAATGGAAGCATTGTTGCCTGAAAAGATACAAAGGGTTAAAATAACAAATTAATTAATGCAGAAAATTCTTGTGTGGTATGAACGCTGAGCCTGTTTACATATCAGTGTATTTTAAAAGCCAGGGGCCATATACACAAAATGTGTACTGAAAAACAAGGAAGCCGCTAGCAAAACGAATTACAAACGCAAAAAAAAAACAGAAAAAAAAACAAACAAAAAAGCGAAAAATACATAACGTAGAAAGAAAAGGATCAAAGTATTATAGAAAACAAACGCCTAGATAGGGTTTAATCTGATGTTAGGAAGCGCAGGTATGGGAGTAAAAACAGGAAAAAATTACTTTAAACAAAATGCGTTCCATATTCGACATAGATGCACTGGTCTTACTTTTCTATTGCAGAATATTCAGCCAAATTATCAGATCGAAAATGTATCAAACTAAATCGAATTATTGGTGTCAAGTTTCTTTTTGAAGAATGTCAGGGGGCAGCAACTCAATCCTGTTTGAACATTTTCCCCGAAATAAGAAATATTTCCCCTGAAATGGTCCCTGAAAGGACCATTTTCTACTCCCGTAGAAAATGGCCCAATCCTCTTCCTCCTCTTAACAGAAGAGACAAGAATGAGGGGGGAGGGGCTCAGAGCCCTAACCCCAGGGGCGTATGCAGCTTCTTGTCTAGGGGGGGGGGCAGCTGATTCTGTGATGAAGGGCGGGGGGAAGCTGAAGTTATATTGTCAGGTCACAAAACCTTACACTGCCAGCAAGTTTTATCATAACTATGAAATCTTAATTAATAAGTAATCACCAAAAATCATCAATAACCTTCAGCATTAATCTTCTTGGATTAGAGCTAAATCTTTCCAAGACATTATGGATAATTGCTTCTTCTTTGACTTTTATTCTGTCATTTCGGCTGTTTATTTCCACCTTTTTCAACCATCTACGTTTTATCAACTGCTTTTTTAGCCATATACCTTTTTTCAACTGCTTTTTCAACCTTCTGCTTTTTCAGCCATATCTAGTGTAAATTTGAAGTGCCTATATTCATAAGGCACTATAAATTTAATGCCTTATTCCTAGAAAATTAAATGTAACATAACTTTCTCACAAAAACGAGATTTAGCCAGATTATAAAGTTTCAATTTTGTAAAATTGCCAACCAGCCCCTGCCAATACTGAATTTCAAGACCCTTTACAATAAGTTGTACCTGACTTTCTAAATCTGTAGGTAAAACACGAGGACCAGCAGGGTTGCCAAATGGGTTGTGAACCATTTCTTAAGGATTTTAGTGTCGCTTTTTTTTAGTATCCCTAAAAAAAATTGTATGTATTAATCCCCCCCCCCTCCCCCCTTCCTACTTTTCCCCTCTCCCCGGATTTTGACGAAACTACGCCTCTGACACAGATCTAAGAAAACTTCACTCGGGCGACGTTCTGAGAAGAATACTGCACTATACAGGTCGGCCCTAGAGGATCTTTAATCTACAGGACTAGAGAGGTTATTGTGGATAAGCGCTTAATATTTATATTAAATATTATATTTAAGCAGCTCTCTCAGTGTCAGAGGCGTAGTTTCGTCAAAATCCGGGGAGGGGGGAAAAAGTAGGAAGGGGGAGGGGGGGAAAATTAATACATACATTATTCCATGATGTAGGGCATTATTTATGGACCATCATTCCATAAATAAGGCATTCCCACTCTTTAAGGTAATTTTAATGCAAAGAATTGAGCGACGGACATGCAAAGTTACAGCCGCTAAATCATAAAAAGGAAATGAAAGTGGGTCACCAGTTGGGGTCATGAGCCATCCATTATAATCAACCTAAAATAAGAACTTCCATTTATTTACCGAGGAGGATTTTTAATTGAGATGATGGTCCTCGCATCTGAAAGCTCTCTCAAACTACTCACTAAGATTATTGAATCAGTCCGGCAGGTGGTCTCTCAATACTTAATATGCTTTATCTGTCCATTATAGATGTCGTGTAATAACAAAGGTAAGAGCAAAGCCCCAATTATATTAACTTAAGAATTAGCTTATATTTCATTCAAAGCTGTGGAGTCAGAGTTTCAGTAAATCTAATTAAATGAAGTTCTAAAACAAGGCTGGAGTCAATGTTTTAGTAAATTTTTGCTCTGTGGAGTCGGAGGTGACTCCACAGACTAATGATCTAGTGCCCCACTAGGAGCGGCGAAAAAAACAAGAATAAAGAGGCTATATAATCATTTCCCATGCATAAGAGGGTGATTTTCCTTGTTGTTCAAGACAGCGGGCTGTAAGTTTCATATATGGGGTTTTCGGTGATGGCGATTTAAATATTTTACTTTTTATTTCGATCCGACTTGGTTTTTAAATAATTAATCTTGTGTTACTATTAGCCGTGGTTCTTTCTTTACAAGGTTGCAGCTACCGCTGCAGCCACAATGATTATTTATTCTGCATAGCATAGCATATATTAAAAACTTAACGTAACCTAGGTACCTCCCCCCCTAAATGTTTGTCTGACTTGTAAAACATAACAAAAATGAATATAAACACATTTTAATGTGTTTTTAAAGTTTTTTTTTTTGTATCCCCTCCCGCCGAAAAAAAAAAAGAATTGGGAAGACCAAGGATGACCAAAGGGTTTTTAAACTATTCTTTATTATCTCTTCATATATAGCTCTAATTAGTCTATTTTGGTTTAGCTTAATTAACTTCAACCAAAATCCAAGCATCAAAATAGACCTAAGTAGACTTAGAAAAAAACAGGCCAATTTCAACATTCGAATTCACAAGCGAGTTGTCTGATTTAGTCCCAAAGCTCTTTTATAATACTGGAGCTGGAGGGACTCCAACTTCTGAGCCGCTTCTCCAACCCAAATCTCTGCTCCTTAGCCTATTCAATCACGTTAAAACTTTGTACTAAATATTGTTTTATGTAAAATTAGCGTTTCAATTCCCATAACCATTAAAGTTCTAAAAAATACAGACACAGCTTACCACTATTAATTGCCCAATTAACAAGACTTAAACCTCCATTAACCTATAAAACAAATTCCAAATATTTCATTCTAGCACTTGCTTTTAGTTTTTTATCATTGAACTTTAATTTGTAATTTCCTTCCCCACTTAATTTCCTTTTTTTAAAGTGACGACTTCAACTTTTTAACATTCTCCAAATATTCCACTATCAGACTCAACAGTGTTTGCATATCTTATGGTACAACCAATATCATATCCACCGCAAATAACAATAGAGATAATTTTTAGGTCGCTAGACTTAATGTCGAGCCCCATCTTTTCCTTAAAAAATCAACAACCTCGCCTATAAAAATATTAAACAATTTAGGAGATAGAGTGCTGCCCATTTTCACTCCAAGCTTAATAATAAACTGTCAAAAACATTATTATCAACTTGTAGCCTACAATTCCTCTCTCGTAAATATACATGCACAATTTTTTATAACTCCTAATTGAAAATTTTAGAAGTATTCAAAAGATAACATGCTTAGAATGTTTATAGTTCTTATGCTCGAACGGAATTTTTTAAAAATTTCATAATTATACACTTTACAACATAGTTACCACAAACAACTCGAGGTGCCAAAATAATAATTTCTTCCTACTAAATTTGGGCTATTATAACAGACGCTTTTTATACTTATCCTGGCTAAATGACAAATACGCAGAGGAAGGCCAGTGGCTTCGTTCAGGGGGGAGGGGGGCAGTTGCCTCCCTCAATAATTGTAAAAAAAACTATAATTTATTGAGTAGCTTTAAAACTGTTTAAAAGCTCGTTTTAAGTGTCAAATTTGCTCTCTTTACTCTGAGCAGATAATTTTCATTAATTAATCCATGTTCGTTTTGAACATAAAGAAAACAAGAAAGATAGAGGTCCATTACACTTCATGATATGTTCTATATTGATGTTTTTCAAAATATACTGCCTTTGAAACCTTATCATCAAGTAAAAATGTAACCCTAGTTAAAGGCAAAATTGAAAATGTTTTATGCTTCTTGTTTCGCCACATTTACTCAGGTCAATTTATTCCCTGATATTTAAGGTGCTTTTACTACCTAAAATCTATCAGTTCAAGATTAAGTTTTCATGTTTTAAAAGCTCCAAAAGTGGAAATGAATACACGCTCTACATCTGCAAATAAGAAAGAAATGGAATCATTGAAGAATAAGAAAGTTGATATACAGTGGATATAATTATCTGAATGAAAAAGAAATCATTGAAAAAGAAAATAAGTCTTAGTGCTTTTTATAATGATATTCGTACTATTTATATGATATACTATTATAGTTACTATTATAATGTATTTATAATTATTACTATTTATAATACGTACTACAAAGAATGTCTTATAATACGTTATAATACGTACTATTTATAATGATATGACTAGATTGGTCAAATCGGTTATAGTTTGGTCATAGAATTTGGTAGAGGGGATCCGCTCCAGGAATCATTTAATTGTTTGAATTATTTTTTCCAGTATTTAATTGAAACTCCAATTCTCTTATTTGTCATTGAAATGCCTAATAAGCGCTGATGACGTCCTATTCCATATGTTTTGGATTCACATACTAACCCATATAAGTAGAACTGCCTCTGTGTATAATAACATACTGACTTCTTGCTATTTTCGCTTTTCTAAATATTTTTTTTAACCATCTCCAAAAAAGATTGACATAAATGTGCTAAGAATTATGACTGAAATTAGTTGCATTTCACACAACGCCAGCACTACTTTTGAGACAATTATCTCTGCATCAGTATGCTATATGAAATGTCTGCTGAGAATAAATAAGTGAATTTAAACAAAATATGTATATTTTTCTCACAATTTTGAAATTTTGTGTGCACGTTTAAGCGGCACTAACCCATTCTCTTTTTCCATTGTTATCAGTTTTATCATGAAGCACTGGAAGACCAAGCTTCGCTTGTGGAAGGGAGACATAAAAAAGATATTTAGCTGAACCCCCCTCCGCAAATGTATATCCCCGTACCCTGATTTACACAAGAAAAACTTTTGTGTAATTTTTATAGAATTCGTTTTTTTTTACCAAGATACAAAGGGGAAGGTAATTTTCAAACTCTAAGAGTCAATTTTCCCTTCCAATTGGCATCCCTGGCAATTTTTTATTAATTTAAGGTTTCTGCCACAATGATACCAAGATTTGCTCATATTTTATCGATATTCTTTGTCAAACAGTGCCCAAGAGATAAGTTAATAATTCTAACTTCGTTTTTCGAATACTTTCAAATTTGAAATATGGTTGCTATTTAAATATGGTGAATATGTCAAAATACAATGTTACACAATCTGTGGTAACACTTTGACTTATCCCGTATCTTTGCTTAGACAGCGCTATTACACTGCCTATTTTTTTTGTTTTGTCCTGCTGATATCAATGCTATTTATTAATATAAATCGGCGAACCCACAAAACAATGAATTTAATAAAAATCAAATAATATTTCAATAAATCACGTATGTTAAAAGTTTAGTACAACAAATTAAATCTTACAGTCAAAATCCATTCAAAATTACGAGCAAATTAATAGTGCGACACCCGGAGCTATTAGAATAGACCTTGGTTCAATTATGAGATTGAGCATCCTGTGCTAGGGGTGGAGGAATTGGAGGGAGGATATGTACTGCAGCATTAGTGATGAAGTGTATATGACATTCACCTTCGCCCACCCGAAAGCTTGTTTACGCTATACTACTGTCGTCTGCAGTAGCTGATTGCTGACAATTTTAGTATAATCCAAGCACCAGCACTTATATTTATGATTGTTTAATATGTGCTTATTCTTTATAATACCTTGATGTTCAAGCCAAGGGACAGAAATTTTCCTATATAGGGGTTTCGGACAAGGCGGTTCTAATGGTGTACTTTTTGTTTTGATGTGACTCTTTTTTTAGGAGCTATGGGTTTTTATATTTCTTAACATTGGACGTGATCGTCTCTTACTAGGTTGCTAGCTACTACTGCAACCCGGATATTGCGTAATGTTTTAAATTCACCAAGTTGTGTTTGTTAAATAGTTACTTTTCTTCACTACGGTACTGCTTGAATAGTACCTACTTCAATAGCACTCCCTCTTGCCCCCCCCCCCCAATAAAAATACTGTAGCTACGTCCCTGGGGTAGGCTAATATGTTTAAAGTTCAGGAGTTATATGCATTGTTTTATCAAATAAATTTCTTTTATTAATTTGTTTATAGATTCAGTTCGGGATATTAGCTAGACTTCCATTGTGTTGGATTCAACTGACTCTAGAAAATAGCATTAGCTTAATGTAGGTTTCAGTATACTCTCGTCGTAAATTGACCTTTATTAATATTTTAATCGGCAAAAAAGCAGTATCTACCGTTGGTATTTCTCGTTTATTAGCTCCTTCAACTGTACTTTCACTTTTGGTTGTCATGGAGTCATACAGAGTTTCCACTTTTTTTCTTTTGTTTTCTAATCCTTCAGCTGTTTTGATAGAAGTTTTAATTTCTACTGGAGCATTTTTAGTTTCGAGTTCTAGCTTTAATGTTGCCTAAAAATATAAAAACAAAGGGTTAAGAAAACAAATCAACTAATGGAGCATGAATTCTGAAAATATACAAATCAAGATAATAAATACTAAAAATTTAAAACAAACGGTTAAAATAATAGATTAATTAATGGAATCAAAAATACTTTTTTGATTTAGATAGTAGACTAAGCAAAAGAAAATATGCCTTATCCTTATTTGTAAGCAGAAGAAAGAGATACGTATACTCCTACCAATTCTCCGCAAAAAATTTCAGCCTGAAAATGCTGTTTATCGGGTTCTACATCCCCGAAAAAAAAGCGTCGTATAATTCTCTTCAAGGTCCAGACTTGTGTAAACCAATTGTTCACTAATTCAACTTCAGAAATAATGTAATCCAAAATTGCAAATCTATGTTAAGGAGTTTTTTCTACAGTTTTTTTTTTTCGAAAGGATTAGTTTTTTCTAACTGATGGATTTTGGCAGATCCAAAATTATGTCTTTCATGGTTTGACGTTAGATATACTAGATTCAAAGAGTTTTCAGTTTCTTATGTTCTTCATTATTTTTTTAAAAAAAAGAGGGCTTAGTGATATTTGGAAGAGTTTAATTATAAAAAAAAGGATTAGAAATGAAAATATAGTAGCTATAGAGGCATTAGCTAGACTTTAGTATGAAGTCAATTGCCCAACATGTTGGTACTTATTAGCACAACAAGATGTTGACAATAAATTGTATTCTTACATGCTATACATAAGAAGTATTTATAATGATTCTTAGTATGTTGTATGCAGCTATTGCTATGATAAAAGTAGTGAAGGTAATTTTGCGTAAATGTACAAAAAGAATCAAGGTTGTACTATATTGTACTATGAAACTTAAACTTAAAAAGATTACATAGAATTATTTTTCGTGTTTTATTTTCCAATTTGACTCCCCCCCCCCTTCCAAAACCTCATTAGTGTAATTTTGATCGTATTGACCTTTGAATCGCGTCTGATGTACACAATACAAACCGTTTCTAACAATAATATTTTTTTTATTCCTTTAATAGAATTCTTGCGTGAGAATCTTCTTAAGAGGGGAGTCCCATAGTCATTTGACGTAATTTATATGACAAAGATTCTTCTAGTTGTTCAAACGACTTCTCATTTTCAACCATTGTGAGTTAAATTTACTTTAAATATTTTTCTCTGGAGTTGCTTGACGAGATTAATTTTTTTTCACTTATTACACATAGTCGACAGCCTATGGCTTTTTCTTAGTTGAAATAGTAAAAGACGAACCACAGGAATCAGGCAGCGAAGTTAGTCAAAATTGGTACCATATCCCGAAGAAGCAACTTTTCAAAAGATGTCTGTGTTACATTATCTGGAGTGTGTTGCATCATCATGCAGATGATGATTTATTTTAATATTTCAGCAGCTATGGGTTAGAGATTTTCCATCGATATAAAAATATTTTTTAATTTCAAAAGGCACCAGATGTGGCAATTTCCTTTAAAATGAGCCATTAAATAGCTCTATATGATGCTCCAGTGCCCAACTATCTTGGGAGAAATAAAGGGGAAAAAAATATGCTGTCGATGCGAAATATCATGATAATGAACAATTTTCTTGTTTTTCAAGTCAGCAGGTTTTCCTTGCCGTACAAGCTAAGGGACTGTAAGTTTTTTCTTTACAGAGGCACAGGACAAAGCGGTTCCAGTGATATACTCTGTAGTTCGTTCTGAAAACATTTTTAGAAGTTATAGGTTTTGTATTCTTTAGTATGGGACGTGATCGTCTCTTCCTAGGATGCCGCTACCGCAGCAACCATGATACTCTGCGAAAACTGTGTTTGCGTGGTATGATTTCATAAGCGGGTACACTTTGAAAGTAAACAGGTATTTGTCATATCCGGGAAACGTCGGGAAACTGGTATTTCTCGCCTTTTGTTTGGATTCCATCCAAATTTTATAAAAGATGGACTACCATCTTCTAGCATGAATGGAGTATCGTTTTCCTGAAGGAAGACACCTATCAACACACTAATTTCTAGTTTCTTCTCAAAGAGAGCTTCTCCATCCAAGTTTTTTGAAATGGAATCCAATTCGTTTTCACTTTTTATTCAAACTACAGCAATATCACCATCTAGAAATTTAATAATCTTTAAAAATCCATAAGGCTGTATTAAGCTGCGTAAATCTTCGCAAGTAACTCTTTGTTCCATCTTTTCTATAGCAACAGCAAATGGAGGCAGATTTGGATTCTTTTGAAAATCCCGTGCTGAAAAAAAGGATAGGTCTTCTACAACGAGTGGACACTAAACAAAATAAATGGCATATAATATTGCCAAAGAGCAAAACAGAATCACAGACCGTCTCTGTTTTGCTCTATTGGTAATATCATCATTTTCGTGTAAGGGTAGGTCTTCTACAGCGAGTGGACAGTAATCAACATAATGGCATATAATATTGCCAACAGAACAAAACAGAGAATCACAGACCGTCTCTGTTTTGCTCTGTTGGCAATATTATTTTCGTACTTTACGAATACGGTCACGTTGCTGGGGTCTGTCCTCTCTATGACAATCTGAATGACATCTCCAAATTCGCAAAATTGTTCATATATTGGACTGTTACAGGAGGGCATTTTCTCCAAATTCGCAAAATTGTTCATATATCGGACTGTTTCAGGAGGGCATTTTTCATCATTATCAGTGAATTTTAGAGGAAAGACATTGCTGACGCCTTCATTCGTGTCTGATTTATAGCGATCGTATTTCTTGACTGTTATTAGATTGCAACTGAGATGTTCAACTGAAACTTTTGTAGAAGACATTATGTTGTCGTGTATACTCACTTCGCTGAAACGAACATATGGAAAGATTATATTTAAGACTTTAACATTTTATGAGGTGTTTTTATTGTAGACTATATTGTTTTTAATACTTTTCTATTTTATATATTTTATTTTAGTTCTGAGATAATTAACAAAATACTTCAAGACATAATTAAAGACGACGTTTGTACCTAGGTAAAATTGTGATATTGTTCGCTGCAT
This sequence comes from Artemia sinica, assembly GCA_027921565.1. Taxonomy (NCBI): domain Eukaryota; kingdom Metazoa; phylum Arthropoda; class Branchiopoda; order Anostraca; family Artemiidae; genus Artemia; species Artemia sinica. Next base: position 22,598,882 of record CM051260.1, read on the forward strand.
GTTTTTCGGAAATTAATTAAAAAAAAAGCTTTCCGAAAAATAAGTTTCTCAAAGAAAAGCAAAGGCAATTAACTTAAGATTAAACTTAAGATCAGCACAAAGAAAAATCTATAAATAATTCAACTTCAAAACGAACAGAAACTACTATTAAAGAATAAATGAAACCCAAAACAAACAGAAATTAAACAAACAATAATAGCAAACAAACATACAACACCTACTATTATAAATGAATGAATTAATCTTAAAATGAGTAAAGCTTAAATTGAATTAAAGCCTAAAACGAATTATATTACAAATATTTTCTACTGTACCGATTACATCGTAGAAACTAAAGAAAAAAGAAATAGTTCTATCCAAGACTGTTCCAGACACATATAGTATCCACTTTAAAAAAGTTTGGCTACTGACCCCTACCCGGACCCTGGGGGGCTGTGTCAACCCCAAGGCATTATTATATGACGCATGAACTATTTTAAACAAAATGGCTATCTTACAATTTCTATCGGATGCATTTGAGGAAAAAGGGCATGGGGGGGGGGGCAAGTTGCCCTCCGAACACTTTTGACTCTAAAAAAGGAACTAGAACTTTCAACTTCTAATCAAATGAGCCCCCTTCAAAGTTTATACGACCACCTCTTCCATAACAGCCCTGTATGCCCCGGGCCATAGCTTAAAAACACTTGCCTCCGGGCTCTGGGAGGTCGTGTCGACCCCGAAGTTTTGTTATCTAATCCTTGAACTATTTTTAACAAAACAGCTATCTCAAAATTTTGATCGGATGAATTTGTGGAAGAGGGCATATGAGGGGGGGGGGTAGTTGCCCTCCGATCACTTTTCACTCTTAGGAAGGGTAGAAGTAGCATATCGTAGAGCTTAAAAACACTTAACTAATTTTCAATCAAATGAGCCCCCTCCTATGTTTTTACGACCACTCCTTCCACAAAAACCTTATATGCCCACAGGGCATAACTTACACCACTTGCCCAAGGGAACAGTCCCTTTCGTATACGGAATAATTTCTGTTCGTTTTAAGTTTTAATGTCGCTCCTGACTTTCAGTAAAAAAAAAAACTTGTTTTTTAAATTTAATTTCTGAACGTTTTTCAACTCACGGAGGTTCGAATTTTTGCTCACCGTACATGAAAAATTAAAACAAAATTTTCAAATGAATTTTGGTAGATTTATTCCGTATATGAAGGGTTGCACCCTCCTCAATACCTTGCTCTTTACGCTAAAGCTAATAGCAATTTAAAAAAAAGCTTCCTATTCTAATTAAGCGGCCCCCGTATTACAGTAGAAGCTCTTAAAAAATTGGAACAAATAGTCAAACTTTAGCGTAAAGAGCAAGGTATTGAGGAGAGGCCAACTCTTCATATACGAAATAATTTCTGTTCATTTTTCAAATAATACCGGTGAATCTGGCTCCTCCTCTATGGAATATACCCCTCCCGTTCACGGAAAACTCCGTGGAAATTTCATCCAACGTAAATTGCACACCCCACCCGTCAAATCCCCTCCAGACAGTTCCATCTTCGCCGAGAATCTCCCCTCCCTTTGAGATTGCTAGCGGGCGATTCAACCAGAAAAATTCTCCTTAGTATTCTTTGATTTGAATAAGACTTTACTCTCTAATCGGTTTCTCGAACACTCCAAAAATGTCCCCTTCCGTGGAAACTATTTCCCAGAAACCAAAACACGAGGAAAAAAGGCACTGGATAATTCCCCCGGAACATCTCCACGTGAAAAATTTGGCAAAGAGAATGTAAAACAATTAAAAAGAATTTCGTATAGTAATTCTGTCAAATCCCCCCAGTGTAACATTTTCCCTGAATATTCCCCCCAGAAATTTAAATAAATCTTATAACAAATTTTTTATATCCAGAAAATATAAAATGAAATTATTATTTATAAGGGTCCTAAAAGGGCTTAGAATTGAATTTCCGAGAAAAACAATTATTATATTCAGAAAGAACATAAAAAATAGCATCTAGCAGTATGTTCAATTTATTTGTAGGTCAATAATATGAACAACGAAATATTTATTCATTTTTACAGATAGGAGTTTGAAACTTCTACAATAGGATTCTCTGGTACACTGAATCTGATGGTGTGATTTTCATTAAGATTACTTTAATTTTATGGGGTGTCTTCCTCCCTATTTCAAAAACCTGACAAATTTTCTCAATCAGCCTAATAAGCTGATTCTTTTGATGTATTCATTGATATTAAATTTCCGTTTTTTAGAGTTTCGGTTACTATTGAGCCGAGTCACTCCTTAGTTACAGTTCGTTTCCCCGAAATGTTTGATATCATAAAACAGATTGACTTGAACTTCAATCCTTCTTCTCCAGAGGACAGACCTATAGTCATGTTTAATTATATATACATAGTAATACTTAACGAGACATATTAATTCACAGATATTTACAAACGGGAAAAGTCTTTGGCTTTTTCTTAGTTGGAATAGTAAGAGACGAATGCTAAAGAATTAGGCAGCTAACTAAGTCAAATATGACAAAATACCCCAGAAAAGAAACTTTTCAAAAGATGTATGCATTATCTGAACTCTTAGCCGTGGTTTATTCTTTACTTAGTTCCAGAACGCAATTAAAACCTACGACTATGACGTCATTTATCATTTTGCATATGAAAATGCAGTTTTTGTAAAAAATTATTTATTTATTTTAAATATTTTTTGAATTACAAAAGGCACTAGATGTGGTGATCTTCTTTCAATGGCGCCATTAAACTGCTCTCTCTGATGTTCCAGTACGAAGCTAGCTTGGGAGGAGGAAAAAAAAGATGCTGTCGATGCGAAATATCGTAGTTGCAGTCACTTTCCTTGTTTTTCAAGTCAGGGATTTTCCTTGTTATTCAAGCCAAGGGACTGTAAGTTTCCTTTATATGGATTTCGGGCAAGGCACCATTTTTAGGATTTACGGGCTGTTTTATTTCTTAGTGTGGAGCGTGATCGTTACTTATAATGCTAATTTAAAAAAAATATACGAATATATTTCCTTTCGTGATTCATGCTCCTTCATAAATTGTAAAGTGTAACAGAAAAAAAGATCCAACTCGTTTATCTACGTTGTTGTTGTTGATGGTACTTTCAACCGGATTTAATCTTACTATTTCTTAAGATTTCTTTGGAAGAAAAGTTCGTTGAAGAAGACTTTTGGGCCCCATGTAAGTTGTTCTGATAACTAATTAAAAAACTGAACTAGTGCCTTCAATGTTGATTGTTACATAATATTAGTAATAATGTATTTCAACCCTCTTTATAAAACAATGCATGGACTTAGAGTAGCAAAAAAACTAAACAATAAAAGCACTACTGAAAAATTCACTAGAAAGATAGCAACTCAACTGCACAAGCACGCTTAAACTACGCTGTTAAGCGGAAAGTCAACAATACCTTCGCGACACTTAAGGCATCTGTCTACAAGCTGGTCCATTTTGAATAAATATCAAAAATACCATGTCTATTGGAAATAGATCACAAGCTGAGATACCAAGTGTTTCGTAGCCTTAGAAGTTGAACCGAACTGAAGACATGAGTAATTTATAGAAAACGACGCGAAAATAGTTGCCGGGCCAACGTTGAGAGCTAAGGGAGGTTGCTAAGGCGAACCAGAGACAGAAGACTTAAGTTTTTGAGGAGGCGACATAGAGGTCGATTTCATTGAGACCAGAGTAAACTACATCACTGCATTTTGGAGAGCTTGGCACTCGTTCGGTATTTTAAGAATGTCGTCTGTGTAGCAGAAGTGCGTAGTTTCAACATAAGGCTCAATCAAACACGGATGAATATTATTAACGGAAGAAATTATTGAAAAGAGTTGGGCTAAGCACAGAGCCATATTTCAAAACCTTTCCGGACAGCGACGATGTTGCTCAGCTGAATAGCCAGCCGCACCCGTATGGACGCTCTTCCATAACAGCTCCGTAAATGACCATAAAGAAAAGGATTTATTCTGTTTCTCGGCAGAAAAAGGAGAGCCTAAGAATGTATTATGGATTCGAACACTTTTGAAATGTTGATCGCATAAACGTAGACTTTCTTTTTCATTATTCGATGGCGGAATAAAATGGCCAAAAAAAGGTGTATGTGCCTTTCGTACGACCAAGCCTTCGCGGAACACGAACTGGATGTCTCCATGGTTGCATTTTGTGCTGATTTCTTCGAAGACCAATTTGGCAATACCAATCAATCAGCATACTAAGCAATCACCTCATCAATCTAATCAATCAGGTATATAAAACTAAGCACTCAAGTATTACTGAGGATCATTTCTTATATCACGTGTTACAGTTTAACTTGTTAATTTTCCCAGTAGCAGAGAGCTTTCCAGAATCCATGTTGGGCCGAATTAACTAAAAAAATAATACCCAAGCACCGACGCTCACAGTCAGCCCAGATCCAAAACCAAAATTTATGACTTAGCATCTTGCAATTCATCATCCTCTTTCAAACCATGTTTCTCAGTCCCTATTTTGACCTTCACTTACCTTGGTAGTATTGTTGGTGGAGATGGTGGGAGCAGTGAAGATGTTAAAAGTAGAATAGCAAAGGCCCAGGGTGTTTTTTCACAGTTAAAAATTTTTTGGAAGAATAAGAAGATAAGTCGGCAAACCAAGATTAGAATATTAGAAGCTACAGTGATGACAGTAGTCAAATATGGTTTTGAAGCATGGGCGCTTCGAAAAGCAGATAAAGATTTGCTAGATGTTTTCCAGAGAAATTGCTTAAGGATTGTTCTGGGCACCCAGCTGATTGACCGTATTTCAAACAATAGGCTGTACGAAAAATATGGTTTAATACCGCTCTCTAGGGCTATAACGGAAGAAAGGTTGAGATGGCTAGGGCAGGTTGTACGGATCAAGGATGACATATTGCTGAAGATTGTTCTTTTCGGCCAACCGTCTAGGGCTAAACGAAAAGCAGGTCGTCCTCGTCTGGGTTGGGAGGACCTCGTAAAGAAAGATTTAAAGGAAATGGAACTCCATGGGAGGGTGTAAAAAGAGAGGCTTTGAATAGATTGGGATGGAGGAGGAGCGTGCGTAGCTGTGTTGGCCTCAGGCGGTTTGGTGCTGCGGTGAGTTGTTAGTAGTAGTAGTATTAGCATTTTGACCCTTGCGAAGGCATAAATACAGAAGAATCGACTTTAAGAGAACGCATTAACTCAGCTAAAAGTAAATAAACTCTGCGAGTTTCCTTTTCAGTGAAGTGAACAGCAGTTAGAAAGGGATTTTAATTTTCATCAACAAAAAATTAAGCGTACGCTAGAAGGATGATATTTTTATGCGTTCCATGTAGTGTTGGGCGATAATCAATATCGATATTGATATATCGATGTTTTTGAACAAATATCGAATATCGAAACGTAAATATCGATATCGAAAACGATATTTGAAAATGTTTGACTATTTTCGGCTTTTTCTGCTATCCACAGGTAAACGTCCTGTAGAAAAGATCCATCATAGAAAAATATTTTGTATTTAACGAAGATGTATTTAATCCATCGACTCATGCATGCTGATACACCGCATACACACCTGTATCCATAAGTTGGCATAGCCTGTTCTCAAACTCAAAATATGTTTAGTCAGGAGGACTTTCAAATGTCGCTGAGGACCTCCAACAGGGCTTGGCTGTATAAATTGCCTTCTAGGCTTATAGGCCGTACTCATATAACAGAGATTTAACTTTTTATGCTGATTCGAAATATATAAGATTCGTTCAGTTTAATGTTCCCATCAAAAGATACAAGCCTGGGAAAATTTGCGTGATTTTCGAAAAAGGGGAGAAACACCCAAAAAACTTAAGGAATCTTAATGAAAATCCTACCATCAGATTCAGCATATGATGGAACCCAACTGTAAAGATTTCAACCTCCCATCTGCAAAATGTAAGACTTGGTATTTTTGTCAGAAAAAAAAAAAATACGGATGCATGTTTATTAATTCCTTTTTTATTTAAGTTTCGCCAGAGTGCTCGTATCAAACCAATGGCACAAGAATATTGGGAAAGGGCTCGTTCAAACTTAAATAAAAGTTCTAGTACCATTCTAAATCGACCCAAAATATTGGAAGGCAACTACCCCCCCTCCCAAGCCTTTTTATCCCTGAGGTCAGCCTATCCAAATTTTGAGATAATCATTCTGTTCACCATAGTTGAAAGATCAAATAACTGTGCCTCCGGAGATAACAAGATCCCCCACAACCTGGGAAAAGGGCTTTGAGTTATGAAGTGATTTTTTCGTGGGAGGGAGGAATTTCCCATGGGATAAATTTTCCATAGGGAAGTTTTCAGTGGGAGAAATCCTTCGTGGCGGAATTTTCCGCAGGAGATATTCTCCATGGGGAAATTTTACACGGCAGAAGATTTCTATGATACTCACTTATGTAATCGAAGTTTGTTTTATTGCTTGATTTTATATTATTCACAGTTTAAAAAATTTGTACAAAACACACCTTCATTACAATTTTTGGTACTTATCTGTTAGCCAGTACACACTCTATAATTTGATCTACAGGTACAGGGTAGAAACAACTGCGATGCTTGAGAGATAGATAGGATATATACGATTAGGGCTGTATATTTTCATATTAGGAGGGGGCTGCATACAATATGTAAGCTAACCTACTCAAAATACCAACTAAATACTTATTAAAACATAGCTATAATCCAGTTTTCCACTGAGTCGAATCTAATTGTCTCCGTATACAAAAAGCAATAAACTGGTTTTTACCTGATTTCAGAGACCCAAATTCCCGAGTGTGTACTGGCTAACAGATAAGTACCCAATCTTTTTATTTAACTTTGGCAAAGCCAAGAGTTAATCTGAATTAAAACTGGTCAAAGATATCGAAATCGATATATCGATTATCGAATATGGAAGGTAAAAATATCGATATATTGGAATATTGTTTAATCAAATTATCGCCCAACACTTGTCCCATGATACTTTTGGGAACCAATGAGGTTTTGTTTTATTTTGTGATGGAGGAATATTTATGGTGAATTGGAGGTCTATATGGTCACCAAAAAGGATGCCATCTGAGATGACAATAGTGGTAGATTTAAGATCTGGATAATCAGACAAGACAGAGTCACGGTTGGAAGTCAAGCTAGAGTTATGAACATAGGAGAAAGACAAAGATTTGGGTAGAAATGACACACAAGGCGGAAGAGATAACAGAAACATTAGTATAATTGGCAGTGATGAATCGTAAAAATTCGGTTTGAAGTCATCACGAATGACAGCCCACCTATTGCTTCTTTGAGTTGTATGCACATTCTTTGATAGTAACACGCACGCTTATGTGGACTTTATGTCAAAAGTCTGGTTACGATAATTAGTCAACGTATAAACACACACCAATACAAGACATTATATCTAAACGGAAATTAAAGTGTTACTTGAATATAGAAAATTTGATTTTTTTTTTGTAGCAGGTAAATAAATTCCTATTTTGGATAATTTTATATTATGTTTCAACTAAAAGAAATATCTTTAAAGATTGATACAAAGCAAACTTTGACAGTTTATATTGTTTTTAAATTTAGCAGTTTAGCACACACTAAACCAAATAATTCTTACAAAAAAGTATAAACTTTGATAGAAAATATGGAGCACAACCAGAGGCATAACTAAGACTTTCAGCACCCAGGGACAATTTTGGTCTTTCACCATCCCCCCATCACCCCTCAAATCGTAGTATTGACAAAAAACGCAGTTTGGCACCCTTTCAGATGCTGAGCGATGGTATAGCCGCCCCCTTGCCCTCCCCTAGCTACACCACAGAGTACAAATTCAACTTTTATTGGCTTTTTTAATATTAAAAATGTTTGCAGTACCCACAAATCTCATGTGGCTACACTCACTGTTGCCAGGATTGTGGATGCGCATCTCCATTCTTGTTTTTATTTGAATATGCCTTTTTTTACAGAAATGTAGTCGTAAGGGTCTCCATAATTTTTTTTTCTTGGGGGGGGAGAGATTTGGATCTTGAATAATAAATACATCTATGCATCCACGATTCTAGGTGCAATATTTCCATATTAAATCAGTTAGACAAGGAACACAAAATGTTGAGAATACATTAAGCTTACCTTAGACCCCAAAACCTCAGGAGACACAGATCCATTTAGATTAAAATCATTTACTAGAGACACAGGAACTGGCAGATCAGACTGTCCAGTTGGTTTTGTTGTAAGAGCTGGCTGGTTGAACTGTCTTTTTGGTCGATATCCAGGAAATGCAAACAATAGAGCCTTTGTTCCTCTAGGATACTTTTCGGGATTAATTTTTCCCTGAGACACCAAATACTTGACAAATTCTTGACAGGCATCAGCCTCAGCCTCCTTTTTGCTACTACCGTTTCCTAAAATGTCACATACAAGAAGATAAACACTAAATAATTTTGCTAGGATAGAAATAAAGTAATTTTTGTAGATTACAATAGGTTTGTTTCTAAATTTGCAGGTACATTTTCTTGTTCATAGAAACTAGCCAAAAAAGCCTGTTGGCCAGAAAACATAGCAAAAGAAAAACAAATAGCATATACTGCTTTATGAGGATGGGAGAAAGACTAGTAGGCCCCTCCCCCTCCCCCAAATTAAAAATCCCCACCTTTTCCAAAGAAAGAAAAACTTTTCATAGAAGTTCATAGTTGATGCCCGTGATGTGAGACAAAACATGGCAGATTTACCGTACTATGTATAACAATTTTCATTTTTTATGAAACCCAGAAGCCTAAACTTTATGATTTAACTTCTTAAAAAAAAAAAAAAAAAAAAAAAAAAAAAAAAAAAAAAAAAAAAAAAAAAAAAAAAAAACAGCAATTCATACCTTCTTGTGAAATCAAGGGAAAATTGTTACCTATACAATATAAAATTTAAAATCGCCTAGCCCCTTCCTCCCACACAAAAAAAAACAATTGTCCCCTCTATCTAGCTACAAAGCCTTTCAGAAAACATACATTAAAAAGCTAGGGTAGGCTATACTATTTTGAAGGAACTGGAACAAATAGTTCGCCCTTTCCCAACCCCAAGTTCAAAGCCTCCCTTAGCGCACATAAAAACAAAGAAGAAACACTGGTTCTGGAATTTCCAACTGGATCCACAAGCTGTAGGATGAAGCATATTTTCCAGACTATGCATAAACATTGTCATCTTTAATGCAATCTATTGATAGCATACAATTTCTATAGTAACATTTAATCCCTTGCCTTTAGCCAAAAAAACATAAAAGCTCTCTTGTGAGCATCCGAAACCCAACTGATTGGTCTGCTTTGTATTTAAAGAGGAAACTACCCACTTTACAGCAGCACATCACAGTTTTCAGACTAGCTATTGGCTGGCTGAATTTCACCAATACTTTGTTTTATATAAAGTAAGATGTCTAGTCAAAATTTATTGGAAAACTTCCATCAGAACTTAACTTTATAAAGCCATTCTGCAATAAAGCAGACGCAGACGAGAGCTTTGAAGGGTCCATAGATACTTTTTATCTTGGCACCAAAAATTCAATTGCCATCTATATATGAATTATTTAAATTTCTAAAGTTTTAATTAACTATTGGCATAAAGAAATATGTATTCAATAAAAGAATAAGAGAACAATTTTTATGCTAAAAAAGACCTGCTCCAATCCAAAGAATTCATAAATATGCAAAATCTTGGATATTTTCTGATCAACATGCAGTTTTAAAGAGGCTTTTGTCAACAAACGGTCTGTGTTTCATTGTGGTTGTAGCAGTAGCTGCAACAGAACATACCTTAGCTAATATAAGCAAAAACTAAACAGCATGTTTTCCAAAACATTATGCATATTATTAATCCGAGACATGCATTAGTGGGAAAATAAAAATCCTCTCCCAGAGTTTGTCAACAAGAAATTTGGTGCCAATGTATTTAACCAGGTAGGAAGGAAGGGGTACATAGGCAGGGATGGGGCTCATGATGAACAAGGAAGCTTCTAACTCTTGCTTAAGTTACCGTAAATTACCTCCAATCGCATCGTCCAGCGAGTAAGGTATTATTGTAGGTGCTGGTTAGTGACGATCACTGTATATATAATTAGCAGTAAGTTTACCGCAGATGATTTCTGGCTCTTCATTCTCGGTGCGAACAAAAAGCTCCTCCCACGTCTTCATGCATTACCGGGTTAGTGTGTATGCGTCAGTCAATGAGAAATGGTTCTAAATTGTATTATTCGTAATTGTGAAAGCAGAAAAAAACTTGGTGAGCCGGCCAAGTGGTTTGCAACTGTCCCATCTCACAGGTAGGACTTAATTTATATACAAATTATGACTTAATCTATTATTTATATACAGTGGACTTAACTGATTGGCCTATGTAGGATTTCTAAAAAAGGGAGCGGTGGGTTGATGAAATTTGTGAAAATAAGGAATTTTTATTCTTCTAATAACTGGTGGAATAGATGTGATGGTTTCAGGGGCGGATGCAGGATTTTTTTAGGGGGGGGGCACAAAATAGGTTGATCCGATAAACTTACGTTAGGAGCAAGTTTAATTAATGCAAACTTGCGTTAATTAGGTAAATTACACTACTTTAGACTACGTTAGGGGGGCGCCCCCTCGCCCCCCCCTCTGGATCTGCCACTGGATGGTTTATCTTTTTTTTCACGTCGTGATAGGCCTATTTATTTTCTCAGATTGTAGTTCCTGTGTGACTTGAAAAAGGCTAATTACCTGTTTTGGCGGAGAGCCGAGATAAGAGCTAGTTTCGTTTTCAATCAATGTGTTCGTATGAAATGGGCAGACCTTTCCTGAACTTTAAAGAATAAACACCTCTGTTTGAAAATCTTTGCACTTTGTGAATTTAGATAGCGATAAGGGTTCCTGATTGAGACCAGTTTAAATATTTGATTATCTCTTTTTTTGAACAAAGGGGCACAATTTTTTAAAACTTGTGTTTGATTATCTCCTTAATGAGCTCCTCAGTATTACAGACAATAAAAATCAAACCAATATCAATAAACATACGTGAAAAGTGGAAGTGACTATATTTAATTTAGCTGCAAGTCTACATTCATGCCCACCACGTAATTTCCCTTTGAGAAAAAATTGATAAAAAAAACTTTTAAAACTGAAATATCAATGCAAAGCGCCAAACATCATAATCAAATGCCATCGCGTTATGGCATTGTTCAAATAGAACTTATTTGTAACTTGATTATCGTTGTAAATTCATTCCTTGTCTTTCTTTCCGTTCTTAAACCAATGTTATATTTATCTTTTGCATTATTACAGCCCACTATATATATACATTTATATAAATTTATATGCAGTGTTACAGACATACCAATTATTCTCCTTTCCTTTTTTATTCTTTAATAATAATTTCTGGTCATTTTGCGTTTGAGTTATTGCAGGCTTCTATTTCTACTGATCTTAAGTTCAATATGGCCTTTATAAACAGCTCCTCTCATTTGATCTGCTAGTAGCGGTCCAATTACCCTGGAACACGTATTTTGGCAGAAACTTTCTCAAAATACCTTTAAAACCAACTCGAGACTTCGAAACCTACTTGTAATTCCTATAAACATCTGAACTAATTTTATATATATATATTATATATATATATATATATATATATATATAATATATATATATATATTATATATATATATATATATATATATATATATATATATATATATAGTATATATATATATATATATATATATATATATCGGCGCATACAAACAGCTCCTCTCCTTTGATCTGCCATCAGCAGTCCAATTACCCTGGAACACATATTTTGGCAGAATCTTTCTCAAAATGCCTTTGAAACCAACTTGAGACTTCGAAACCTACTTTTAATTCCTAAAAACATCTAATAATAACATTGCACTACTAATTACCGATTTTCATATATGGATTAGAATAAATTAATTTAAAATTAGTTTCTTCAAAATTTAGTGTTTCCAACGTTGAAGCCAAGTTTCGCGTTCAAGAGAAATCTGACTTGTCTACCCGTGAAAAGATCTAATGTCGCTTATGTTTCAACGTTCTCTGGAGCACTCGCACCTCGGTCCGGGTTTTTATAATGGGTGAGACAGGGAAAGATCATACTGCCTATTATATATACAGTGTTGAAGATGCTGAGCCAATGCATCGGCTGCATCCCATTCTCGAAGCCATAGCTTGGACGACCAATTTTTGTCCACAGCTCCCTTGAAGGCCTCCACAATAGGGACTGAGACTGCATCTTCGCTTAGGGAAGAACCTCACGATTCTATTCGTGAAAAAGTTGTTCTGTAGTCTGGTGTTGGCTTGTTTGCAGAACAGCTTCATGGTGTGTCCTCTAGTTCTTGTTGATTGGTCAGGTTCAGGCATATTTTGTTGCAAAGACTGAATGTTCAGCATTTTGTACTCTATGATGACATCCCCACGCTTCCCTCGATAGGAGAGGGCAGGGATCTGTAACTTCACCAGGCAGGATGGGTAGTCCAGGCTTTTACAACCCTATATTTATTTAGTTGCACGACTTTGGATACTCTTTAGTTTTTTCTTGTCGTAGTTACTTAATGGGGTTGCCACACATGCACCAAATTTCAGTTTTGGTTGAACAAGTCCTTTATATAGGCTAGCTTTGAAACCAGCTTTGGTGACCTACCGCAGAACGTTGGGAAGGTAATAATAATAGAATTTTAGTTGCTTACTTTACAACAAAAAGTGCAAGGTATAAGACATTCTGGTATATGCCCCTATAAACCAACTAACAAAGACAATAGTGAATCATATAAATTTTACTACAGCTACGGGAACAAATAGACAAGATCCCAAATTGAAACATGGTGTTTTTACCAGGGAATTTTAATACCAAAAGTGGTACAAAGAGGTTGAGATAGATGATACATATTTCATAAATTTTCAGGACTCAATATTTAAGCTAATTATAGAAAGAAAAAAAAAGAAAAAAAAACATATAAATAAATAAGAACTACTCACATTATAAACTAACTTCCAGCACTGACGTTATAGCATTATATATAGCGTTATAACGTTATATGTTCTTTTTTTTTCTTTGTGTGTTTTAGTTGTCGTGTATTTTATTTTTTTAATTGTCGTGTTATTTATATTTACAAACAAACTAAACATAATTATTAAAAACAGTTTTTTAGAGGAAGTAAAAAACAAAGTTGAAACAAACGCAAAGTATTGCTTCCAAGTTTATATATCATATATCTACAAAACTCATTCAAACAAAGTGAATTGTGGAATGGTATTTTTCTATATTTGTAGAATGCTGAAAAACTCATGCTTTACTGAAAGCACAAAACTAACACAAGGAAGCAAGATGTCATCTTGGGAGCAGAAAAGTGCTTTAATAGCCTACAAAAAATAAAAGACTAATTTAAAAGGCCTCTGATAGTCTTTCTACATAAACTACAATCAAAATACAACTTAAATTTTTTAACGAGCTCAAGAAAGCTTAGTTTTCAGGATTTTGGCAAATACAGGAAAATACCTGAAATCAGTTTATTGGGAGTTACTTTTGTAGACATATGTTAATAAACCATGATCTAAAAAATGCTGTCTCAAGTTTCAAAAGGTCAAGTTTTACCTTAATCTTTGGTTTTTAGTCTGTTTCTTGGTTTAGCTTTTAAAACATAATTCCGATAGTCAATTTTTGGGTTTCCAGATTAGTTTGCTAGAAAAAAAACGAACATACAACTAGAAAGGCCTCTTAACACTGATTCCAAAAATGCTAAAAGCAACTCTCATTAATACACTCTAGCCCCCTCCTAATAGAACCAAATATAACCCTAGGCTAAAAGATTTTCTGATTTTGTTGGGATGCATGGATTTGTGTGCTTATTTCTAATTAACAGTTGGTTTAAAATGCCAAATAAGGCCAATTTAGAAAATTAAAATCATCGAAGTTTTGTTGACAGTCTAAGTCTATATCTGTTCCTTATAGACGGAGGAGGCTTGGGTGCATTTGTAAGGGTATGGTTTGCTATTTCCCTATGCTAATCTCTATTGATCTCTAATCTGTGTTATGTTTTGCAATAGCTTTAATAATAGCTGTAAGTAATGGCTGTAATAGTTTTAATAATAATAACAATTGAGAGATACCTGCAGCTAGTTTAAGTCTTCAATTTTTGTATTTTTGAACCATTGTTACGCTCCTAGGTAACATTCTAGTGGTTCTACAGAATGAAACATCTTAATAAAATAAGAGTAGTATCATTTGATTCCTAACTTTATCTTCTTTCCAACTATCATACTTGTATTTCTGACGATGCATCCAGTAGTATTTAGCATCAAAGAAAAACAACAAATGATTTTTTGATTGGGTGGAATTTGTCAAGATCTTCCAAAACAAGGCAATACACAGTACTATTGCATAGGTTGCCCTCGGCAATGGTATGGCTGCCTATAGTAAAGAACCATAAGGTTTTGATGTATTATGGTTTGTTTTTACCAGAGGCAATTCATATGGAAGGAGTGGTGGTATAAACTTCAGATGAGGTTCATTCGATTGGAAATCGACAGCTCTAATGCCCTTTTCAAGTCAAAAGTGACTGGAGGGTAACCAGTCCCTTGCCTTTTAAGATGCTCACTTATCTCACCACTGATAGAATTTTGAAAAAGCGATGTTGCTCAAAACAGTCAAAAGGTCTAGTAATTATGCCTCTGATGATACAATGCCTCCCCCCCCAGAGCCCCAAGAGCAAGACTTGTAAATTATGCAATTTGCCCCATTTTACATGCAGGATTTATCATTAGGAAAGGATTATCAAAATATTATCAAAAAGGCGTATCTGCAATATCTCAAGAATGGCTGAAGGTATTACCTTAAATTATCTTAAATTGCAGCTTGGAGCAATCTTAGGATTTCTCCTTGTGAAGCTCCAGAGTTAATGAATTGTGTTGATTTCAAAGTTCTTTAGTGACCAGGTACAGTTGGATGATCAATAGCTTCCCAGTTGATTTGCCAACAGATTCAGCAGTAACTGATTCTTCTGAGAGCTTATTCCAACTGTTGACAATTCTTGAGGAAAAGAACTGAGTGCTTACTCTGGATAAGGTAGACTGCTTAACAAGTTTCAGTTGATGACCTTCTAGTTCTTGAATAAGGGACAACAGTAGAACATAATGCTGGGAGAGTATTAGCCCTGATTAGCTTACAGGCTAGAATGGCATCACCTCTATTTCCTCTGTATACAAGTGTTGGGAGTTTCAGCTTTGCTAGTCTTGCAGGGTATGAAAGCTCCCGCAGGCTGGATATAACTTTGGTGGCACGTCTCTGCACATCTTACAAAACTTTTATGTCTCTTTTAAAATAAAGGGAGACTAAAGACATCCCAACTTCAGCCTTGGGACGCACAAGTCTAGACCCCGGCGCCGCGCCGGCGGATCGACCGAACGCCGCTGACGAGAGGCCCGGACGCCACCGAAGTGTCGTAACGCCGGCGGCGCGCCACAAGCGCACCGCCGCCGGCAGAGGCGGCGGCTTTCGGTCGACTTTAAATTAATTTTGCGGCAATTCTTTATTGCGTCAACCGCAAAGTCGGAGCTTTTCCTTTTCGTGTGGTTTAGTATTTCGATTTTCCTGATTACAAATCAAGCAGGGCTTGCACTATCCCCGAATTTTTGGGTATTTCCCCGAAAAAAAATTGGTTCCCCAAATCCCCAAAAATCACGCAATCACGGTGCTACCCCTAGCGATTTATCACCAGTGACTTTCCCTGCCAAATATTACTTTGCATACCATAATTCTTCACTACTCTCTTGTTCATTAATTTTCGTCTCTTTTGTTACTTTGCATAAAAACCAGACAGATGCAATATGCAATTGCAAATATTACAATATACACTGTTCTTAATATGTTGACAAAAAAAGTATCGTCTTTATGAAATGAGTTTAAATCATTTCGAATGCAGTATCCCAATCGCTATTTCTTACATCATTCGTAGTCGAGAATTTTATTTTCAAGTTGAATAGAATTATAGAACGCATTCACTACTATCAGCCTTCAGTTGGATTTTGAAATTGACAGCCGACAGATTGTTTCTACAGCTGAATTGTAAGTTTGCAGATTTTTTTTTTTTTGCTGTTTTTAGATAAGATTTTCTTAATGTTTAATACTCAATTGTTGAACGCCTGATAAAAAATACAATCTTCTTTCTGAAACATTTTTACCCCCCCCCCACAAAAAAAACCTTCTATTGAGACAAAATTTAGCTATAGACTAAGCTATGTACAAGGTTAGGGAATTAAAGATCGACCCGGAAGTTACCCTAAAAATATGATTCATAAATAAATTGTAAATTATTGCTTATAGGGGGGGGGACAGGGGGCTATCATTTTCAAATGATAATACCTCATTTTTTTTAAAGCAGGGATGTCAAAAAGATAGCTATTTTTTTCATTTAAAGTGGAGACAGAAGACAATGATATCCAACTCCCTGGGAAACCATTGAAATATTTTGATAGACCCAGGGCCCCCCATTAGGACTTGTTCATTGTCTTGGGTATTTTGCGATTTCTCATAGGCTACTGGCCTAATTTGGCTTATGCGTGTGCTCCCTTTTAATTAGATTCTTTGGATCTTATTGAATGCCACGGCGAATCTATGACGCAGTTTTCCAATAATTTGAGGTATATCTGAATAATTTCGACATTTTTGTTGTTGTCTTTGTACCCCTTTACTCATTCCCTCAATTTTTTTTTCAAGGAACAATAAGCTGTTTAACGTTATTTTGCGTGTTTGTTAGAACCATATAGTGACCTAGTTAATTATTAAGTAAATTATTTTTCTAATGAAAGCTGAGACGGTATCCTATCAAGGTGGTATCCAGAGGGGGGGGGGTAGGGATGTATTACATTTAAATGATAATATCTCGAATTTTTTTTATTGAAAACAGGGATCCCAAAAAGTTATTTTTTTTTAATTTGAAGCAGAGACGGCATCCTATCAAGGTGGTATCCAGAGGGGGGGGGGGGTAGTGAGCTATCATATTTAAATGATAATACATCGATTTTTTTTAAAGCAGGGGTGCCTAATTATTTTTTTTTTTATTTAAAGCAGAGACGGTATCCTATCAAGATGGTATCCAGAGGGGGGGATAGGGAGTTATTATATTTAAGTGATAGTACCTTGATTTTTTTTTTAGTTGAAAGCAGGGGTGCCAAAAAGTTGAAAAGTTGACAAAAAATAACAAGATTTTCGTGAGTTATACTTGATACAGCACTTGCATGGTTTTATTGTCCAAAGGGAAAGGGACATATGCGTCCAACCCGTTTTTTTTTTTCTTATTGATGAAACGGGTTTACTTTGAAAACATTCATTCATATGTACCAGGCAGATTCACACTAAAACGAATTGGTGTGACGAAAGCAATATCGACATCCCCACCTAACGTTGCGCTCGAGTGACAATGGCGCCCTTGGTGCAGTGCCCAAGTCAAACAGTTCGTGGTAACGAACTGTAAGTAAGGAGCGACCCGGCTCAATGGTAACCGAAACTCTAAAAAACGGATAGATTTTAATTCTGATTTCAAAAATATAAGTTTCATCAAGTTTAATCTTACCCATCAAAAGTTAAGCGCCTGAGAAAATTTGGCTGATTTTCGGAAAAAGGGGGAAAGACCCCCTAAAAGCTATAGAACCTTAATGAAAATCATACCATCATATTCAGCGTATCAGAGAACCCTACTGTAGAGGTTTCAAGCTCCTATCTACAAAAATGTGGAATTTTCAATTTTTTGCCAGAAGAAAGATCACAGATGCGTGTTTATTTTTTTTTCAGGGGTAATCGTATTGACCCAGTGGTCCTGAATATCGTAGGAGGGCTCATTGGAACGGAAATTAAAAGTTCTAGTGCCCTTTTTAAGTGACCAAAAAAACGGAGGGCAACTAGGCCCCCTCCCAAGCTCACTTTTTCTCAAAGTCACCCAATTAAAATTTTGAGATAGCCATTTTGTTCAGCATAGTCGAAAATCTAATAAATATGTCTTTTAGGATGACTTAACCCCCCACAGTTCCCAGGGGAAGGGCTGCAAGTTATGAACTTTGCCCATTGCTTACATATTGTATTGGTTATTGGGAAGTATACAGACATTTACAGGAAGGATTTTTTTCTGGAGGGGGGGGGGCTGGAGGAGGGGGTTACTCGGGAGAATCTTTCCGTGGAGGATGTTTCTTTGGGGTAAGGGACATTTCTATGAAGGGGGCACCGGATTTCCAAGCATTATTTAAACAACGATCAGAAATTAAATAAAAAAACAAGTTTTTTCAACTGAAAGTAAGAAGCAACATTAGAACTTAAAACGACAGAAATTATTACGTATATGAGGGGGTTCTTCCCCAAGTCAATACCTCGCTCTTTACGCTAGAGTTTTTTTTGTGATTTCAAAAGAGCTATCTATTCTATTTAAACGGCCTTTGTGATTCAGGGGTTTGTGAATTAATTTTTTTTTAACTTTTAACGTAAAGAGCGTGGTATTGACTAAGGGGAGAACCCCCTCATATGCGTAATAAAAAAAACATTAATAAAAAAAAGCGATACGGCTCAATAGTAATCGAAACTTTTAAAAACGGAATTTTGATGTCAATAAATGTATCAAAAGAATGGGCTTATAATGCTGATTCTAAATATATAAATTTTATTAAGTTTAGTATTACTCATCAAAGGCTACGAGCCTGAGAAAATTTACCTGATTTTTTAAAGAGGGGGGAAACCTCCCCTACAAGTGAAAGAATTTTAATGAGAACCACACCGTCAGATTCAGCGTATCAAAAAACCCAATTACATAGGTTTCAAGCTCATATCTGCAAAAATCTGCAACTTTGTATTTTTTGCCAGAAGAAAAATATACGAATATAGAAGTTCGTTACGTAAGTTAATTTGTAAATTACGTCAGAACCAAATTTAGAGACAGCCATTTAGCAAAAGAAAAGTAAAATTTTTATGCAAATTTTGTTTACTTATTCAATGACGGTGAGCCAAAATCAAAGCTGCATTAACTAAAAAACGATCAGAAATTAAATAAAAAAAAAAAAGTTTTTGAAACTGAAAGTAAGGAGCGACATTAAAACTTAAAACGAACAGAAATTATTCCGTATATGAAAGGGGCTGTCCCCTCCTCAACGCCTCGCTCTTTACACTAAAGTTTGACTCTGTCTCACAACTTTATTTTTTAAAACAATAAAAAACTTTAGCGTAAAGAGCGAGGCGTTGAGGAGGGGACAGCCCCTTTCATATACGGAATAATTTCTGTTCGTTTTAATTTTTAATGTCGCTCCTTACTTTCAGTTTGAAAAACTTGTTTTTTTTATTTAATTACATTAAAAGGCCAGGTCATAATAAAAGCTTTCAATTTGGGAGGTTCAAGGAGGAGTCTTTGACAGTCTTATGACCTCAGGGTACTAGATGTTGCAACGTTCTTACGTCTCTACAGTGGTTTTAGAAAATTCGATCACCCCACAAATGATTACCAAAAATATGCACAAATATAACAAATGTAACATTTGAATATTATAACACTTTTTTCAAAGCTTTGAAGAAAAGCAACGCTTGAAAGTTATTTTAAAAAGAAACTCTTTGGAGATTTCCATGGAAATGACCAGGGCAGAAGCTTTGAGCCTGGGTGGGGATCAAAGAGGAGTCTTTGAGTATTTTGACCACAGGTGACTTATTGTTGCGACTTTCTTAAATTTGGTAATTTTTGCGAGCATTTGGAAATCAAAGCTTAAACTCAATAACTGATACTAAGTGTCCCAACATTTTGCTTGGATTAAAAGTGACGGAACTAGGATGAAAATCTCAACATCTTCCTGGAGCTACTTCAGTCTGCTTATTATTTTATTTAATTACATTTAAAACGGATGAGCTTTTCATTTTTTACCTAAGAAAATAACTGGCACTTCATTTTTCTTCATACTGAATAAACCATTAAGTGTTTTTTGTTTCATTGTAATTGAAGTGTTCTCATGTGAAGTGTTCATCATGTATTTTTCAATTTGATAAATTTACTCCTTTTAGATGCAGTTTATAATTGACTGATATTAGGTATTTATCAGTTTATAATTTGGAATGAATCCCCAAAAGAAAAAGTGAATAATATCCAAAAGAGCAGCCAAAAGCAATAAAAAAGCAGCAGTTCAGCCTTAGCCTACATGACATATATTCTATAAAGAAGCCAAAAAAAAAACTTTAAAATGCATTTTTTTAAAGTTGTAATTAAAAACCAGTTTTTAATACAAGAAGGCTTTTTAGGAATCCAAAATAGCCAAAAAAAAAAAAACAATCAATATCAAAGTCGCCCATTTCAACTGTTTTAAAGGTGACAAAATAGATATAGGCAAAGAGCATTATGAAAAAATTAAGCTTCTAAGTTCAAAGTTATATTCAAAGTTTTTACCCAGATAACTGACGAATTTTGTGTTACGGTATTTGAAGTTTTGTATGCAGTAACGCTCGATGACAAAAACTACTAATTTTGATAATTATTTATGTTAAGAATACATAGCTAATAGATACTTCAACTACTCGTATTATGCAAGGGTTCTGAAACGCCACAGCCATTTCGTTTCTACCAGATTTCTACTTCTCTTGATGAATAACAAAGAAGACCAGTTTCCAGCCAATGACTTGTGAATTTTTGAACTCATGAACAGAATCTGTTGTAAATTTAAGCTGTGATTTGAGAAAGACTGATGAAAACATTAATGTTTGCGGTAAACATGGATCGCGCCGGCGGCGCGGCGTGGCGCGCTGTTTTTGGCCCCCCTGCCGCCGGTCTTCCCTTATCGGCGCGGCGCCGGGGTCTACACAAGTCACTTATAAAGAAGACTGATGACTTTAGGGGAACAAGTGGAAAGAGTATACTTAATCAGCCCCATTGTTGAACTAGCACCAGCAGCAGACTTCTTAGCACAAGTGCTGAATTTTAGTTCATTGTCAATAGTGACTCCCATATCTTGTTCATTATTTACAGAGAGTTGGTGGCCTGAGAAAAAATAAGAGCAACAAGGATTCATTAAGTGAATGACAATGCACTTGGCAACATTGAATTCAAGAAGCCAAGCCTCAGCCCACTGACCAAGCAGGCTAAGTTTATTTTGCAGAAGGGCATGATCTTCACAGGACAAGACAGGTTCAGGGAGATTCAGGTCGTCAGCATAGAGTGTTAATTGACTGCTGATAGTGGAAGGAGCATAATTGATGAAGAAATTAAACAGTGTAGGACCCAAAACTCTTCCCCAAGGAACTCCATTCAAAACATGCTTAGAGGAAGAAAGAATAGCCTACAGTTACAAGGGTAATCAAATAACTTGAAATTGCAAATACAGAAAATCAGGGATCCACAGCAGGGATTTTTCTTAAAAAGGATCCTAAAAAGATCCTTCAAAATAAAGCAGTGAGAATACTTGGAAACTTTTTACATCGTCCATTGAAACTTAGAGATGCATCGGAAACTGAAACATTATTTTTTTTTTTCTTGAATTTATTAGATTGAAACATAAAAGAGAACTTAATATTTCAATATGGCATTTTAAAATACAAGATCCTAGTAGTTATTTTTATGAAAAATCTGTTGATTCTGCCCCCTCCTTTGGCTCTTAGGTGTTCTGGAACATTTCGAATTCCCTTTGTTAATTGTGAAAGATCTAGATTTTCAATTAGATACCAAATACCATTTATTTCAAATAAATACAGGTTGAAAGATGGAATTCAAATTGAGTCATTTCGGCAAATATCAGTTCTAGGGAGGAAAATATTAAAATTATATGACCTGTGATGGTGGAATAGAATTTTTTATTATTACTATTTTTTGCTTACATTCGTTACTCATGTTGGGATAGCCTTCCATGCCCACTTGTCCAGTGTTTGTTTTCTTTATGTTTTGTTCTGTTTTTTTTTTTTTCTTTAACCAGGTTTTTTTTTCTTTCTCTCTTTTCGTTATGTCAAGAATTTTTTTTTTTGTGTTATTGTTGTTTTTTTGTGTGTTTTTATTATTAATAATACCCAATTTCACGAGCTCTGCTCTCTGTTGGGGGTATATGTTTTTTGTTATGTTGAATTAATCAAATAAAACAGTTGAACAGTTAAACGTCGTCTAGAAACATTTTCATTTTACTATGTTGAATTACCTGTGGCAAATCATTTATAAATATACAAAACAGAACTGGTCCTAAGCAACTAGCCTACTGTGAGGGATTCCACTCAAAACACTACACTGGTTAGATACTTTCTGTGATCTATGTGTTAGGTAATCTCTAATCCAAGCCAAAGTTCTCAAACAAATCCCTTACTTTTGGCATTTTTTCAACAGTAGAGGTATTGATACCTCTATTTGTATTATTTTGTTATTTAAAATTATTTATATAAGTCCACGTTCATGTTGATCAACAAACCCATGTGTTATTGTGAAATTTGAATTGCTTCCTCAAATTGTGAACCGAAGACATTTTTCCAAACTTAGCCAATTAAATAAAATTAAATACATTTTTGCAGATAGGAGCTTGAAACCTCTACAGTAGGGTTCTCTGGTATGCTGAATCTGATGGTGTGATTTTCATTAAGGTTCTATAGCTTTTAGGGTGTGTTCCCCCTTTTTTCGAAAATCAGGCAAATTTTCTCAGGCACGTAACTACTTGATGAAACTTATATATTTGAAATCAGCATTAAAATCTGATTCTTTTGATGTATCTATTGCTTTCACAATTAAGTTTTTTTTAGAGTTTAAGTTACTATTGAGCCGGGTTGCTCCTTACTTACAGTTTGTTACCACAAACTGTTTGAAAACCTTATATGCCCCAGGGCATAACTTACAATCCTTGCCCTAAGGTTTGCAAGGGGGTTGTCATCCTCAATGACATAATTTTCAGACCTTTCAACTACGTTGAACATATTGGCTACCTCAAAATTTTGATTGGTGTATTTGAGGAAATGGTGGGCGCGAGAAGGGGGTTATTTGCCCTCCAATCACTTTCGACTATTAAAAAGGGCACTAGCCATTTCAATTTCAGTCAAACGATTCTTTTTTGAAGTTTCTACAGCAACGTTTTCTATAAAAAAAAACAACTTATATGCCCCCAGGGCATAACTTACAACCCTTGCCCCAAGGGCTGTGGGGGGAGTCATCCTCAAAAACATAATTTCCAGACTTTTTAACTACGTCGAACAAAATGGCTATCTCAAAACTTTGATTGGATGTGTTTAGGAAAAAGGTGGGTGCGAGAGGGGGATTAGTTGCCCTCAAATCCCTTTCAAATATTAAAAAGGGCACTAGCCCTTGAATATCCAATCGAATGAGCCCTTTCTCAATTTCTACAATAAAGCTTTCAATAAAAACCTTATATGTCCCCAGGCCATAACTTACAACCCTTATCCTGAGGGATGTGGGGGGAGTGTCATCCGCAAAGATATAATTTCCAGACCTTTCAACTACTTTGAACAAAATAGCTATCTCAAAATTTTTATTGGATGTGTTTGGATAAATGGTGGGTGTGGAAGGGGTGTTAGTTGCCTTCCAATCACGTTCAACTATTAAAATGGGCACTAGCCATTTCAATTTCCAATCAAATGAGCTCATTTTTGAAGTTTCTACAACAACACTTTCTATAAAAAGCTTATATGTCCCCAGGGCATTACTTGCAACCCTTGCCCAAAGAGCTGTGGGGGGTTGTCATCCTCAGACCTAATTTCCAGAACTTTCAACTACATTGAACAAAATGGCTATCTCAAAATTTGGATTGGATGTGTTTGGGGAAAAGGTGGGTGTGAGAGCGAAGTTAGTTGGCATCCAATCACTTTTGACTATTAAAAAGGGCACTAGCCCTTTCAATTTCCAATCAAATGAGCCCTTTTTGAAGTTTCTACGACAACGCCTTCTATAAAAACCTTATATGCCCCCAGGGCATAACTTAAAACCCTTGCCCTGAGGGCTATGGGGGAGTGTCCTCCTCAAAAATATAATTTCTATCTGGAAATCAACTATGCTGAACAAAATAGCTATCTCAAAATTTTTATTGGATGTGTTTGGGGAAATGGTGGGTGTGGAAGGGGTGTTAGTTGCCTTCCAATCACTTTCGACTATTAAAAAGGACACAAGCTACTCCAATTTCCAATCGCATGAGCCCTTTTCGAAGCTTTTTACAACAACTCCTTTGATACCAAGTGCCCTGGTCTAAAAAAAAAAAAATAATAATAATACATTGTGCCAACATCGTTCTTTACTTAGGTAGCACGATTGCGCTAACTATGATAACAAACCTTGTATATAAACAATGGGTAACCTATATAACTTGAAGAAAGAAAAGATTAAACCATTGGATGTAAAATATTTACTTCAAGTTTACAATCTTGTTGTGAGTATTGGTAGTTTACAATCTACAATCTTGTAGTTTAGTATCTTGTTGTGGTAAAATATTTACTTCAAGTTTACAATCTTGTTGTGAGTATTGGTGATTCATAAGAACTTATTAAGTCTTTTTCCTTTTTAATAGTTTTAGAAGTGTATTCTAAAAACTGAAGTGAATTGGAGAAATTTTTAATTTGTCAGGTTGCTGTTCAGCATATGGCCTACTAAGTTAGGTTAGCCTATAACATAATAGACACAATCTGGCAACTGAAACTTAGCAGGTGTTGCTCAAGGCTTGGACCTTTTTCTAAATGAAGAAGCAGACATTTTTGGTAAAATCAATCAGTGACTTAATAATCATAGCCTACAAGAATAACTTCAAAATTTAAACCCAGTCTTAGTGGAGCTTAGAGCTAGGTGAACAGCTGGTGAATTTGAATAAAAAAAAACCTGAACTAATAGCCTAAGTAAAGAGTTCTTTGATGGTGAAAGTTATTGGTGAGAATGTTTATGGTATTTTTGAGAATTTTGGTGGTAATTGGACGTTAAATTGAACATTTTAGTTGAGTTTTAAAAAGACTATTAAAGTGGTGTGGAGATAAATCAGAATCTAGAGGAATAGAGCCAGGGGCTCCACCTCCCTTGCTGAATGATGCATACATGATGCAAGCTGCACAGGGTATCCATATGGTCAATCAATATGGACAAGTGTTTGTACCAATTCAGGCACCAAGCAGCCCTCCAGTAAACTTACATCATCCAAATCTGTGTATACCTAGTTCATCACCTTATGTGCCAATGATTGCTACTCAAAACCGATATAGCCCTTTATATGACCAAGAATTTCCATCTTTACCTTGTGATTAGGATGTGGATTTAGAGAACTGCATAAGCCCTTATGAAGCAGAAGGTATTGCCAGTAGCTCAAAAAAGACAGCAGTGAAAAGAAAAGCATCTGAACCAGTCAGTGCACAACCGAAGTTTGAGAAAGCTGACCAGATGAACCAAAGAATCGAGTCAATGACATACTCATGTGCTGATGTCAGCAAGAAGATGCCCCAAAAGGAGAAGTTCATAGTAAATTGGAAGTTCGAAGTCCCAGAAGAAGATCTCTACAGATTTGGAATGGTAGCGGAGCTTAATAAAGTAGATACATCCAAGAAACTTCCAGAAGACTTCAGCCTTGCAAAATGCCTGAAAGAAATACTGAAAGGTGATCGATTTGAATCTGAAACTTTCAACCAAAGAAAGAAGATGCTCATATTTGTCAAAACAGAAGAAGCATGTGAAAAAATGAAGAGTATAAAGGTGATTGGAGGATTAAATGTGGACATTCAGAAAAGAGGCAGTACTGTGAGAGGAATAATCAAAGGTATCCCCTTGGAACTGTAAGAACACAAGGTAATTGAAAGTATTGACAGTCAAATTTCAGTCATAAGTGCAAAAAGACAAAAGCGGTTCAATCGTGAAACAAGGAAGCTAGAGGACAGCCTGGCAATTTTATTAACTTTTAAAAGTAATTTCCTGCCCCCTGCAGTTTGGATGTGTGGAAGGAAAAGAATTGTGCAAGAATATAATAGACCAATAATACAGTGCCACAGATGTCAAAGATATGGACATGTCAAGAAGAATTGCATGGCCAAAGAAGATCTATGTCTAAGATGTGCTGGTAAACATCAGTCAGCTGTTTGCCCATTAAAAAACTTAGAACAACAGAAGAAAGCAGATTATTTCAGGTGTGTAAATTGCAAAGGAAACCATCCTTCTACCTCACCATTATGTTTTGTTAGAAGAAGGAATTTGGAAGTGTTGAAAGTGGCAGAGAAACATCAGATGAGCTACAGGAGAGCAGAAACTGTGTACATATCATATGCTGAAGTTGTCAATAAGAATGTTTACAAAGAACATTCAGTGAGAACACACAATGTGCCCCAACTTGAAGTTAAACAAGTTATAAACAATACTGCAAACAAAATTGTTATTGGACTTCTGCTATCACCAGAATTATTGGATATGGCAAACTTACCGTTAAAAGAGAGGGTGGAGAAATTATGTAAGTTTATCGAAAACCTAGGAATTGCAGAGCTGGATTGTAGTTCGGTAATTCAACAGTGTAAAAACAAATGACTTTGAGACAAAGGCTGAAAATTATTTCATGGAATGCTCGATCTATGGTTAAAGTGAACAAAGATCTTCTGCTGGACTATTGTACCAGTGTTGATGCCGATATTTTCTGTATTCAAGAAACTTTCTTAAAACCATATATGAATCCTATGTTTTAGAATTACAAGTGTAATGTTTGTATATTGATCACTACCCAATACTCACAGAGCTGTATTCCCACAATGCTACAAGAATTCAACACGAAACAGATAGGAAGCTGAATCTGAAGAAAGCAAATTCGGATTTATTTAAAGAAAAATTGAAAGACATAGACATTAGAAGTAAAGTGAATTGTCAGGAAGACTTTGAAGCTAAAATTGAGACATTCCAAAATGAACTGAGAGAAGTTGCAGAGCAGGTGATGCCTAAGACAGGAGGAAGACAAAAAGGACATAAATTTAGTCTATGGTGGAATGAAGACTGTACTATGGCAAAAAGAGAGTTAGTCAAAGCAAGAAAAATTCATAATCAATTCACAAATTTTGAAAACTACATGTTGTGTCAAAGAAGAGATGCCATATTTAGAAAGAAAATCATTGAAGCAAAAAAAAACATCTTTTGAAGAATTTTTAGAAAATTTTTTAGAAAGCCTGCAAAACGAGTTTATCGTGTGGTGAAAAATTTAATTAATGGGAAGAAAGAAAACATTGAGAACAGTCCTTTGATTGTAGAAGGCGTGATAGTTACTGAAGATCAAGAGAAGGCAGAAAGAGCAGCAGAATACATGGAGTCTGTGATAGGCAATCAAGATGAATTAAGTAACCAGGAAGCAAGAATAATTGCCAAAGCAAAGAGACTAAGTGAGAAAGGTAATGAAGAAGAATACAACAAATCATTTACAATTGGAGAATTGAAAAGAGTGCTTGGAAAACTGCCACAAACAGCACCAGGAAACGATGGAATTTATCCTCAATATGTCAAACAGTTGGATGAGAGATGGATAAGTGTATTATTAGACATCATGAATATTATTTGGGACAAAGGATGTTTCCCGAAAATATGGAAAGATGGAAAAGTCACTATGATCCCAAAACAAGGAAAAGATTCAACCACATTGGAAAACTACAGAATGATAACTCTTCTTCCAGTATTAGGTAAAGTCTATGAGAAATAAGTGAAATTCAGACTAAATTGGGCATTAGAGAAAGCAAAGCTATTAAAGGATATTCAGTGCAGCTTTCGAAAACAAAGATCTACCACAGAAGTTTTGACAATGTTTATAAATGACGCAGTGTTTGCTTTGGAAAATTAGAAGTTTTTAATAGCAGTATTCCTTGATGTGAAAATGGCATTTGACAACATGGTTCACAGCCATGTATTGGAAGGGGTGCTAGAAGCAAAGATTAAGGGAAGTTTACTTGGTTTTTCACATGATTTTCTAATGATAAGAGCAGTATATGTGAAGATAGCAAAAGCAACATCAACGAGGAGAATATTGAGGCGTAGAGGGGTTCCTCAAGGCTCGACTTTGGGGCCTGATTATTATAATATTAGTGAGTTTGACATCCCGTTGGACAATGGTGGTGAAAGAGCTGGTATATTTGCTGATGATAATGGTCTGTGGGCTATCACCAATAGCATAGAAGAAGGACAAAAGACTATTCAAGAAATACTTAACTTGTTGGAAATATGGGCAGGAGAAAACTGTGTTAAATTTTCCACTCAGAAAACCAAAGCAATGCTGATAACCAGGAAAAGGAATTTTTCACTATCTAAGTTAATACTGAACCACGTGCAAATAGAATTTGTAAATGAATTAAAGTGGCTTGGTGTTACTTTTGATAAAAACCTAACTTTTTAACCCCATATAAAAACTTTGAAGACAGCATGCAAAAGACGGATAAATATTATGAAGATGCTTTCTGGTGCTAGTTTTGGTCCAAAGCCACAATTCATGGTAGAATTTTATCTAAAATACGTAAGACCTAAGATGGAATATGGTAGCCTGATATACTGCGCAGGCAGTAAGTCATTGCTGGAAGAATTAGAGACAATTCAATACAGTGCGATAAGAATAGTTTTTTTCTGCGAGAAAATCACCCCAAGGTCATTTCTATTATCAGAAAGTGAACTTGTCAATCTTGCTGGTAGGAGAGAAATTATAGCTTAAAAATTTTTGAGAAAGACGTGGACTGCAGACAAATCCAATCTGATTAAATCCAGGCTTCTTAAAGAAGGAAGATTATGGTGTTCAAGCAGAAAGATGAATGGATTAGTAAGAGCTAAGGAAATTATAAAGCGGTTCACAAACGAGTGCAGTCTAATGGAAATGCTTAGAGTGCTGAGTCTGGAGATTGTCCTGCAATGGAAAGCTAGAACATTCCCTTGTGAAACTGAGTTTTAAATATGGGATGGTCTTGACGTGGCAAAGTCCTTTAGAATGTCGAAAGATTTAAAATATGATGAAGCAGTGGGTATATTTATGGATGCATCCAAGAAAGATCAAAAAGTCAGAGCAGCCTTTGTCATCCCTTCAAGGAATGTGAGGAATATGATGCAGTTCGACTCATCAACAACAGTATATCAAGCTGAAGTATTAGCTATCGCCAAAGCTGTGAGATACGTGAATGAGAACGGGTTGAATGGGGAAACCTATAGATTTTGTTCAGACTCTATGAGTGGCCTAGAGGCATTGAAAAATATTTATACATCTCAATCCGTTGCTGGAGAAATTATTTATTGCCACAGTGAAACACAAAAAGTACTGGAAAAAGGAATCGAAATCGTGCTTGAGTGGGTGCCAGGGCATACAGATATAGAGCAAAATGATATAGCAGACAAAGTGGCAAAAAGTGCAGCAGTAGGAGATGGACGTGTCTTGGAAACCATTACTCCAAGATTGTAAATAGAATATCTGAAATTATAAAGCTATTAAATGAAAAGGCATTCAAAGACATTAAAGCATTTTCAATGAATAGATACATAGTGGACAAGAAAGATAAACAATTTCATAAAGCAGTGTATGGTGAACTAACTAAGTCAGAAGCAAGAATAATATTTAGATTAAGATCAGGACATGCAGCAACACAAGCATATAGAGCTAGATTTTACAGTGAAGATGGAAAATGTACATATTGCAGTGAAGAGGAGACACTGAATCATACGCTATTTCAATGTCTGAGAACAGAGGAAAAAAGAAAACAAATAAGGAAGTTCATGAAAGAAAGAAGAATAGTGGTACCAGACGATTTACTAAGTTGTGAAAGATCTTCAAAAGACTTTAGTGAAGGTCTCAAATTAATATTCAAGTTCATAAAAGACATTAACCAAATTAAAACACTATAGTGAAATATGTCAGTTTGATTCAGAAGAAGGAAAGCCTCTCAAGTCCTCAGGGAAGAGGAGAGGATTCTACTTCCAGATTCCAGATACCTATATAACTTACAATATTTGTCCCATGGGCTGTGGGCAGTTATGTCATCCCCACAGGTGTAGTTATTTGACTTTTTGGCTATTTTGAACAAGATAGCTATTCAAAAATGCTGATCTGATATTTTTGGAGGGGGGTTAGTTAAAAAGGGAATAGGAGGGGGCAGGCATACAAAAAGTATCAAAGCTGCCAGTAACAACTCAACAGAATTTCAAAAACTGCCAACATTTTAGCAGAACAACTTGGGTTTTGACAGCTTTGTTTTGAGCAAAAAGTAGCCTATTTTTACATGTTGAATTAACCAAACAGTAATAAATGTAACTTAGAATAGCTAATAGTTAAAAATATCAATATTTTTCTGAATCAACATTAGGAATGTAAACTAATGCAGTAGCAGGTTGTATACTAGCCATAAATACCCTACTTCATAATTTTATATGTACCATTTTATCAAAAGCACTATATCATATTTACTGTAGTACTGCTAGTGAAGTATAGTATTTAAAGTCTGAAGTATACTGTAAACTTTACTGCTGTTACTTTATTGATGGAGTTGTACACTCTGAACTTATTGGTAGTATAAAAATAATGCATCCCCAACTGCATGCTTGATACTCATGGGTCACTGTAACTGTATAAACCACCACTTGATGTTCTGGGAGAACAATCTTGAATGGCAGCCTGGCAGTCACATGCATTCTGAAACTTTGATATTAGTCTTGCCTCAATCTAATCCCCAAAAGAAAAAGGGAAGTGCTACGACATTGTGGTGTGGCTGTTTTATGCTACTAATCGTTCACATTCCAGTTTTCCCATTACCTGCTTTACCTGATGCATTCTTTGATGGTGGACAGATGGACAGAAAAGACAATCTTATAGATACCCCATATTACATACTGATCCCCCCCCCCCAAATAAAAAAACAAAACAAAGTAAAATCTGGCCAAGTTAAAAACCCTTTCATAATGACTATATTTTCTAAATAAGGAAGAGATTGTAACAGCAGGTTACACAGTCTTGGAACAGAAAATAATTGTATTAGAAGCAAAAACAGGAAACAAAACATGTTTTATCATTGCACACTAAAATGGTTAGACTAATACTTTCTCAGCAATCAAGCCTATATACAAAACTAATAAACCATCCAGGTAGATTTGCCATGCAGAACCCCACAGAATGTTGACAAATTCACAGCAAACTTTCTTACTTGCTTCCTTAGATTTCATCTAAAGAAAGTGATGATGGTGGTAAAATAGCTCTAGTTTTGTAAGTACATACATATATACATCAGTTAGGTCTGGGAGAGAAACTCATCAAAACTCCTTTTATTTAGAAATATGTTGCCACAAAAAAAGATAGGTGATTTGCTGCACCAATTGCGCAAATCGGAAATTGAAAAACCAATATCAAAGGAAGACTTTTTAATGTCAGCAGTCATAAATTTGTTCTTAGAAACAGGGTAGGATCCTGGTTGGTCCAAAAACTTCTACTGGGCAGTTGTAAGATTTTGTCAATCAGAATGCAATATTAGACTTGGTAAACAGTCTCATTTCTACTTTCAATTCAATTAAAAAAACCAATCAGTGTATGAACAGCTCAAAGAGATATCCATAGTAGTGAACCCAACTAGGCTGGCTGATTAATATGCCATACAATCTGCATACTATGTATTCAGTAACTTAATTAATTCAGTGGAGTGCCAATACAGCACCAGCATTACTCCACTGCTAGCTTCTGTTTTAAAAATCTTTTTGTGATCTTCTGGGATATATTTGTGCTGGCCAGCTGGGTTTCAAATTTGACATGTAATGTTTTATTTTTAAGCTGTTGCATACTTATACTTTGACAGATTTTTGCTTACTTTACTTATACTGAAATTGTACAACATAATTGTAACAGCTTGTCCATTTGTTTTATTTCTATGAGCATTGGAAAATATTTGATTTGCACATTTTTGCTTTTGTTTTATACTATGCAAATCCTGTTTTACTGTAAAAACAGTTTACAGAGGAGATTGTTATGAACTGTTTTGTCTTGGAGAGGTTTGTTTTAATGTTTTAGTTAATTTTCAGGTGGTTCAATCATGATTGATTGAATACCAGGGTCACCTGTACTGGCAATGACAATTTTGGAAGAAATCTAGCTTAGAAATGTCAGCAATTTTTTAGTTTAAAGAATTTCTTGACCAAATCTGACAACACACTATCTTAGCTTTAAACATTGGTTGTCAAATCTACTGACAATCTGCAAGGTATTAGGGTAAAGGCACCAATGATTCGACAGTGCAATTTCGGAACCACTGTCAAAATTTTCCTTCAAAACGGGATAGCTCTGCTTAGCCGTGACTTAGAGCGCCATCTGTTAGAACCGTAGTTATATTTCGACGGTGCGAAACGTGGACACTATATCCGGTACACCCAGATAAGAAAAGAACATTCAATTCGGTCAGTTTCCTGTTTTTGACACAAAAGGAGCTCCCGACAATTTTTCAGGTATGTAATGTTCAAACTGTCATTACTTGGTTATTTATTGCCAGAAAAGTTGGGATAAGCACCAATGTGTCGAGATACATCTGATCTTCTCTGAAATGTAGCCACATTAGCTTTTTCTTGATAAAACTAAATGAAAATGGCAACGGAAATTACATTGTCGAAACTAGGTTCCAAGTGTTGAAAATTCTTGTTCGATGTAGTGGAATACCAGGCGGACTAAAAATGTTCCTTCAGCCACATTCAAGCGTAAATATCGGCTTCTATCAAGGGATTTATTTCTTTGGCGAATATCTCATAGTAACCTTGTCGAAATTTTGGACAGACAACAACAGGCCCTGTCGAAATATAGGTGACTTTGTTGAAACTTCACTGAACATGTAAAACAGATGAGAAATAATAGGTGTCGAAATTCCAGGATCCACTGACGAAACCATAGGCACCATAGCTGTCGAATTTACGGGTGCTTTCTGTGCAACGAGAGATTTTGATGATTATTATTTCTAATAATATTTCAGATGAAAGAACATTTAAACAAAAGGTTTTTTTTTTAAACTTTGAAGTTTTACTTACAGACACTGGATTTTTCCATCATCTGAGGAACTGCCGCTTGGCCTCATACCATGCAGGGGCGTAAATTGCTATGGACCTGATTTTGCCCCCCTCCAGATTTTTTTTAGATTATACCCTTATTTATCCTTCATCTGAATAAAAAATACAAAATCTTATACGAAATGACGAGTAGGCCTATGTTTTGGACAAAACTAAGAATCTGCATATGAAAATAAAATCCACTAAATCAAATAAACTTCTTAAATTTCTTGAAATCCACTCCCGTTTTCCTAGACCCTATCCCTTCCGAAATGCTAGTGAAACAATTTTGTTATACTAAATTTGTTATACTAAATACTATTTGTATTTAATAATGTATATTAAAATTTGTTATACCGATTTTGTTATGCCAAATACTACATACTTGAAACGATTTTGTTAGTTTTATTACTTCTACTTTTTGCATAGTCTTTTATACTTTTATAAATTAAATGAAGTTGAAGACAAACAAAGAAACAAGAATATACGTGTCAAATACACCAGGTTCCGCTCACAAGTATTCCCCAAGTATTTAGACAGGTGTTGAATTGGGTTCTGACTTGCATCAAAAACAGGTAACTTTTTTGTTGTGTCGAATTTGTAGGTGAAAATGCTCTAATTTCGGAAAATTGGAGTTTTGTACCCTTTCCAGACAAAACTTCAAACTTCTCATCAAACAGTTAGATTCCTAGATGTTTTTCCTACATACTGAAACCCTTTTCAAACCGAAAGTCTTTAAATTAAGACTTCTAGAGTAGAAAAACTGGTTTTTACAAAAACTGTTGAATCATTGGTTCAACACCCAATACGGGTGTCGAATTGGGTTCCGACTTGCGTCAAAAACAGGTAACTTTTTTGTTTGTGTCGAATTTGTAGGTGAAAATGCTCTAATTTTGGAAAATTGGAGTTTTGTACCCTTTCCAGACAAAACTTCAAACTTCTCATCAAACAGTTAGATTCCTAGATGTTTTTCCTACATACTGAAACCCTTTTCAAACCAAAAGTCTTTAAATTAAGACTTCTAGAGTAGAAAAACTGGTTTTTTACAAAAACTGTCGAATCATTGGTACCTTTACCCTAGTTGGGAAGAATGAAAAATTCACAAGTTTAATTAAATTTTGACAAGTCTTATCTTAAATCTGCCTGTAATTTTTCAGCATAGAGCATTTTCTTACAAAATCTGCTGACAAATTTCTCTAAACCATGCAAACTACCAAGTAACATTGTCACCAGGCTACCCTGCTTTTTGCTCACCTGGGAGGCGGACTACTTGTCCAATAACTACTTTAGCCTGCTGATATTATTTTGCTTGACTTTTCTAAAACTTTTGACGAATTTTGTCACAAGTGACTTGCAATTAAATTATATACAGTCAAGTTTGAAGAGGAATCCCTGCTCTGGATCCTTGATTTTCTATATCTGCAATCTCAAGTTATTTGATTAATCTTGTAACCATAGGCTATTCTTTCTTCCTCTATTTTATGCTCACAAACTTGAAGCTCCTGAGATGAAATTTTTTAGTAGCACATTTTGAATAACCAAAAACCATAAATTCAGTCTTCTTCAAATTTGGTACTAAATAATTAGAAACAAACCATTGATTAACTGAACTAACAGTCTTAAACTAATTTTGTGTCAATGTAGATGAATCCTTTGCTTTAACAGAAACAGCTGTGTCATCTGCAAATAAAATTCCAAAACCAATATTTCCCTACAAACATCATGGAAGATCAGTGATATACATCAAAAATAAAAGTGGACCTAATACTGAGCCTTGTGAGACACCAATATTTTCAAGATCATTTAAACTAGACAAATGTCCATCAGCATCTACCACAATTTTACATCCATAAAGGTATGATCTTATTATTTCTAGTTCTTTCCCTCTCATACCAGAATTTTCTATTTTATCAAAAAGAATTTCATGGAAAATGCTTTTTTAACATCATAAAAAACAGTAGATACATGATAATTATTATCTAAGCAGTCATTTATTTCTAATACAAGAGCTACAACTGCTTGTTCTGTCAAATGGGCTGCCCTAAATCCAAACTGATATTTGGAAAAAAAAAAATGTTTTATCTATATAATTAGTAATCCTTCCTTTTCAAATTTATTCCAATACTTTAGACAATGGCGACAAAATTGCAATAGGATGATAATTATTTATATCAGATTTATCTCCTGTTTATGTAATGGTATTACATGTGCAATTTTCCATCTCTTAGGAAATGTACCTGAGCAAATACATAAATTTAATATACAAATTGATGGTTCAAAAATTACACCTGCAATATTTTTTAGCAAATTAGTTGAAAGTTCATCATATCCCAATGAATTACCATTTATTTTAATTCTTAATGACCTTTTGAAATTCTGCAAAAGTAACTGGGGCCAGAAACATGCTCATATCTTCAGTGAGTGGAAAATATTGTTTATGTGACCTTGGGGAAGAAAGGCCAGTTTCACCTGAAACAACAGATGATCAAATACTAGCAAAATATTCACTAAACTTCCTAGCAACAGCTTGTGGTCCTCTAAATTCTTTACCATTAATATCAAATAACACTTCAGGGTGTAACAACTTTTATTTCTTCCAATTTTATCTTTAATCAAACTATAATCAATCAAACTTTTTCTAAGGAAATCTGAATTTCAAAAAGATTTTTCATAATGGAGTCTTTCACTTGCTCTAAGGATCCTTACCAGCATATTCTAATAATTTTTAAAACACATTATATTTATTTCCATGGGATATTTTATTCTAATTTTATATAGGCCTATGATTATATGATTATATATGATATATGATTTTTCTCATTAATAAATCTCAAAAGTGATTCATTTATCCAAGTTTTTTGGGGTGTAAGTTGCTTTCCTCACAGACTCTTTTATGGGCAAAAAACATCAAGCTTTTCATTTATAATATAATAAAATTTATCTAATAATTGGTTTGGATCCTTTTTGACTCCAATCAACATCACCAAGCCCTTCTTCTAACCTTAACACGTTTTTATGAGAAAAATCTCTACGCTTGGTTTGATTTTTCTTATTATGTGGAAAATTTTTCTGAAAATCAGACATAATTATACACTGGTCCAATGAATCATCAGGAATAATAAATGTGTTAACAGCACTTATAAGGCGAAAAAATAATTATCAATGAGTGGAAACAATGTCTCAGCTATTCTAGAGGGCACAGAATATATGGGGTTTAGTCCATAAGATAGTGGGCCCTAAAAAAAACTGCAAAATATTTCTGTCTATTCTATTATGATCTCCAGATAAGAGTTTCATTAAATCAATATTAAAATCACCCATAACTAAACAAGGAGTATTGAGACTAGCTAATTTATCCAACATACATTCAAGATGATTTTTAAATTCTATCCGGCTGGATGACAGAGTACAGTAAATAACTGCAATTAAAAACTTCCAATTATTTGGAAAAGAGCATTCAACCACACAAGATTCAAAAATCACTTCAACATTCAGTGGCAAAAAATCAAGCCTTATATGTGCTGGTATGCAATTTTTAATCAAAACACCTAGACCCCCTTGTTTTTATCTTTTCTGACCAATGTAAAAAAAATTGGCAATCTTTTACATGTATATTTTCAATTGAAAAATCATCTAAAAACGTTTCACATAGGCCTAATATATCTGTATCTGAATCCAACAAAAAAGTTTCAATCACATCCTGTGCAGTCCTCCAACCCCAGCAATTCCAAAATGACATCCTACTTGTATACCAGCTCATTCATAAATATAAATTGATTTTTGGGATATCCAAATTACTAGAAGTATCTTCATCATCATCAGTTACAATTGTTTGAAAGATTGACTGAAATGAAATAGAATTCTGTTCATATTCTTTTAACCTTGAAGATGGAATTTCCCAATTATAATAGAATATCTTCCCTTTACAAGGGCATATCTTCCCTAGATGATGTGGCTTTTCTACAGGATGATTTAAATGTATTGGTTAATTGGTGTAATTTAAATTCAATTAGTATTAATCAAGGAAAATGTCATGTGGTGAATTATCTAATGATTGCTGTAGCATCCCAGTATTCTATTGGTGAAGTTCTAATATATTCTGTTGATTCCATTAGGGACCTTGGTATTGTTTTTGATAATCAATTGAGGTTTGATAAATAAGCATTAGCTGTATCATGTAAAGCTGATTATGGTTTTCTTTGTATCAAAAGAAGGTTTAACCTGCAAAGCTTTACTAGGCTGCATAAGACAATGACATGATCAATTTTGAATACTGCACATCTGTGTGGTATCCAACAAGAAAACCTGATTCAGTTTAGTGAAGAAGTACAAAAACTAGCATCAAAATTTGTTCCTTATTTGAAATGCTTGTCTTAGGAGCATAGACCAAGATGTTTGAGCCTACCATCTTTGCAATTCAAAAGGGATAGATTGGACTTAGTAAATGCATTTTGAATTATTAAAGGTGCTGATAATTCGTCTTTTAGTGATTTTTATCAGTTTAGCCATCATTTACCCATATGGAAAAAATTCATTCAAATTGTATCAGGAAAGGGTTTTAAGAAATATTGGACAGGGTTCTTTTCGAAATCAGTCCACTAGATCATGGAACATGTTACCTGATCATGCTGTTTCAAAAAATAATGTAATAGCTTTGGTTAGAACCTCTTTTTATGAAGGGCAGTATATAGAACCATAGTATTTATGGGATTTGTTTTACTCAGTGCCCCAATAAGAGTTTAATGAATTTGTCTTTTTGTGTATTCTGGTGTATTTTTTTTTTTTTTTAATATGTTCAGCCTAAGGAGTTTATTAGTTAATTGTGGTACCAATCAATACCCAGGGGCATGAGTGCCCATATGGGGGGGGGGGGGGGCTCTAGCCCCCCCCCCCTAGCTGAATGATGCTACCTTATATTTTTGTTTTGAGATTTCTATTATACAACATTAGAAGTTTCAATTAGACCAGGTAAGTGCCCCCCCCCCCTTGCCTGAAATTCAGCTTATGGGCATCCATGCCCAGGGGTTCAGTCCTTGTATATTGTCTTTTGTGTATTGGTGCTTGTGTTTTGTTTGCTTTTAATTTGTAACAAGACAAGCCTATGGCTTACTGCATTTTGTTTAAAATAAATAAATAATATAATAATAAACAAAAAATATAGATAAATAATAATAATTTGAAATAGCTAATAGTCTAATTAAAGTTATATATAAATAAATAGAAAAAACCACTGCTATTATTTAATCTATGCTATGAGAGAATGTTATGGATGACAGTTTGTTTTAAACAAAGTTGTCCTGAATCCTTAAACCTGACTGCTATTTTTACATGAATTTTTATAGTCCTATCTAATTTCATGCAACATCACAAAGAATGAAGGAAAGATGTTAAATAAAACAGTTTTGCCCCCAACCCAAGGCTGTATCCAGGGGGGTTTACCCGGTTTGAACCCCCCCCCCCAAAAAAAAAAAAATTTTGACTGAGTCAAAAATTAGTAAAACCTAGGTAAAATTCAGTAAAATTAGTCAAAAACTGAGTCAAAAATTAGTAACCCCCCCCCCAAAAAAAAAAAATCCTAGATCTGCCCTTGCCCCAACCCCCTAAATGTTCAAATATATAGCCCAAATTATAGGCTATATTTCCAATGCCTTCTGCCACCCATCACTTGTGTTTCTAGTTCTTGTTTTGTCACAGTTGATACAGTTTATAGGTAAACAGGTTAATACAAGAAAGATGCATTGGGAGAAGATTTGAAATATATAATTTTGGCTATGGACTATATTTGTGTATTAGGGGGGTTGAGGCTAAAATATAGCAGGAATGCATGAAAAATGTATTAGCTAGAATTATGCTGCACAATATGAAGTAAGAAATGGTTTTTTGAACATTTTTCCTTCTCTAGGCATATAACCTAGCAAAATGTAGTACATGATAACAATAGTAGGACCTGTGCTAGCCTTTGTCTTAACTAGAACTTCTCTAGGTCCTATACATTATCAAGCAAGAGTTGTTTTATCTTTACCATATTTTCTTCTGAGGGGGGCAACCTCTAGATTAATACCATAAATATGATGAAGGGCTATTGTATTTAGTAGACTATCTAGTAGCTTAGATGCAGTTAAAATGGAAGATGAAATTGACAATAGGCTAGAACCATAAGATGCCAAACTCTGATAATCAATAGGCCAATGCTTAATGAACAGCTACCTCCTGTGTTGTAGAAGCGGGTGGATATTTCTGTAACTAGAGAAGGAAAAGCTGGCTTGGTCATTGTAAATTCAATAAAGGCTAAGCTAGGCCTATAGCCTAGCTAGGATAGCCTATATTTTACAAACCTGTGGCAACATATGGAAAATCAGATACCCTGAGTTCACAAAGAACCCTTTTGGGTTCGGTGGGTTTAAATTGTATTTCTGGTTTTTCCCATTTCTGCTTCTGACACTGCTTCATGAGAAATACCTTGACTTCTCCCATCTTTAAGAATATTGTGTTTTCCTCTATTTCTTCTTAAGCCTTACGTTCCTTTTTTTGCCAGCGTTCTATTTTCATGTTTCAACGCAAAATGAAAATTTCAGATCATCTTCCTATTTATTTTTTTAG
The DNA here is from genome assembly GCA_027921565.1 of Artemia sinica. Classification (NCBI taxonomy): domain Eukaryota; kingdom Metazoa; phylum Arthropoda; class Branchiopoda; order Anostraca; family Artemiidae; genus Artemia; species Artemia sinica. The sequence continues at coordinate 22,638,450 of CM051260.1, forward strand.
ATTAAAAAAAAAATGAGAAGATGATCCGACAACTGGTCATCAAACACAATCTTTAGTGCATCAATTGGTGAATCCGACGATACTGCAACGCGGTTCAAGTTGAAAGTTCGCAAGGACGTATGAACATATGTAAAATCAGACATTTTATCCAAAACACTCAAGAAGTCGCTCAATTTAACCTTTATTAGTGTTATATTGGCAAGACTTAAAATTTTGGCTCAGACTTGAAATGCTAGGTTGTGTTATACCACTGTCTAAAGTAAAGAGCCGTAAGTAGACCCCACCACTGCGCCGGTTTTCTTTCTGAAGGTGAATAGCTGATTTTGGGGAAAACAATGGCGTGCCACGGTGGTTTTGTTACACTCGGTTTTGAACCCTTAACTATGAAAAAAATTGACCAATGGAAGCCACATTGCATGTAAAAGTAAGGGGATTCTGCTTTCTATTTCCATTCTAGCAGGCAGGGGTGTCAGAAATTATGGGGACAAGCGCCCTAAACTTTTGTAGATTCGGTAAAATCTGGACCAAAAGTCAAACATTTTACCGAATCCACGAAAAAACGGAGTAGTTAAAGCGGAATCTCAGATAACCCAAAATTTCAGTCCGATTTTGATGCTAACTGTAAAATCCGGTAAAAGATATCAAAAGTTCAGGTGTGAGAATTATCAATTCTGTCAAGGAAGTCAAGTAGTGATATTTCTAGCTATTAATTATGGTTAATAAGTTTTTTTTAGTGGGGGTGGGTGTTGGGCTTATCTGATTAATGAACTATTTTAAAAACCATCGCATAAAAACCTTCGTTACCCCCAGGGCATAACATACAGTACTTGCCCTGGGGCTCGGGGCACTGTGTTAACCCTGGAGTATTTGTTATCTTATCTTTGAAATTATTCTAACAAATCTCAAAAATGCGATCGGATGGATTTGGGGTGAAGAGGGAGGGGAGGTGCTAGTTATTATTCGGTTCCTTTTGACTCTTAAAAAGGGAACTAGAACTTTCAATTTTCAATCAAATGAGCCACTTCCGAAGTTTATATGACCACCCCTCGCCAAGGCCGTACCCAGGATTTTTTTGGAGGGGGTTTAACTGAAAGATTTTTTCGGGGAGGGGGGGGGGGTTACACAAAAAACCTCAAAAAACGCATACAAAATTTGATTATATCCAATTTTGTTCTGTTTTTACGAGTAAAACAAACATTTCGAGGGGGGTTCAAACCCTCCTCCCCCCTCTGGGTACGGCCTTGCCCTCACATAAAAACCTTGTATGCCCCCGTGGCAAAACTTAAAACACTTGGCCCGGGCTCTGGGGAGTTGCGGCTACCCCGGAGTTTTTGTTATCTGACGTTTGAACTATTTTTAACAAAACAGCTATCTCAAAATTTTTATCGGACGGGTTTGAGGAAAAAGGGCATGAGGGGGCTATATGCACTCCGATCTCTTTTGACTCTTAAAAAGTAAACTAGAACTTCCAATTTTCAATAAAATAACAACAGCCCCCTCTGAAGTTTATACCAGCACTCTTTTCATAAGGACTGTATATGCCCCAAGGACATAACTTACAATGCCTGCCTGCTCCCAGGCAATATGCCGGTTTTGTCGACACCGGGGTTTTGTTATATGATCTTTGAACAATTTTTAGCAAAATGACTATCCTAAAATTTTTATCGGATGCATTTTGTCAGAAAAAAGGGCGTGGGGGGCTAGTTGCGGTCCGATCACTTTTGAATCTTAAAAAGGGCACTTGAACTTCCCATTTCGAAACGAATGAGCCCCCTCCGCAAATTATATGACCACTCCTTCTATACGAAATGCCTCTGGGAAGAATATAATAATAAAAAACATTGGAGCCAGATGGCCTTTACTATAGGCATCGCTACGGCGTTGCCTCTGATTCCATTGATTTAACCCTTTGTTTTGGATCGTTTAGGTTTTTTTTTAGTTACACCGGGATAGGTATTTTCCCACTGATCACACGTCTTGACTGAAAGAAAGGAGCCTTCTCCCTGAATAGCTAATACAATAGTGCTTAATATGGCTTTTAACTATGTTTTGCAACGAAATTATACAAGGGGATCGGGTGGCTTGGGCTAATTGCCCTCCATCACTTTTGACTCTTAAAAGCGAAGTAGAGCTTTACATTTCCAATCAAATTATCCTCCTCTAAAGTTTACACGCTGCATTACTTCATTTTAAATTTCAGTACATTTTATCTTTCAATTATATTTTGGCATTAATTTTTCGTCTTGTTGAGCTTCTAACCAAACTAATAAAAACCAAATTAAGCAATGTTAGGACGCCTTTATGAGAGAAATAATACGAACCCAAACGTTTTTATTTGGCCCAAACATACTTAACCTGTTTATTTTTTACTGTAAGATAACTAGTTTCCTGATTTAAGTTGCTTTAAATTTACATTTTCAATAATAAAATGTCGTTTGAGATTTGAATTCACATTTTTTCTCAAAAGTGAAACCTAACAACTAGCAATATTAATAAAATCGAATATATTTTAAGCAATGCTACGACGGCTTTAAGAGAGAAATGATACAAACCCAAACGTTTTTAACTAGTCCAAAAATGCTTAACTGGTTTATTTTCAACCGTGAGATATCTATTTTAACAGGTCCAAATGTGCATAACTGGTTTATTTTGAAGTGTGAGATAACTAGTTTCCTTATTCAAGTTACTTGATATGCACTTTTTAACTACAGGATGTCGTTTGAAATATGAAGGTACGTTTAAAAAAAAAATTGAAACCTAAGCTACTAACGAAATTAGTAAAATCGAATATTGAAATATGTTCAATTATATTGTTATAAGCAATGGTTTGACCCCCCCCCCCCTCTTTGAGAGAAACGATACAAACCTAAATGTTTTTAACTGGTCTAGATGTTCTTAGCTGTTTTATTTTTAACTGCGAGATAACTGTTTCAACTGTTCCAAATGTGTTTAACTTGGTTTATTTTGAAGTGTGAGATACTAATTTCCTGGATTAAATTACTTGAAATATAGTTTTTAACTCTAGGATGCCGTTTCAGATATGAAGGTACATTTTTTTCTCAAAACTGAAACCTAAACTTCTAACGAAATTAATGAAATCGAATATATTCTAAGCGATGTTACGACAGCCCTATGAGAGAAACAATACAAGGCCAAACATTTTTAACTGGTCCAAATGTGCTTAGCTTGTTTATTTTCTGCTGTGAGATAACTAGTTTCCTCATTTAGGTTACTTGAAATATACTTTTTAATAGTTGCACAACAACAAAAAACGTTATTGAGCAAATAAGAATAATTAGTTTTGTGCTTTTAAAATAGATAAAAAATTTCAGGAGTGCTATACAACTGTTGGAAAAAATTGAATGCAAAACCTTACCCAACAAACTGAAAGCAAAGTTACTTGATGTGCACTTTTTAACTACAGGATTTCGTTTAAGATATGAAGGTACATTTTTTAAAAAACCTTTTTCTGCTTTGAGGTCGTCTTGGTCTATAAGAATTCCTCTAATTTTGCAAGTTTTGTTTTCGAGCTTGTTTTCTTGAGTTTCCCACCTGATTAATACTGTTCTGTGAATTCTTAGCAAACAATTTTGTTAGCTAACGATTTTGTTTTCAGCTTTTCTACCAGAATTTGCTTGTTCAAAATTGGCCAGCAGAAAACACGGCTAACGTAAGCTTTCATGCTGTGGGGTAAATTTCACAAACTGAGTTACCAGGTTGGGTGATTTTCCGCCAATTGTGCTATTAAATTTTCGGTTCACGGGACAAGTGGCTGAAAACCCGGGCAACGGGTTCTTGGGCAACGATGCTTCAACTTTCGCGACTTTAGGCTTGAAATTTCCTGAAAAAAAAATCTTGTTTTTTAAAATCTGCCTGGTCTTTTACCTTCTTTGGAGTCTTGGGCCATAATGTTATAGCTTTTCTTGGACTGTGGTTGCCCCCTTCTTATTTATGAACCTTGAATGCTAGATGCCGAAACGAACTCAAACATTATGCAAAATTCAAATAATAGTTAATGCAAGTGACTTCGATAAATGTGTCTTCAATCCCACTGTTTTTAAGGACTTGGTAAGACCTACTGGCCTGTTTTCCAACACTTTATTTTGGTCCTTGAATTAGATTTAAGGCAAAGGTCAGAAATAAGGACTTTTACAGTGAAGAGTGCGGAAGAACAACCGATTGGAATCAGCCCCTACAGTAAGAAATAAAATTGTTTATATGTTACTTTTACTTTGAGATTTTTTTAGGTGGAGGACTGTAAATCCGGGTTTTAGGTCATGGTAATTTCAATGGTCTGCTTTCAAGTTCAACCTGACGTAATTTTTCAGGGGTTCCAGGCTGTTATTTCAAAACAGCAGATTTTTTTTCGCGCTCCAAATTTACTCTGAAGTTTAACTTAAGTAATAGTTATAATTCCTGATTTCCCGATTCAATGTCCAATAAGAATTTTTTCACTGCCGAGTTTTCTGAACCCACATTTATTAATTTTCGGTTACTGTGGGCCGAGACTTTAACTTTACTAGGTCCCAGCTACTGCTGCATTCATCATAGGAACTTAGTGGTTCATTATGTTTCTAACTTCTAAGCAGTCTGTAAGAAAACTACTAGTCTATTGTCATGGTGATTGACTTGACCTATCTTTGCTCATCCACAAATAGTTTTATTTTTAGTTTGTTGTCCAAGCTGTCCTGGTAGACGCTTTGTTACTCTAAGGAAAAATATTTGAAAAACTACTCTAATTACCGGTGATATTTTGTTTCTTACTGTTTTTTTCTTCTTTACTTCAGAGTGCCATTGCAGCATAATGGCTTTTAGTTATAGCATTTAGGATCACACTAAGACGGTGTACTCTTCTGACTGAAAAAATATGCAATATGACAGGCCAAAGACAACTAATTCTCTTGACTGTCTTGCTGAAGATACTGACATCGGCTTGTGAAAGCAAGAATGTCTTAACTGACATCCCTAGTCAAAATTGAGTTGCGAACCCTACAAGAGTTATTTTTTAAGAGCTTTCTAATGGTGTAGTCCGTTTTTGTACAATGCCTTCAATCTGAGTAAATAAAAATTTAAACTTTCTCGTAAATGCATGTTTTTCACTTTTGTAAAAGAGGAAATTGATGTAACTGACCGTATAGTCAACCTCCGGTCAGTTGCGACATTAAATTAACAAAGTTTGTTCGTCAAATGAACAAAGTGCTGGATTTTCAGCAGGCCTCCAAGATCTATAAATAACCCAATTTTCCATTTTCCAAAGTTAAGCAACTTCAATATAAACAGGGCTACTCAGGGTTACAAACTGTCGTTTTCTGACCAATTAGTCTCTGAAATAAACATTGCTATTTAAAGTAAACTTAAGGCACCCCTAGTCAAAATTGAGTTACGAACCCTACAAGAGTTATTTTTTTACGAGCTTTCTAAGAGTGTAGTCCATTTTTGTACAATGCCTTCAAGCTGAGTAAATAAAAATTTCAACTTTATCGCAAGTGCATGTTTTTCACTTTTGTAAAAGCGGAAATTGACAAAACTGACCGTATAGTTAACCCCCGGTCAGTTACGACATCAAATGAACAAAGTTTGTTCATCAAATGAAAAAAGTGCTGGATTTTTAGCAAGCCTCCAAAATCTATAAATACACTAATGTTCCATTTTCCAAAGTGAAACAACTTCAATATAAACAGGGCTACTCAGGGTTACAAACTGTCGTTTTCTGACCAATTAGTCTCTGAAATAAACATTGCTATTTAAAGTAAACTTAAGGCAAGGAAAGACACTTATTTCACAAAAGTGGTTGAATTACTTGTTGTCCCAAAGCTGTTGGATTTCAGACCTGTTATTCCTATTGAAAAAAAACAAAGATGTGCAATCAGTCTACAGGTTTATATCGCCTCTAAATGTGGAGTACTACAAATGTGTTTTTACAAGCTTGAATCAAGACAACAACCACCCACCCAAGGCAGTACAGAGAGCAGACCCAAAAGAAGAAGCTGCAACCCCCCTTCAACCATAGAAAAATTTCGGAAAATGGAAAGACAGTGAGTAAAGACCGAATACGTTACCTTGCTTTTTTTTTACCAAGCAGTCAAAATTTCTGAAGTTGTACTATAGATTCGGTGGTAATAGGCTTGAGATTTTCTGTGCAGGATTTCAATTCTTGTTGATAGAAGAGCATCGCCAAGTGTTGAACGCCATGCTGTGACCAAGATGGGCCCAGGGTTGCACAAAGGGTTGCTTTCAAGCTGAGTAAATAAAAATTTCAACTTTATCGCAAGTGCATGTTTTTCACTTTTGTAAAAGCGGAAATTGACATAACTGACCGTATAGTTAACCCCCGGTCAGTTACGACATCAAATGAACAAAGTTTGTTCGTCAAATGAACAAAGTGCTGGATTTTCAGCAGGCCTCCAAAATCTATAAATACGCTAATGTTCCATTTTCCAAAGTTAAACAACTTCAATATAAACAGGGCTACTCAGGGTTACAAACTGTCGTTTTCTGACCAATTAGTCTCTGAAATAAACATTGCTATTTAAGTAAACTTAAGGCAAAGAAAGACACTTATTTCACAAAAGTGGTTGAATTACTTGTTGTCCCAAAGCTGTTGGATTTCAGACCTGTTATTCCTATTGAAAAAAAAAACAAGATGTGCAATCAGTCTACAGGTTTATATCGCCTCTAAATGTGGAGTACTACAAATGTGTTTTTACAAGCTGTTTTTACAAGCTGTGTCTTACCAAGCAGTCGAAATTTCTGAAGTTGTACTATAGATTCGGTGGTAATAGGCTTGAGATTTTCTGTGCAGGATTTCAATTCTTGTTGATAGAAGAGCAACGCCAAGTGTTGAACGCCATGCTGTGACCAAGATGGGCCCAGGGTTGCACAAAGCCTCGATTCATGGAGGTCCCAGGGACTTCTTGCTGTCCGGTTAAAAGACGGCTTAAGCACTTCGGCGTAGACTTGAGAATATATGTGATCCCCGTCCTGCACTGGTATCTGGGATCATTGCTTTTCCTGAGGCAAAAATAATTTCCATGATTTAAGAACATGAAAATTAAAACTTGGAATGTTACGACGTTACAAAATGACTACCGTATCGAGATTTTGACTGAAGAATTCAGACGATTCTAACTGGATTTATTAGGAGTTTCAGAAACTCATATCCCAGGGGTAGGAAGCATGAAATTAGGTGATATAGAATTTGTTTACTCAGGCAGGAAGGATGGGGTACATAGACAGGGAGTAGGGATCATGATGAATAAGGAAACTGCTGAGTCTTGTTTTGTAAAGTTGCCCCTACTTAATCAGGGCTAAATTTGGTAGCGTGTTATAACTGAGGCTTGGGTAAGATCGGTACTCAGAATCCAGTGACAACTGATATTTATTATTAAAGGAAATAAAAGGAAAATATTCTAACCCTAATTATTTTGAATACTTCTAAGCCTCTTCTTTGTCTGTTGGCTAATATTCTATGGGTCTGCTTGTTCAGTCCATAAATGTGTACCGAAAAAAAGTATTAAGTTAATTGTAGGCTATCGAATGCTTCTAATTGAAATAGCTACACTTGAATAATCAGATAGACTTGGATACTAGTGTAATTAAAATTATTTGCCTCAAATTATTGTTCCTAGGAATAACCTTTTTATCAGATCTCACTGGATGTATAAATTAAACCAAGTTTCAGGTTTATATCCTGAAAAGGAAGTTAGTGTTCTTTGGAACTTTGATAAACTACAGCTTTCTAGAGAAAATTGGATCTTTGGACGGAAGAGATTTAAAATCTTAATCTAGCAATTTAATTCCTCTTTTCTTCCTGAGCCCTTCTGTAAAACATCAGAACTACTTTTATATAATATTAGCACGGGCTGAGAAATGCAAAGGTGGCTAAAAAGAGGAATAGGTCCCTCTTTTGTATAACGTCCGAGAATTCGCTAGGGGAGGAATATTGTATTGTCCTCTAGTTCCAATCTTCTCATATGTATATATAAGTTTTTAATAACCGCTATGTATGTTCCAAAGGGTCACTAAGCTGGAAGGAGGAAGCAAAAGGCTCTTTAATTTATCCTTTAAGGTCGAGATGTTTATATTGTGCTTAAACCTTAGGTTATTCCCACGTTCCAGTTTCTAAGACAAACTAATTTTATTTCTCTTTCAATCCTTAGAAAATGTTTGTATTTCGCCTAGGGTCCTCAAGTCTTTCTAATCAAATATTTCCCAAATCAACAAATTATAATAAAATGTCGCGCTTTGACTTCAGCACTAGTTTTTATGTCTCCTATATACGAATTAAATTTATTACTTAGCCTGGTTTATCCAGGTGACAGAAATCTTTCAGAAGTTAACTTCTTGTCTCAATTTTATCTTCAAAGGGGAATTCTGACAGATAGTGGTAGCTTATCTTAATTATAAAGAAAACACTTACTCGTTGTTAGTTCCAAAAAAGACTACCCCATTTGGGTCCCAGAATCATTATTTTAAGCTTTGTCTTATTTTGTCATTCTTGTTTCCCATTGGACAGAGACCAGTATTAACACAACCCCTCTTTTTTGTACCAAGGCCAATAATAATTCTTTTTTCAAAAATGTCGGTTTCCGCTTTCACTATATTCAAAAAACCCTGTTTTGTTATATATCTTATCATGTGATATTGCGCGTAATATTTTAGCCGTTGAACTCTGATTTTGAAACGGACTGGTTTATTTGCATTTTATGGACCTTGTTGAATCAAGGGTACTATTGCTAAAGTCTGATTTCACAATTTTAGGTCTGTTTTCCTTACACAAAGATCAAAATAATGCTTCGTTATTTTTATCATTACACAAAAGTCATATAAAGCTTTGCTGTTTTTACAATTTAGTCAGATTATGATGGCTTTCTCACAACCTCCCACACTTAAATTCTTAATACAGTTATTTTTTCCTTAAGGGAAACCAAAACTTTGCTAAGAATCAATTTAATTCGATTTCTTCTTGTTCCCCAGTTACATGAAAGCCTTGAGACTTTTTGTTTCCTATAGTCTACCCATAGTTTTCTTAATTTTTAAGATATTATTACTATGGAAACTAGTCCTACTAAAGAGATGAGTAATTAAAAATATTGAAAGTAAATGTCCAATAATTAGCCATTTTCTTTCCTCTGTCTTCTCGTAAGCAAATATCATGCATTTTCCTAAGTTCATCTATGCCAATCTGCTTCTTGGAGTTGTTCTGGAAATATATATATATATATATATATATATATATATATATATATATATATATATATATATATATATATATATATATATATATATATATATATATATATATATATATATATATATATATATATATATATATATATATATATATATATATATATATTGAATCTTCAAATTCATTGTCCCAGTCATTCTTTATCCCAGCTAGGGTGTTGTTAATTTTTACGCTAATTATAGATATATTTGAAGGTGCTATTTTCTTTGTAATGTGTCCCCCATATATCCCGAAATTTAATATTTCTGTAGTTAGAGAACATTCTTCTGGCAGTTCCACTATCGAGCTACCCTTTATATACTTAAATTAACTGTTTTTCTCTGTTTTGCATTCAAAATGTATTCTTATTTCTTCTTTGAAAGGAGATGTGATGGTATACTTTGCCCTTCCAATTCTTTGAATTAAGATATTATTTTCCTTTATAATTTTTTTTGCACACACTTTGTTAACTAATGCACTACTTTCCATGTAGTTTGCTAGACTGCAGGAATTCATTTGTGTGGTTCTAATAAGAAATTGGCAGTTGCATAATAGTGGCAAACCCTTTAGGTTACATTCTTTTTCTAGATTGTAATCTTCTAAGAAATATCTAGTTTGATCTTTACTCAGCCCAAAACCTTAAACTCGTTTTCAATTTGAAAGAAATACGAAGTGTTTGACACTGAGAATGGAATGCTGAACATTTCGTACATTCTGAACTCATCTTGTTTGTTTGTATAGAGAAATCACACATATCTAACAATTTCAATTGTTGTGTCGCCATATTGCAGCTAGTCGATTTATAAAGTTCCAATAAGCCGTAGCGTCTATAATTAACCGATATTGTATAGCCTATTGGTAGTGAATTTTCAATTTCAAAAATTGTTCTTAGCATGTCTGCCGGATTCGTAACAGTAAATGGGAAAATTTTATTTTCTACTTGAAGAATAGAAAGGATCACTATTTCTATTTTCTTTACTAACTTTTTTTTTGGATTGAACTTTTTGTCACTCCCCTTGTTTATCTGTAATTTTAGAAAATTTATCTCCTTAATCTATCTGTATATATATTCGATAATTCGCTTGGAAGTACTTCCCAAAATTTCTAAACTTTTGTTTCTTTCAATTTTTAATTCCCTGTCGAGGTCACTCACTAATGATATAGATCGGTCCGAAATATGTATTAACCTTTCTTTTTTTGCTGTCAAATAATCTATTCAAGAAGAATTCTTTCTACATCTCCTTCCGCTTCTAGTCCAGCTACCCACCCTATTGTTTGCTCCAAAATTGGTAATATACTCCGTTTGTTTTGTTTTGTGTTATCCGTCATTAATGATTCTAGTATATGCATATGCAGCACTTGCGCGCTGGGATACAACCCTTTTTCGTATCCCTATGGATGGAAACCTTTTTTGCTTCCTGAAGAGGTGGACACAACCGCTTTTTGCATCCTTAAGAGGTGGACGCAACCCTTTTTCGCATCCTTATGAGGTAGCCTCTCAACCTCCCTCTGAAGTACATGACTTCCTGTCATGACATATCCGTGACTCCTAGTCACACTAGGTCTACTCCTAACGGTTAACTTATCTCTACAAAACTACGGAATCTGGGATCAAACCTAATCTGCGGAATCAAAAAATCAAATAAACCTACGGAATCAAAACCTAACTTGTGCCTTCCGGTGGTTCCCTAACCATCGCTCGGAGGCCACAGTATTTTCGGCAAAAATTGCCCAAAAATGTTTGTTGGGGTTGGTTTATAGGTGCTGGAGCTAAACAATATTTTGCTTTGTGTTCTGTTTCACTACAGCGGATACAGGTTTTTCACATTCCCATTGTCTATGTGGACCCCCGCAAGTCCAGCATATTATGCGAGCGTTTTTTCTTTTACTAAATTTATTCCTAGAATAATTACCCCTAGTTGGTCTTCACATATCTTTTATTTTAGGAATGTCTAAGCTCGTTGCGAATCTTTGTATTTCTCCCCGTGTATAACAAATAGCTTGATTAATCATAGCAATGTCATTTTTTCCTAAGCTCATTTGTATTTGTTTAAGGGTCGTAATCCACGAATGAATTTCATTTGGATATGTCAGTAGCGAGATGGGAGGTGCTTGCTCCAAAAATAGGTTTTGAAGCCCACTTGTGACTGTGGCATCTCTATATTGCCCTTCTAGAGCGTTTATTCTAGACTGTGCTTGTTGTAATGCAATTTCTAACTCTTTGATTTTGCTTTAATTTGAATTCATGATGGTTTCTATCCTTATAAACTCTTAATGTGGGAAATGTTTTGAACCTTTAAGTTGTTTTAAACTACAAATTTGATTTGGTTTATAAATTCCGTAAGAATTAGCTCAATATCTCGATTTAAATTAACCCTCAAAGCTAATAGTATGATTACACTTTTAAAGATGATTAAACTATGACACTAGTATTAAAATAGATCTAAGCAAGCTACAGACGATACGGACACTAGAATTTTAACAAAGAGAAAGAAAAAGAGAGGAAAGAAAGAATCTTAGGAAGGTAAAAGGCTGTCTAAACTTCCCTTTAAGTTCAAGTTATTTAGAAATTTTCTTTAATGAACACTTTTTAAAACTTTTCTGTCTCAGACATACACCTTCTTGGGAGGAACAGAGGACTAAATTTTATAAAATTTTATAATTTTATTAATCCTCCCCCGCCCCTTAAACAAAAGTTGTACCGAACTTGAGTACCGCTGCCACCAGTTCTAAAGTTGCCCCTACTTAATCAGGTCTAAAATTTGGTAGCGGGCTACAGCTGAGGCTTGGGTAAGATCGGTACTCAGAATCCAGTGACAACTGATATTTATTATAAAAGGAAATAAAAGGAAAATATTCTAATTCTAATTATTTTGAATACTTCTAAACCTCTTCTAGGTCTGTTGTCTAATATTCTATAGGTCTGCTTGTTCAATCCACAAATTTTTACCGAAAAAATGATTAAGTTAATTCTAGGCTATCGAATGCTTCTAATTGAGATAGCTACACTTGAATAATCAGACAGACTTGGGTACTAGTGTAATTAAATTTCTTTGCATCAAACTATTGTTCCTAGGAATAACGTTTTTATCAGATCTCACTGGTTGTATAAATTAAAACAAGTTTCAGGTTAATATCCTGAAAAGGCAGTTAGTGTTCTTTGGAACTTTGATAAACTACAGCTTCTAGAGAAAATTGGATCTTTGGACGGAAGAGATTTAAAATCTTAATCTAGCAATTTAATTCCTCTTTCTTCCTGAGCCCTTCTGTAAAACACTAGAACTACTTTTAAATAATATTAGAACGGGTTGAGAAATGCAAAGGTGGCTTAAAAGAGGAATAGGTCTCTCTTTCGTATAACGTCAGAGAATTTGCTAGGGGAGGAATATTGTATTGACCTCTAGTTCCAATTTTCTTATATGTATATATAAGTTTTTAATAAACGCTATTTAGCTCCAAAGGGTCACTAAGCTGGAAGAAGGAGGCAAATGGATCTTTGATTTATTCTTTAAGGTCAAGGAGTTTATATTGTACTTAAACCTTAGGTTATTCCCACGTTCCAGTTTCTAAGACGAACTAATTTTAATTCTATTTCAATCCTTAGAAAATGCTGTATTTCACCTAGGGTCCCCAAGTCTTTCTAATCAAATATACCCCAAATCACCAAATTATAGTAAAATGTCGTGCTTTGACTTCAGCACTAGTTTTTATGTCTCCTATATACGTATTAAATTTATTACTTAGACTGGGTTATCCAGGTGACAGAAATCTTATAGAAGTTTACTTCTTATCGCAATTTTATCTTCAAAGCGGAACTCAGACAGAAAGTTGTAGCTTATATTAATTAAAAAGAAAATACTTACTCGTCGTTAGTTCCGAAAAAGACAACCCCATTTGGGTCCCAGAATCATTATTTTAAGCTTTGTCTTATTTCGTCATTCTTGTTTCCCATTGGCCAGAGCCCAGTCTTAACACAACCCCTCTTTTTTGTACCAGGGCCAATAATGATTATTTCTTAAAAAATGTCGGTTTCCGCTTTCACTATATTCGAAAAACCCTATTTTGCTGTATATCTTATCATGTGATATTGTCACGTAATATATTGGCTGATGAACTCTGATTTTGAAACGGACTGGTTTATTTGCATTTTATGGACCTTGTTGAATCAAGGGTACTATTATTCAAGTTTGATTTCACAATTTTAGGTCTGTTTTCCTTGCACAAAGATCAAAATAATGCTTCGTTATTTTTACCATTACCCAAAAAACCATAATAAAGCTTTGCTATTTTCACAATTTAGTCAGGTTATGATGGCTTTCTCACAGTTTAGGCTGGGAAGGTATTAATAATAGAATACTAATTGTTCATTTTATGACTAAAAAGTTCAGGGTATCAGTTATTGTAGTATACGCCCCTGTAGAACCGACTGGCGGAGATACTAGTGACTCATATGAATTTTACTTACAGTTACAAGAGCAAATAGACAGGGTCCCAGGTAGAAATATGATGTTTTTAATGGGAGATTTTAACGCCCAGGTCGGTAGAAAAAGGGATATATGGTATCCTAGCCTAGGTAAGTTCGGTGTAGGAAAAGAAAACAGTAATGGATATAGACTTTTGCAATTTTTTAGGTATAACAAAATAGTTATAACCAATACGGTGTTCGGTCATAAAATGGCTCATAAGTTAACATGGTATTAACGTGATGGTAAGACAGCAAACCTTAATGATTATGTTATAGTAAACCGAAGACTGGCAGGATCAATAAAAGACAACAGGGTATATAGGAGTTCCGTTATTGATGTTAAAAGTAAAGATCACCATCTAGTAGTGTCAAGGGTTAATTTAAAGCTGAAATATCGGAAGGGTAACTACCTCCCGAGAAGTTATGATGTTGGTAGACTCCAGGATGAGAATTTGAGAGAAACTTTCCAGGAACAGTTAAATACTAAAGTTGAGAATTTAAAATTTGATAGTGTGGAAGATGGTTGGAATAATTTTAGAAAAATAATTTGTGAAGTTGCTGAAAGTGTCTTAGATATAGAAGTCTCGAACTGCAGCTAAGAATATCAGTAAAAAAGCTTTATGTTTAATAGAAAGGAGAAAGGACTTGTACAGAATTATCTGAGTGATTATCATATGAAAACAAAAGGAATGTAAAGAAAGTAGAGAAAGCATTAAAATATGAACTAAGGAGGTGTGAAGTGGAGGCCATGGGTAAAATTGCTGAGGATCTGGAAGATGCAGCTAGACGGAATAATAATAAAATATTGCACTGGCATGTTAACAAATTGAGAGAGAGTAGTCAATCCCGACTTGGCCCAGTTAAAGATAGGAATGGGGCCGCAGTTAGCGATAAGGAAAAAACTAAAGAGTGATAGGCCGAACATTTTGAGAATTTGCTTAACCGAGATAGAGTTGCAGGAAAAGATATAGACGAAAATGAAAAAGTTTTTGATACCTTGGATGTGAAGGAAGATTTTTTTGTAAAGAGGAATTAATGACTGTACTAAAAGGATTAAAAAATAATATGGCTCCAGGTGCTGATAGGGTGGTAAATGAGTTTCTTAAATATGGTGGCTCTGAGGTTCGAAATAAGTTACTGAAGATTATGAATATGATTTTTGAAAAAAGGGGAAGTACCTATCGATTTTAAGAAAACTTAATTTATCCACTTTATAAGAAAGGTGATAAGAGTGAGTGTGGTAATTGTCGAGGCATTAGTCTGGTCTCTGTAGGTAGTAAATTACTTAGTTATATGATACTTTTTAGACAAATTCTGGGACTTGCAAACATCAAAAAAGACATGCAAACAAATAGAATCAGACACACACAGAGAAAGACAGACACTTTAAACATTCAAACCAACAAAGACAAATACTTAGACTTGCAAACACCAACCCAGACATGCAAATAGATAGAATCAGCCACACAAACAGAGAAAGACAGACACTTTAGACATTCAAACCAACAACGACAAATACTTGGACTTACAAACCAACCCAGACATGCAAACAAATAGAATCAGACACCCACACAGAGAAAGACAGACACTTTAGACATTCAAACCAACAAAGTCAAATTCTCGGACTTGTAAACAAACCCATACATGCAAACAAATAGAATCAGCCACATAAACAGAGAAAGAGAGACACTTTAGACATTCAAACCAACAACGACAAATACTTGGACTTGCAAACACCAACCCAGAAATGCAAACAAATAGAATCAGACACACAAACAGAGAAAGACAGACACTTTAGACATTCAAACCAACAAAGACAAATTCTTGGACTTGCAAACACCAACCCAGACATGCAAACAAATAGAATTAGACACACAAACAAAGACAGACACTATAGACATTCAAACCAACAAAGACAAATACTTGGACTTGCAAAATAACCAACCCAGACATGCAAACAAATAGAATCAGACACACAAAACAGAGAAAGACAGACACTTTAGACATTCATTCAAACAAACAAAGACACAAACTTGGACTTGAAAACACCAGCCAAGACATGCAAACAAATAGAATTAAACACAAACAGAGAAAGACAGACACTTTAGACATTCAAACCAACAAAGACAAATACTTGGACTTACAAACACCAACCCAGACATGTAAACAAATAGAATCAGACACACAAACAGAGAAAGACAGCCACTTTAGACATTCAAACCAACAAAGACAAATTCTTGGACATGCAAACACCAACCCAGACATGCAAACAAATAGAATCAGACATACAAACAGAGAAAGACTGACACTTTAGACATTCAAACCAACTAAGAAAAATACCTGGACTTGCAAACACCAACCCAGACTTGCAAACAAATTGAATCAGACACACAAACAGAAAAAGACAGACACTTTAGACATTCAAACCAACAAAGACAAATTCTTGGACTTGCAAACACCAACCCAGACATGTAAACAAATAGAATCAGACACACAAGCAGAGAAAGACAGACACTTTAGACATTCAAACCAACAAAGACAAATTCTTGGACTTGCAAACACCAACCCAGACAGGTAAACAAATAGAATCAGACATACAAACAGAGAAAGACAGACACTTTAGGCATTCAAACCAACAAAGACAAATACTTAGACATTCAAACCAACAAAGACAAATTCTTGGACTTGCAAACACCAACCCAGACATGCAAACAAATAGAATCAGACACACTAACAGAGAAAGACAGACACTTTAGACATTCAAACCAACAACGACAAATACTTGGACTTGCAAACACCAACCCAGACATGCAAACAAATAGAATCAGACACACACACAGAGAAAGACAGACACTTTAGACATTCAAACCAACAAAGACAAATTCTTGGACTTGCAAACACAAACCCACACATGCAAACAAATAGAATCAGCCACATAAACAGAGAAAGAGAGACACTTTAGACATTCAAACAAACAAAGACAAATTCTTGGACATCCAAACACCAACCCAGACATGCAAACAAATAGAATCAGACACACAAACAGAGAAAGACAGACACTTTAGATATTCAAACCAACAAAGACAAATACTTGGACTTGCAAACACCAACCCAGACATGCCCCAACCCAGACATGCAAACAAATAGAATCAGACACACAAACAGAGAAAGACAGACACTTTAGACATTCAAACCAACAAAGACAAATTCTTGGACTTGCAAACACCAACCCAGACATGCAAACAAATAGAATTAGAAACACAAACAGAGAAAGACAGACACTTTAGACATTCAAACCAACAAAGACCAATACTTGGACTTGCAAACACCAACCCAGACATACAAACAAATAGAATCAAACCACAAACAGAGAAAGACAGACACTTTAAACATTCAAAGCAACAAAGACAAATACTTGGACTTGCAAACACCAACCCAGACATGTAGACAAATAGAATCAGACACCCAAAAAGAGAAAGACAGACACTTTAGACATTCAAACCAACATAGACAAATTCTTGGACTTGCAAACACCAACCCAGACATGCAAACAAATAGAATCAAACACACAAACAGAAAAAGACAGACACTTTAGACATTCAAACCAACAAAGACAAATTCTTGGACATGCAAACACCAATCCAAACATGCAAACAAATAGAATCAAACACACAAACAGAGAAAGACAGGCACTTTAGACATTCAAACCAACAAAAAAACAAACTCTTGGACTTGCAAACACCAACCCAGACATACAAACAAGTAGAATCAGACACACAAACAGAGAAAGCCAGACACTTTACACATTCAAACCAACAAAGACAAATACTTGGACTTGCAAACACCAACCCAGACATACAAACAAATAGAATCAAACACACAAAAAGAGAAAGACAGACACTTTAGACATTCAAACCAACAAAGATAAATTCTTGGACTTGCAAACACCAACCCAGACATGCAAAAAATAGAATCAGACACCCAAACAGAGAAAGACAGACACTTTAGACATTCAAAACCAACAAAGACAAATTCTTGGACTTGCAAACACCAACTCAGACACGCAAACAAATAGAATCAGACACACAAAGAGAGACATGCACTTTAGACATACAAACCAACAAAGACAAATTCTTGAACTTGGAAACATCAACCCAGACATGCAAACAAATTGATTCAAAAAAGTATTAAAAAATGTGGGGGCCCGGGGGGCCCCGGGGGCATTTGGTGGGGCCGGAGGGTCTTTGGGGGCTCGGGGGGTCTTCGGGGACTCGGGGGGGGGGGGGCCTTTGGGGGCTCGGGGGGCCTTTTGGGCCCGGGGGGGCCTTTGGGGGCGCCTTGGGGCCTTTTGGGCCCGGGGGGCTCTTTGGGGTTGGGGTAGGGGGGGCCCTTCGGGGTTGGGGTAGGGGACCTCACAACACTGTTCAAATGGAACTTGTGTATTATAACGACCACAGAGTTTCGCCCCAATCATCTTCTAAATCATCTTCTTAAATCATCTTCTAAAATGTCTCAAACGGTTTCGCCCAAATAATCCCCTAAAAGTAATTTCTGCGTGTTCCTTTCGTTTTGGCATCCCTGCGCTGTCACATTTGAAATTCCTAGGAAACCATTTCCCGCGTTAATCTCTTCATCTCATAGTTGTTCCTAGATACACTATTATGGTTACGATAGAATATCAATTTATCCCTCAGACCTAAAGATCAAAGAAGCCACATTTAAAAATAGAATATTAATTTATCTCTGCCACTAAAGATCAGAGAAGCCGTATTTAAAAATAGAATTTCTATCTCTTTAGAATCCCGTATAATTTCTAGGAAACAAGTGATTTCATTTCTAATTCCCCTTTCGTAGATCAATAATTCCCCTCGATTATGCAAATCAATTTCTCAGAAAACCTGTCCCCTTCTTTTATGTAATCAATTTCTCGGAAATCCTCTCTCCTTCGAATCCTAGATCAATACATCTCTCCCCAACGTCAATGCGCATGTGCAAACTTCGCCCCGGAGTCAATACACCTAGACGAACAACAACAAATCAATTGACCTTGACCCCATTAGACTCGATCGATAATCCTTGAATAAATTATGTCCCGTCGGCGTTAGACTCAATTGTAGATGGCAGCCCGGTGTTCGTTCCGGAGTCATTGTGCCCTTCCTACTTTCACAGTCCTCTTCGTCGTGCTTTTGTTTCACTACACTAATGTTTGGATTATCTAATATGCCGGTTTTATTTTTTTTCTCGTTTTACCCAGCGAAGTCGAGCAATAACAATTCAATTAATAATTTTAATAAGTTTGCCTTAATAAGGGCTAAATTCTGGGCTATAATAGCGTTCACTATTTTGTGCTAGTAATTGCGCCGGTTTGGGCTATCTATTCCACTGAAAACCCTGGCAACTATGGTTAAGAACTTACCGAAATCAGGATTACCATAGGAAGTTCAAAAGACCTATTTTAATACCTTTTAATTAAAGGAGTACTTTTTGAATACTTTCTGCGAAAGTAGTACTTTTTAGATACTTTTTGTTAAAAGATGTATTTTTCAGTACTTTTTGTCAAAAGTAGTGCCTTTTTAAAATTTAACGTTCAAGAAATGAACTGTCTCATTAGCTATCTGTTTTCCGTTAAAGAGGGAACGATTTCCAGTTTTTTTTTGTTTTTTTTTTTACAAGCCTTCGTGTACCGAGAAGTAGGACATAATATGCTAATATTTTCTTTCATCGATTGCTCTCTTGTTATGCTAACAAATAGATGCTAACGTTATATTATATTACAGGCTACAGACAGATAGTTTTTGAGTCTTTGTTCAGTCATAAATTAGATAGACATCTAGAAAGAAGAATTGAACAGATAGCTAGACATAGGTAAATATTTTTTTGAAAAGCATAGGTGGTAAAAGTTAATAAAAAGTTTAGAGAAACATTGCAGAGTTTAGAAGTTTTAGAAGAAACATTATAATATAGACTATCTATTATTAAAATACTAGGGGTTGGAGTTTCTGCACCCATTCTCTTCCTGAAATCTTAGAGAAAAAGACGCTCTTAAATCAAAGATCCTGAAACCAGTAGTTAAGGGCAGGCACACGTAGCTGATTTCGGGAACCGAAATAGCAGCATCAGTGTGGACAAACGATAGTAATAAAAAATTTGTTGAAAGAAAAATTTATTGCGCAAAATCTACAAAACAAAAAATCATGGACACAAATAGTCAACTGGAGATTATTAATAGTTGCTTGATTGATCTCAGCTTAGTTCTCAGTTTAGTTCTCAGCTCAGTAGTGGGGTCTTTCACCTCTGGCTAACTATCTATTTGTATCCCTATTTTTTTTGTGGTGATCATGATGAGAATCTGCGCTGATTTTGTAAATCGGCGCTGAAAACTAGAAAATTTTTCAAGCTCAAATTTACGCCGATTTCTTTTAAATCGGCGCTGATTAGGAAATCAGTTCCAGAAATCAGCTACGTGCGCCCAACCCTTAATATAGAATACCTCTGTTTGTTTTGTTGATGAATGTTTTACAAAATATTTTTGAACATTATTTAATCAGATACGTTTGATAAAATTATTAATTTCCTATATTCAGGAAATGTTTTTCTAGATATTGGTCTCTTATCATATTTTTAAATTCCTTCCAGTTTAACCTTTTACCCCCCCCCCCCCCCCCCCCCCCCCCCCCCCCCCCCCCCCTTCCTTCCTAACTTAAGGCTTGAACTTAATCTAAGGTTACAAGCAAAAGTGTGTTGTTTTTCAATGGAATTATGAACAGGGGCATAATTTGCTATAGGGCAAAGGAGAGGGGGGCAACTGCCCCCTCCAGACCTTAGTTTACCTTCTCCCCCCAGACCTTAGTTCCCCCCCCCCAACTGAAAGTTAGTCTCTGCAAAAAATCTTGTCAAAATTAAGGTAAGCCTGCACAATTCAAGTATCCAGAGAAAAAGGGAAGTTTTCTTTAATATATCTTGCCTTTATCGTAATATATGACTCATTTTTTAGTTTTCACTGTCATTTTCACTTGATTTGGGAAAACTGGCTTCAACAAGGGATCAGAGGGCAACAAGCCCCCCCCCCCCCACGCTTTTTTCCTAACCCATCCGATGACAATTTTTAGATAGCCATTTTTATATTAGTTCAAAGGTCAGATAAGAAAAAACTCCTGTGTCAACGCAGCCCCCCCCCCCCAGGCCCAGGAGCAGTTGTTGTAATTAATGCTCTGGGTCCATATATGGTTATTATAGAAGGAATGCTCGTATAAACTTCGGAGAGAGCTCATTTGATTCAAAAGTAAAAGTTCTCATTCACTTTTAAGAGTCAAAGAGATCGGAGGGCAACTAGCCCCCCCCCCTTCTCCACGCCCTATTTTCCTCAACCTCATCCGATAAGAACTTTGAGAGATCCATTTTTTCAAAATGGTTCAACGATCATGTAACGAAAACTCTGGGGTCAACACAATCCTTCAAGGCCCAGGATAGGCGTTGTAAGCTATGCATAAGGGGTATATATAGCTGTTATGGAAAGGATGCTCGTATAAAATTCAGAAAGGGCTCATTTGATTGGAAACTGAAAGTTCTAGTTCAGCTCTTAAGAGTCAAAAGAGATCAGAGGGCAACTATCTCCCAATGCCTCTTTTCCTTCAAATGCATCCGATAAAAATTTCGAAATAGCCATTTTGTTAAAAATAGTTCAAAGGCCAGACAAAAAACTTCGAAGTCGACACAATCCCCCAAGGCCCGGGGACAGGCGTCGCAAGTTCTGCCCTGGGGCATATATGGCTCTTATGGAAAGGATGCTTTTATAAACTTCAGAGCGGGCTCATTTGAATGGAGACTGAAAGTTCTAAAACAATTTTAAGAGTCTAAAAAGATCGAAGGGCCACTAGCCCCCTACGCCCTTTTTTCCAAACTCATCCGATGAAAACTTTGAGATAGTATTATTTTTTAAATAGTTCAAAGGTCAAAAAAAAAAATTCCGGTGTCGAAAAAAACCCCTCAAGCCCCGGGGGACAGGCAATGTAAGTTATGTCCTTTGCCGTATATGGTTCTTATGAAAGGGATGCTCGTATAAACTTTAGAGACTGCTCATTTGATTGGAAATTAAAATTTCTGGTTCACTTTCTCAGAGTCAAAAGAGATCTGAGGGCGACTAGCCCCTCCCCCCCCCCGCACCCTTTTCTTCCCCAAACCCATCCGATACGAAATTTGAGGTGAATATTTTATCAAAATAGTTCAAACGTCAGAAATTTAAACTGCGGTGTCAACACAACCCCCAGGGCCCGGGGGCAGGCGTTGTAAGTTATGCCCTGGGGGCATATATGGTTCTTTTAGAAGGGATGCTCGTATAAACTTCAGAAAGGGCTCATTTGAGTGAAAATAGAAATTTCTTGTTCACTTTTTTAAGAGTCAAAAGATATCGAAGAGCAATTAGCCCCCCCACACCCTTTTCCCCCCTAACCCATCCAATAAACATTTTGAGATAGCCATTTTGTTAAAAATTGTTCATACATCAGATAATAAAAACTCCGAGGTTGACACAAACCCATTTTTTTACTTTGATATTGCTATTTTGATACCAGTTTTGATACTTAGATGAACATTTGATTTTGAAAAAAAAGAAGTTTGATTTTGAGGTAAGGAATTTTTAAAAACTTGAAACTTTTCGCAATCAAAAACTAACAAAAATCAATTCAAAAAGAAACTCTTCGAAAAAAGAAGTTTTTCAAAGAAAAGTAAATGCCATTTTAAACATAAGATCAGCAGATACATATACCTGTAAAATTCAAACTCAAAAGGGCCAGAAATTACTGTTAAAGAAAAAATGAAACCCAAAACAAACAGAAATTAAATAGACAATCATAGCAAAAAATATAAAACCAGTAATAATAAAAATGAATAAATAAATCTTCAAGCGAGTAATGCATGCAAATCAAGCTTAAATAAAAAAAAGTTGTTATTGAAGTATAAATGAAATTCAACACGAAATAAAATCAAATATACCATCCATGCAAACAAACCTACAATAGATATCAATATAAATGAATTGGGTATCGCCTCCTTCTCTCACTGTAGAAGTCTAAAACCTGCTGTGTCATTGGCGCTTTACTGAGAACTATTTGTGTCTTGAGCAGTCTGGGAAAGTATAAACAAAATCGAATTGAATATTTGATATACAATAATACTTATTGTTGAAAGATCCTTCAGTTTAAGATTTTTTTTCACTGTAATTTTATTTTCATTTTCAATGCTGTAAGAACTTGAAAAGAAAATATTTGTAATATAATTCGTTTTCAGTGAAGAGCCAATGACGCAATAGGCGCTTTTATGAATTGCTGAATGCTCATCAGTTCAAAATTTTACTGTAATTTTAATGTTTATTTTCAATATTAAGTACAAAAGAAAATATTTTTAATAAAATTCGTTTTCAGAAAAGCCCCAATGACGCAGTAGGTTCTAGACATTTACAGTGAGAGAAGGAGGCGATACCCAAACTCTTGTTTGTAGTGATTTTTGTTCGTTTCAAGCTTGATTTACATATTCAATTTAAGTTTCAGTCGTTTTTAAGATTTATTTATTCATTTACATCAATAGCTATTGTATGTTTCTTTGCATTGATTGTTTATTTAATTTCATTTCGTTTTGAGGTTTTATTTATTCTTCAATAGCAAAATATATTTTCTCGTTTTAAGTTTAATTTTCTTATTCAATTTAAGCATTACTCGCTTTAAGATCTATTTATTCATTTATATTATTACTTGTTGTATGTTTTTTGCTGAGATTGTTTATTTAATTTCTATTCGTTTTGGGTTCCATTTATTCTTTTATAGTAATTTCTGGTCATTTCGAGTTTGAATTTTAACAGGCATCGGTATCTGCTGATCTTAATTTTTAAATGGCCTTTAATTTTCTTTAAAAAACTTCTTTTTCGGAAAGATTTTTTTGATTAATTTTATTGAAAATCCTTTTGTATATTCAGTGACAAAATAAAGTTGGTAAATCGATACTTATCTGTTAGCCTGTACACACTCCAAATATGGATCAATAAAACCAGACAATAACTGGTTTATTGCTGTTTTTATACGGAAATAATTAGCTTTTGCTCAGTGGAAAACTACAATGTAGGTATAATTTAATAAATATTTAGTTGGTATTTTGGTTAGGTTAGGTTAAGTTGCATTTTACATGGAGCCCTGCTATTTTAACCCCCCCCCCCCCTTAGTGTGCAAATATACAGCCCAAATTATACGTATCCTGTTGATCTCCCAACTGTCTCAGTTTTTTTCAACCCTATACATGTAGATCCAAATTCTCGAGTGTGTACTGGGCAAAAATATAGGTACCGGTTACTTTAACGCTAATCTGGGCGTAAATTTAACTGGATTTGACTTTGAAAACCAAGAGATAACACATTTTGGGTAAAAGGATAGAATTAGAAATACTCAGAGGGAAACACGTTACAGAAACAATTCTTACTTCATAATGTAGTGCTTTTACTGATTCCAGTTTTCCGTCCCCTTTTTCAAAGAAAATGGATAGTCTGAAAGCAGTATTATTAAACCACTAAGGAGCCATGGATGGCTGAAAGTAAACATCAAGAGAAGATAATTTTTACATGTAGCTGCATCCCGTATAAGTCACTATTTTCTGTTATGTTAGAAGTCGGTTGAAGAGAACTAGCCATTGAGAAATAAAAACTTCACTCTGACTTATATGATAATTTCAAAGAGTAACTAAGATGTTCAAAAAAGATGTGCTCCTTAAGAAGTGCAGCACGAAGCGCGACACCTGGCAAACTTTTTGGAAGGTTGTGTTTTTTATGCCGTGAGAGTACTTTTTAAAGATCCCGAATGGTAACAATAATCTCGTTGTAGAGGTGGCCCTGCCGATTCCATAAACATTACAAGCGGAACGTTTAAAAACTAAACATGCTCACTCCGAAGTTTAGGGTTTCACAAGATAATGACCATGTCTACTTGTTTATACATGCTCCTTACACGAACCTTAAAGAAGTAGAATATTTTTCAAATGAGAATGATTTTCGATTTGTGGCTAGTCCATATTTTTTACGGTAAGATCACATGGTAACCAAGTCCTTCCCTAAGTGATGGGATATGCTATCATAAACCTAGGCTATCATAAACCATCTGTGTATAGATGTTAATTTGGTAAAATTCTACTTTAGCTATCTTGGAAAGGGGTTAGGTTAGGAAAACAAAATTTTCAGGGATGAGTCTATAGGCTAAAGTAGGCTATGTTCCAGGAAGGTATTTTGAAGTACCTACCTCCACTCCTTCTCCCTCTAGAGGGTCCTGACCTTTGATGACCTTTAAAAATCTGTGTGTTATAAAAGTGTAACCTTGTTAAATAGATCTTCTGCTTAAATGAAGTACAACACAATTGTTGTCAGCTTCACAACTTTGCTCAAGCCCAATTTAGGTAAAATTCTACTTTAGCTACTTTTGGATATCTTGGGAAGGGGTTTAGGTTAGGAAAATGAGACTTTCAGGGATGGGTCTACAGGCTAAAGTATGTCCTGGGAAGGTATTTTGAAGTACCTACCTCCACTCCTTTCTCCCTCTAGAGGGTCATGAAATTTGCCTACATGACAGGTCTATACCCATTGAAATTTTGACAAAACAACATTTTACCTTAATTTTCAGTTATCAGTTTCTTTTTCTCTGGCTTTAGCTCTGAAAAAGCAATTTCAGTTATTTGAGCAGAAGTTTAAGACATATAAATAGTTTATTTCCAAAATTTAGGAAATGTATTTGCATATCTTTAAAACCTTATAAATTGGGATTGAGCAAAGTTGTGAAGCTGAAAAACAATTTTGTTGTACTTCATTTAAGCAGAAGATCTAGATTTGCAAGGTTTCACTTCTATAGCTCACATATTTTTAAAGGTCATCAAAGGTCAGGACCCTCTAGAGGGAGAAGGAGTGGAGGTGGATACTTCAAAATATCTTCCCATGACATATTTTAGCCTGTGAACCCATCCCTGAAAGTTTCATTTTCTTAACCTAACCCCTTTCCAAGATAGTCAAAAGTAGCTAAAGTAGAATTTTACCCCAATTTATAAGGTTTTAAACATATACAAATGCATACCAACAATACTCTAGTGTTTGGTGCCCAAGAACCCAAAACATTTACTTTAGCATCCCAGAACCCACAGCTCCCAACTTAAAAGATAAATATAAGTATACCCAAGTGCCAATTCATAAAACTAAATATTAGCCTAAGTTATTTTCTCTTCTTCTTCTTCTATTTAACAGCAGGCGGGCTTTTCAGTAACACTATTTAGCCCTTTTCCTTTTGCTTCACTCTGTGGGCTACAGAGCTACTGGCTTGATTGCCTCATATTTATTAGATATATTCAGATATCTTTCAGCAGATCTTTCAACTCTAGGAGTTCAAATATAAGATGATAGATGTCGATTTCTATACTCTGTGTGCAGGTATAGTTGGCTAGGCTCTTGGCTGATAGTGGGATTTTGTGGTGTTTGAAGTATTTTAACAGTTTAGAAAGCAAGGTATGTTGTGCAGACATCAGCATATTACATTCAAATAGGCAATGGTCAATTGTTTCAATATTCATATTACAATGCCTGCAAAGAGGGGACAGGGGAATTGAACCACTTGAATTAGAAAGCTTATATGAGAATGCAAGGAAATTTAGTCCATTTGTTCCAGAACAAATTCTATGATAAATTTTAGAAAGATACTTATTGGGAAGGGGGGAAAGGATAGGATTAATCTTATTAAAATTAATATCTGATAGCCTCCATCGGTAAATATCTCTAATTGGGATTGGTCTCCCACTTGGCTGGTCAATATTTATAGCATTTTTTGCTATTTCATCAACCTGATGATTACCACTTATGCCAGAGTGGCTAGGAATGTACTGAAAGTAAGTTTTTTATGCCACTTGAAGCAAGATTATCAATAATACTGAGACAATGATAAGTGTCAATGTCCAACTTATATTGAGGAGCTGAGGCCAGCAACTCAAGGCTTGATAAAGAGTCGGAATAGATGATAATATTATTCAAATTTTCAATCAAAGATTGGTTTTGCTTAAGGTGTTCTAATGCCATGATTATGGCATTTAACTCAGCAGACATTATAGATAAATTATTAAATAATCTCTCGCCCATTGCAATTTTCAGGTGAGGAAGGAAAACACCACTTGCAACCTTCTCATTCATTTTTGACCCACCAACAAATATTTGGAAGTGATTTTTATAGGTAATTGTATTAAGTTCTGCAAATTTTTTCTGAACAAAAGCAATGGGGGTTAAATCTTTATTCCATTTTGAAAAATCAGTATTTATTATGGGAAATGACCAATTCCATGGAGGGGATTGGGGGAAAGTAGGTGCAATAGACTTTGCTGGTACAGGGAACTTCTTTTGAATATTGGCATACTCATCTGCAATACCTCTATACATGGCTGGATTTCTTAACCAATTATGTAATGTGTGTGAGCTATTTGATTCAATTTTTGTAAGATGTTTTATCAAGAGAAAGCTACGTCTCTCCCTTATTGTTGTTAATCCACTCTCCATAAGCAGAAACTTGGTGCTTGTGGGTTTCCTAAGACCAAATATGAGATGTATTATATCATTTTGTGTTGTTTCAATTTTTTTTGCATCTGGGTCTTTGCACATGCACCATAGACAATGAGCCCATAGTCAATATAGGGTCTTATATGTGATTTATAAAACTGGAGTAAGGTTTTCTCCTTACAACCCAGGGTGTGGAAAGAAGTCTTTTTAGTATATTTGCTTTTCTATAACATTTTTTTATTGTGTTTGAAATGTGGAGGTGGAAATTAAGTTTTTGGTCAAGCATGAGACCTAGGTAATTAATATTATTATCTTCTGGAATAGTTGTTTTATTTAGAGTTAGTTTTGCATTAACATGGATTCGCTTCCTGTGAAATTGGATTATTTTTGACTTGGTGGGTGCAATGGGTAAATCTGAATGTTGAGAGAATTTTTTCAAACTGGAAAAGTGACTTTTGCAGATTTGACTGTGCTATCTGAAAGGTGTTGCCAGATGACCATAGCACCAGATCATCAGCATATTGAAGATTTGTGTGGGGTAGGTTCATGTCCCAGAGATATAGGGCAAATAGGAGGCAACTGAGGACTGCTCCCTGAGGTAGGCCTTTGGATATTGTCTTTTGGGGTGAAGAGGCTGAACCAACACAAACAATGAAACTTTGCACTTCTATGAAGGATTTAATAAAAGATACTAGCTTGGGAGGTACTCCGAGGTTTGCAAGTTTATTTAAAAGGATTTGGTGGTTCACATTGTCATATGCTCCTTCAAAATCAAGGAAAGCTGCCACTAGTATATTATTTTTTGAGAAAGATTCATTTATTGCATTTGTTAGCAAAATGAAAGCATCTGTTGAGGAGTGGTATTTCCTGAATCCAGTTTGAGTGTGTGGGATCATGTTATTTTTCTCAACAAACCAGAGGAGTTTGTGATAAATCATTTTCTCCATTATTTTCCCCATCACAGGTGTAATCATTATGGGCCTATAGGACTCAGGGTTATCTTTTGGTTTATTTTTCTTTAGGATTGGTAGGAGGGACGAACATTTCCATATATTGGGGAACCTAGAGGATGCCCAAGCGTGATTATAACAATTTAGCAGTTCTTGTTTGTATGAAGGTGTGAGATTCTTTATCCATGTAGGGTGTATATTGTCATAGCTGCTGCTAGTTTTGGACCTAATATGATGTATTGCATTATTCAATTCCTGGATTGTAAATGGATTAGTTATGTACTCAGATCCTGGGCGTGGTGGTAACTAGGGTTCATAGGAATTGTGGACAGATTGCTTTGATTGTTTGATGTTAGCTTATTAACAAAAAGAGTTGCAAATAGGTTAGCCTTTTCAATATCATTGTCATAATGGGTATTATTATGTATAAGCTCATACAGGAGTGGGTTGGGAGAAGTCTTTTTCCCACATATGTGGGCTTATGACTTTATGTATAATTGGCTCATGCGTTTCTCTGGAGAGATTATTTGCAAAATTATTCCAGTATTTATATTTAGCATCTATTATAGTCCTTTTTAGATTAGATTCTGCTTGTAATTTTTTTAAATATGTAGTAGGTGTTGGTTTTTTTTATGAATTCTGTCCTAGCTGCCTTTTTTATCTTCCATTTATTTAGGCACTCATTTGTCCACCATGCTTTAGGAATTTGTTTAGGGAATGTTTTCTTAGGTGTTGTCCTGGGGATAGCATGATTAGCTGTATTTATTAGTAAAGATGTCAAGGCTTCAGCATGTGTGTCAACTGTTGTGTTAGAAATGCATGAACTATGGGTGAAACTTGTAATTTCATCATTTAGCTTATTTTGGAAAATAGACCAATTTGCTTTAGTGTTGATATATTTGGAAGTATGAGAAGAAGTTTCAGCAGGTTCATTTAGGGAGCAAACTATAGCAAAGTGGTCTGTACACAGACTATCAATTTTATTTATGTAAATTTTGTTCAAAAAATTTAAAGACACAATTTGTAGGTCAATTGTGGAGAATTTGGCACTTTTTGGGGTTAAAATATGTATTTAGGTTTGGAGGGGTAGCAACAGCTAATTCATTATTATTTGAAATCATATGCTCAATAAATTTACCAGCTTTATTTGCTGGTTTATTCCCCCACAAAAGGCTGTGGGCATTGAAATCACCACAAATAATGATGTTTTTTAACATATTAGAATTATTTATATAATTAAAGAAATCCTTGGCATCTGAAGTTTGGCCATTAGGGTTATAAAAGCTTATTATGTAGGTTTTTAAATTATTCAGCCAAACACTTATACCAATTACATCAACATCATTTTCAAAATCTGGAAAATTGATGCCACAAAATTTTATATTATTATTAACTAATAAAGCTACACCACCTCCTTTTCTCTCTGAAGATCTATCCTTTCTCAGGATAGTGTATCCCAGAGACTTAATTTGTTGATTTGGGTTAAATGAGTTTCCTGGAGGCAAGCAATATTAATGGAATTATTATTCCTAAATGATATTAGTTCATTTAGCTTATTTTCTGTGAGTGATCTTACATTCCATTAGAGTATTGATAAATGTTGTGTTGTTGATTTATTCTTCATATGACTGTGTATCAATGTTCAGCTTTGTTAAAAGTAAAGCAAGATCTTTTTTTGCTTGAATGAGCATATCATCTGGGATGTAAATTTTTGCCAATTCTGCAATAATTTTTGTTTTCTGTAGTTGATGTATGTTCATGGCCTGAACTGCATTACAGTTTAGAATGAATAAGCATATATTTGGGGATTGCATTTTTGGTAGTGCATCCTGTTTGTTGGTTAAGGGATTGATTCCTGGTAGTGTTTCTGGTTTGTTTCTTCTTGGGAGGGAGGGCCAGGCTGGCCTCATCTCACCGGAAAACAAGGCTTGCTGGCTTGGTGATTCCTTCTGATAGGGATTTGAGCTAGGGGGCTTAGAAGATGTTGTTTTATATGGGGTGCTTGATGCATTTGGGGCATTTGACTTGGGGGTTTTCGTTGGTTTCATTACAGGCTTTATTTGGTATTGTTGGGCAGCATTTGCTTCCATTGCTGCAAAGGGGTATGGGATGGCCTTCTCTGTTGATATTTGGAGTGTTAGAGCTCTTTTCTTGTATGCAGGGCATAATGATTTATTTGTAGATTCATGTGGACCTTTGCAATTGATGCATGTAGGCTGGGTGTTTTTGCAAGTTGTCAGCTCTTTAGGATGGAAAGATTTACAATTACTACACTCTTGGAGAATTTCATTGCATTTGTTTGTTGTGTGTCCCAGTTTGAAACACTTCTGACACTGAATAGGCTTAGGTTTGTATTCCTTGTGTGGTTTGATTTGCCCAAATAGGAATAATTTTTCTGGGATATCAATTTTATCCTTTAGTGTGAATAAGAAGGATCTACTAGTTTTTAGGCCAGTAGAGTTAGGTTTTCCAAGTTGGGTAACATCCTCAACTGGGATTGTGTTTCCAGCCCTATCTGAGAGGCCTTCTTTTAACTCCTGAGTAGATATCTCTGGGGAAACATTGTAAACTACAATTTTTGTTGGTGATTGTTTTGGGTTCCAATTAGATGCAATAATTGGGATATTCAGAAGGGATTTAAGGTTAATTATTGTATCTGCTGATTTCTGATCTTCTACAGCTATAAGCAGAGATCCATCACGGTTAATGTTAAGAGAGAACATTGATTTTAGCAATTTAAAAATTGCAACTCTTATTGCAGTGATCATTTTTATTTCAAAGGGGGTAGTGGGAGTAATTTTAAGGTAAATTCGTAAGTTTTTGGAGGGAGGATCTTGGGCAGGGAGAGGGGAAATGCTTTTAATTGGGGAGATTTTTTTTCTTTTTTTAGAGCTTCTAGAGAGGACCTCTTGAAACCCATTATCATCATTTATGGATGCATTAGGACCTACAGTTATCATTGTCCTATTCTCCGAATCGGAGCCATCATTAGAACTTTCAGATAATGTGCTTGACCAGCCAGGATGGGTATCTTTCACTATGGAATTTGATTTGGGATCTGGGGGGACATTTTTTTTTGGAGGACTTCTGAACATTGCCTATTGGAAAAAGCTTTAAACAGAGAAAAACAAAACTAAAGCAAGAAGGGAAAATGGAAAGATATCAAACCGTCTGCACTATACTATGGGGGGAGAACACCACAGTATAGCCCTGAGGATGAGTTGAGCAGGATTGGTTTGGTATAACTGCTGAATAACTTCTTTAAATGACAATTTAAAAAATTATCCTTACTTAAGTTTGTAAATCACAGATGGTGTAGGCATACATAAAAGAATTCTACTAGTCACAAAGATAATTCAATTTATGTCAGCAAATGCATTGTGTTGGCAAAGGGAATTTGACAAAGAGAGATCATATCAAGTTACAGGAGAGATCAATGTTGGGTTCTTTCTGGGCAGTCACAAATATTCCAAATATAACATTCAGTTTTGGGTTCTG
The DNA here is from genome assembly GCA_027921565.1 of Artemia sinica. Lineage (NCBI taxonomy): Eukaryota > Metazoa > Arthropoda > Branchiopoda > Anostraca > Artemiidae > Artemia > Artemia sinica. The sequence goes on from CM051260.1 coordinate 22,670,147, forward strand.
ACAATTTAAAAATGCTTGTATTACATGCATGTGGGTGTTGCCCTTGCTTGGGCTTATTATGCCCAATACAGTGTTTTTATTAAGTGAAAAACAACATTCCTAGGATTTATCATAAAATGCAATATGTGCCCCATTGCTACAACCCTTTGTGACTTTCTTATTTAACAAAACTAGTTTTTTTAGTGCCCAAGTCATAAAATTCTATCTTTAAGGTAAAAAAAATGAGAAAAAGGTTCCTATTCATCTCAAAACTTGGAGTACTATCTAGAGACAGATGAAACGTTCAAAATGAGCTGTCACTCACCACAATTTTGAGCACAAACTCCATTAGTCAGTACAGAGGCAATTTTCAGGAGTCACACACTATATTTGGAGACTTATTTATCAAATGTAGTCATTGTGGGTGATTTCAACCTACCAAAAATCAACTGGTCTAGACAGCACATGCACTCTCACAACCCAACATCCCCTGAGGCAAAATTCTTAGAAGTGGTGAATAACTCTCATCTGAACCAATTGATCTTAGAGCCCACCCAAACCAGAGGTATGGATAGACCAAGTATATTGGATCTGCTACTGACAAATGATTCAGAACTGATAGAGGACATCTGCCTACTAGCACCAGTGGGAAAGTCTGATCACTGTAGGCTTCCAGGTTTTGGCTAATGGCAGAAAAGACACCAAGAAAAAATTACAACAGAGTAGACTTTGCTGCAATGTGCAATGACCTCAGCACAGTGGATTGGGGAAAAGAGTTCAGTTTGACTGAAACCTGTAAGGAAATGTACTCCAAATTCCTCTCCACCATGTCTCAGGCTGAGGAGAAACACGTACCAGATGCCAAACATTATAAAAGACCAACCCTACCACACGCTGTTTTGGACCTCATCAAGAAAAAAAGCAAGCCTGTTGGAAAAATTATGTAGCTGACCAGTTGAGCCCTCTCAAAGCAAGAGCCTACCAAAGGCTACAAAATAAGGTGAGGCGACAAACCAGGTAAACAGCTAGTATGCAAGAGCAAAACCTTGCAGAATCTATCAAGACAAACCCCAGAATGTTTTGGAACCACATAAATTATAAATGCATTGCGAAGCCAGACATTCCAAGCTTAAAAAAACCCTATGACTGGACTCCTGATTGAAAGATCTGCAGAAAAAGCAGATTTACTAAACACGTATTTCACTACCGTCTTCACCCAGGAACCTATTCAGTCATCACTACCTACCCTGCAAACCATAGTCTCTGACCAAACACCCAGGGTCAAGATAGACCCACAGGTGGTCCTGAAGTCAAAGAGCTAGGGATAAGCAAATTACCAGGTCCAGACAGACTTCATCCCAGAGTGTTAAAAGAAACCCCAGATCTAATTGCAGAGCCCCTACTGATGACTTTTCAAAAATCCTTACAGTCAAATGAACTCCCTAGCATCTAGAAAAAGGCAACAGTGATACCATTGCACAAAAAGGGAAACCGCCACAAACCTCTAAATTACCACCCGATCAGTCTAACCTGCAAAATACTGGAATCTATCATATCTGACCACATCCTTGAGCACATGAGCAAAAGAAAGATAATCACTAGCAAGCAATTTAGGTTCTAGAAGGTCTGCAGAGTCACAGCTCCTTATGGCGGTGGAAAACTGGAAAATGCATGCAGATAAGGGTTATCAAGTTGATGTCATTTACATAAACCTTAAAAAAGGCCTTTGACAAAGTACCTCATTGTTGCCTTTTATACAAACTCTGCAACCTTGGTCTGGTAACCACAGTTGATTGGATTGAACAGTTTCTTATTGGAAGGTCTCAAAAACTATCAGTAGATGGAGTTTTGAGCACACTTGAAGTAGAGGTAATCAGCAGTGTTCCCCAGGGCTCAGTCCTTGGCCCTCTCTTATTTAACCTGTATCTCAATGATCTAGTAGAAGGTATCAACTCTGAGATTCTACTGTAGGCAGACAACACCAAGCTGTATAAAGTAATTAAAACAGCTGCCAATGCACAATCTCTGCAAGAGGACCTTGACAAGCTAAAATAGTTGGATGTCCAACTGGCTGATTGAAATCAATATCAACAAAAGCCACAAGCTAACGATAGGGGAAACCTACTATCCACTATGAATATAGATTAGGAGACTTACTGATCACATCATGCCAGGAGGAGCACGACTTGGGAGTCGTCATTGACAGCAACCTCGACTTCCAGGCCCACTACAACAGCATTATTGGGAAAGCAAATCGTGTTGCAGGAGTTTCAAGGCACAACTTCACTTTTGAAAATGATAAGACCCTTTGCCTTCTCTACAAAGCTTTGGTATGGCCAATCCTTGAATATGTTCATTGCACTACGTGTCCCTTTTACAACAAAGACATCAAAGCTCTTGAAAAAGTTCAAAGACGAATAACAAAGTTCTGTCTGACTTTGAGAAATTTACCCTACAAAGATAGGCTCTGCAAGCTCAAACTTGCTTCACTAGCTTATTGACTGCACCAAGGAGACCTCATTGAGGTATACAAGCTTTTCCACGCCGCCTAGGAAAAGATCCAGGCTACCGATGTTCTCAGCTTCAGCCACACAAACCTTCGTGGTCACAACCTCAAGCTTCAAGAGGAGAGGTTCCAAAAGGACATTGGCCTTTGGGCATTCAAGAACCAAGTAACACAACACTGGAACAAGCTCCCCTTTGAAGTCATCAATGCCAACTCATTAAACTCGTTCAAGCAGGAACTGGACAAATACTACAGTGAAAGTGCCTACAATTTTTTTCAATTAAAAGATTTTTGTAGAGGCCCTTTGGCCTATTTGTTTTGCATTATATTATTAATATACCGTATCTGCTTGACCAGTAGCTCATTTGAAAGCCCTTTTTTCTCTGATTCATAATATATATGTCTTATTGTGTTTGAAAGTCTAGAAGTCATGTTTAAAAGTAATTAAAAATACATATTTTTAATGACAGGTGGGTGTTGGCCTTGCTTTGGCTTATTGGGCCATATACAGTGTTTTTATTAAGTGATCTTGTCCCTAGTAAAAACAGGATGGGGCTCCTACAACAGGGTAGTTGTCATAGCAGTAGAAGTAGTATTAGCAGTAGGTAGGCCTACAGAGTACCTTTTTATTAGTTCAACACACCCGAAAGTTCCAATATAATGTTCAAAGTAGTTGACAAGGAATTGCTAATATGCCCATTTGCAAAAGCATTTTAATGCAAGGATATTGATCATTGCAAAAATTGAGAAAATTGTATGCAATTTCTTGGCAACTTGATCCAGCATATTATACATATTATATATATATATATATATATATATATATATATATATATATATATATATATATATATATATATATATATATATATATATATATATATATATATATATATATATATATATATATGTATATATTAGTTCAGCATACCTGAAAACTCTAATATAATACTCAAAGTGTTTGACAAGGAATTGCTAATATGCGCTTTTGCAAAAGTATACATATAGTGTTTGATTTAGTTCAACTTCCCCATCAACATACCAAGGCACCTGTGGCCAACATAGTTATTTATGCTCCTTCTTTGCCACAATCTTTTAAAAGTTTGTCTTTTAATCACTGTTCCCATATATACTGCTACTACTACTACTACTACTTCCACTATGTTCCCCACAAAGTTCCCATGTCCTTTAAATCTTTCTTTATGATGTCCTCACACCCCAGATGAGGACAACCTGGTTTCCGTTTAGCCCTAGACGGTTGGCCAAAAAGAACAATCAATGTGGGATATATATATATATATAGATATTTATTTATATACTTGTATATATATGTATAGTATATAGATATATATATATATATATATATATATATATATATATATATATATATATATATATATATATATATATATATATATATATATATATATATATATATATATATATATATATATATATATATATATATATATATATATATATATATATATATATATATATATATATATATACTATATATATATATATATATATATATATATATATATATATATATATATATATATATATATATATATATATATATATATATATATATATATATATATATATATATATATATATATATATATATATATATATATATATATATATATATATATATATATATATATATATATATATACTGGATCAAGTTGCTGAGAAATTGCAAACAATTTTGTCTGTGTTTTCTCAAATTTCTCACATTATCAGTTTTCTTGCAATAAGAATAAAAAAGAAATGCCATCAATGCCCACTTTTTATGGGAACAGTGATTAAAAGACAAACTTTTAAAAGATTGTGGCAAAGAAGGAGCATAAATAACTATGTTGGCCACAGGTGCCTTGGTATGTTGATGGGGAAGTTGAACTAAATCAAACACTATATGTATACTTTTGCAAAAGCGCATATTAGCAATTCCTTGTCAAACACTTTGAGTATTATATTAGAGTTTTCAGGTATGCTGAACTAATATATACATATATATATATATATATATATATATATATATATATATATATATATATATATATATATATATATATATATATATATATATATATATATATATATATATATATATATATATATATATATATATATATATATATATATATATATATATATATATATATATATATATATATATATATATATATATATATATATATATATATATATATATATATGTATAATATGCTGGATCAAGTTGCCAAGAAATTGCATACAATTTTCTCAATTTTTGCAATGATCAATATCCTTGCATTAAAATGCTTTTGCAAATGGGCATATTAGCAATTCCTTGTCAACTACTTTGAACATTATATTGGAACTTTCGGGTGTGTTGAACTAATAAAAAGGTACTCTGTAGGCCTACCTACTGCTAATACTACTTCTACTGCTATGACAACTACCCTGTTGTAGGAGCCCCATCCTGTTTTTACTAGGGACAAGATCACTTAATAAAAACACTGTATATGGCCCAATAAGCCAAAGCAAGGCCAACACCCACCTGTCATTAAAAATATGTATTTTTAATTACTTTTAAACATGACTTCTAGACTTTCAAACACAATAAGACATATATATTATGAATCAGAGAAAAAAGGGCTTTCAAATGAGCTACTGGTCAAGCAGATACGGTATATTAATAATATAATGCAAAACAAATAGGCCAAAGGGCCTCTACAAAAATCTTTTAAATTGAAAAAAATTGTAGGCACTTTCACTGTAGTATTTGTCCAGTTCCTGCTTGAACGAGTTTAATGAGTTGGCATTGATGACTTCAAAGGGGAGCTTGTTCCAGTGTTGTGTTACTTGGTTCTTGAATGCCCAAAGGCCAATGTCCTTTTGGAACCTCTCCTCTTGAAGCTTGAGGTTGTGACCACGAAGGTTTGTGTGGCTGAAGCTGAGAACATCGGTAGCCTGGATCTTTTCGTAGGCGGCGTGGAAAAGCTTGTATACCTCAATGAGGTCTCCTTGGTGCAGTCAATAAGCTAGTGAAGCAAGTTTGAGCTTGCAGAGCCTATCTTTGTAGGGTAAATTTCTCAAAGTCAGACAGAACTTTGTTATTCGTCTTTGAACTTTTTCAAGAGCTTTGATGTCTTTGTTGTAAAAGGGACACGTAGTGCAATGAACATATTCAAGGATTGGCCATACCAAAGCTTTGTAGAGAAGGCAAAGGGTCTTATCATTTTCAAAAGTGAAGTTGTGCCTTGAAACTCCTGCAACACGATTTGCTTTCCCAATAATGCTGTTGTAGTGGGCCTGGAAGTCGAGGTTGCTGTCAATGACGACTCCCAAGTCGTGCTCCTCCTGGCATGATGTGATCAGTAAGTCTCCTAATCTATATTCATAGTGGATAGTAGGTTTCCCTATCGTTAGCTTGTGGCTTTTGTTGATATTGATTTCAATCAGCCAGTTGGACATCCAACTATTTAGCTTGTCAAGGTCCTCTTGCAGAGATTGTGCATTGGCAGCTGTTTTAATTACTTTATACAGCTTGGTGTTGTCTGCCTACAGTAGAATCTCAGAGTTGATACCTTCTACTAGATCATTGAGATACAGGTTAAATAAGAGAGGGCCAAGGACTGAGCCCTGGGGAACACTGCTGATTACCTCTACTTCAAGTGTGCTCAAAACTCCATCTACTGATAGTTTTTGAGACCTTCCAATAAGAAACTGTTCAATCCAATCAACTGTGGTTACCAGACCAAGGTTGCAGAGTTTGTATAAAAGGCAACAATGAGGTACTTTGTCAAAGGCCTTTTTAAGGTTTATGTAAATGACATCAACTTGATAACCCTTATCTGCATGCATTTTCCAGTTTTCCACCGCCATAAGGAGCTGTGACTCTGCAGACCTTCTAGAACCTAAATTGCTTGCTAGTGATTATCTTTCTTTTGCTCATGTGCTCAAGGATGTGGTCAGATATGATAGATTCCAGTATTTTGCAGGTTAGACTGATCGGGTGGTAATTTAGAGGTTTGTGGCGGTTTCCCTTTTTGTGCAATGGTATCACTGTTGCCTTTTTCTAGATGCTAGGGAGTTCATTTGACTGTAAGGATTTTTGAAAAGTCATCAGTAGGGGCTCTGCAATTAGATCTGGGGTTTCTTTTAACACTCTGGGATGAAGTCTGTCTGGACCTGGTAATTTGCTTATCCCTAGCTCTTTGACTTCAGGACCACCTGTGGGTCTATCTTGACCCTGGGTGTTTGGTCAGAGACTATGGTTTGCAGGGTAGGTAGTGATGACTGAATAGGTTCCTGGGTGAAGACGGTAGTGAAATACGTGTTTAGTAAATCTGCTTTTTCTGCAGATCTTTCAATCAGGAGTCCAGTCATAGGGTTTTTTAAGCTTGGAATGTCTGGCTTCGCAATGCATTTATAATTTATGTGGTTCCAAAACATTCTGGGGTTTGTCTTGATAGATTCTGCAAGGTTTTGCTCTTGCATACTAGCTGTTTACCTGGTTTGTCGCCTCACCTTATTTTGTAGCCTTTGGTAGGCTCTTGCTTTGAGAGGGCTCAACTGGTCAGCTACATAATTTTTCCAACAGGCTTGCTTTTTCTTGATGAGGTCCAAAACAGCGTGTGGTAGGGGTTGGTCTTTTATAATGTTTGGCATCTGGTACGTGTTTCTCCTCAGCCTGAGACATGGTGGAGAGGAATTTGGAGTACATTTCCTTACAGGTTTCAGTCAAACTGAACTCTTTTCCCCAATCCACTGTGCTGAGGTCATTGCACATTGCAGCAAAGTCTACTCTGATTTTTTTTTTTTTTTTTTTTTTTTTTTTTTTTTTTTTTTTTTTTTTTTTTTTTTTTGTAATTTTTTCTTGGTGTCTTTTCTGCCATTAGCCAAAACCTGGAAGCCTACAGTGATCAGACTTTCCCACTGGTGCTAGTAGGCAGATGTCCTCTATCAGTTCTGAATCATTTGTCAGTAGCAGATCCAATATACTTGGTCTATCCATACCTCTGGTTTGGGTGGGCTCTAAGATCAATTGGTTCAGATGAGAGTTATTCACCACTTCTAAGAATTTTGCCTCAGGGGATGTTGGGTTGTGAGAGTGCATGTGCTGTCTAGACCAGTTGATTTTTGGTAGGTTGAAATCACCCACAATGACTACATTTGATAATAAGTCTCCAAATATAGTGTGTGACTCCTGAAAATTGCCTCTGTACTGACTAATGGAGTTTGTGCTCAAAATTGTGGTGAGTGACAGCTCATTTTGAACGTTTCATCTGTCTCTAGATAGTACTCCAAGTTTTGAGATGAATAGGAACCTTTTTCTCATTTTTTTTACCTTAAAGATAGAATTTTATGACTTGGGCACTAAAAAAACTAGTTTTGTTAAATAAGAAAGTCACAAAGGGTTGTAGCAATGGGGCACATATTGCATTTTATGATAAATCCTAGGAATGTTGTTTTTCACTTAATAAAAACACTGTATTGGGCATAATAAGCCCAAGCAAGGGCAACACCCACATGCATGTAATACAAGCATTTTTAAATTGTCAGAACCCAAACTGAATGTTATATTTGGAATTTGTGACTGCCCAGAAAGAACCCAACATTGATCTCTCCTGTAACTTGATATGATCTCTCTTTGTCAAATTCCCTTTGCCAACACAATGCATTTGCTGACATAAATTGAATTATCTTTGTGACTAGTAGAATTCTTTTATGTATGCCTACACCATCTGTGATTTACAAACTTAAGTAAGGATAATTTTTTAAATTGTCATTTAAAGAAGTTATTCAGCAGTTATACCAAACCAATCCTGCTCAACTCATCCTCAGGGCTATACTGTGGTGTTCTCCCCCCATAGTATAGTGCAGACGGTTTGATATCTTTCCATTTTCCCTTCTTGCTTTAGTTTTGTTTTTCTCTGTTTAAAGCTTTTTCCAATAGGCAATGTTCAGAAGTCCTCCAAAAAAAAATGTCCCCCCAGATCCCAATCAAATTCCATAGTGAAAGATACCCATCCTGGCTGGTCAAGCACATTATCTGAAAGTTCTAATGATGGCTCCGATTCGGAGAATAGGACAATGATAACTGTAGGTCCTAATGCATCCATAAATGATGATAATGGGTTTCAAGAGGTCCTCTCTAGAAGCTCTAAAAAAAGAAAAAAAATCTCCCCAATTAAAAGCATTTCCCCTCTCCCTGCCCAAGATCCTCCCTCCAAAAACTTACGAATTTACCTTAAAATTACTCCCACTACCCCCTTTGAAATAAAAATGATCACTGCAATAAGAGTTGCAATTTTTAAATTGCTAAAATCAATGTTCTCTCTTAACATTAACCGTGATGGATCTCTGCTTATAGCTGTAGAAGATCAGAAATCAGCAGATACAATAATTAACCTTAAATCCCTTCTGAATATCCCAATTATTGCATCTAATTGGAACCCAAAACAATCACCAACAAAAATTGTAGTTTACAATGTTTCCCCAGAGATATCTACTCAGGAGTTAAAAGAAGGCCTCTCAGATAGGGCTGGAAACACAATCCCAGTTGAGGATGTTACCCAACTTGGAAAACCTAACTCTACTGGCCTAAAAAACTAGTAGATCCTTCTTATTCACACTAAAGGATAAAATTGATATCCCAGAAAAATTATAAACGTTCTGGAATCTACATGATGTCAACAGGGGCGAATCTCCAGCATTTTTATTGGGGGGAAAGAAGTGTCCATATCTGGATAGTCAAGGGGCATGGGATAAGTTTATAATTGTTTTTCTCCACATTATGTGTCCTCCAAACGATGCCCCTGGCTGTTAAGTTCAGATATTTTATGCTTGTTTCCTTGTCTATTACAGATTGAACCTACCAGGACTTGTAGAAGAATCAGAAGGAAGTGATGTACATTATGACTTAGAAAAAGGGGATTTCACTGTTAAACTTCAAAAGAAAATCCCTGGGGAGACTTTTAAACACTTGGACCTTCTGTCAGTTCTATTGGCACCCAAGCCCCAAAAGACGTTGCAGCCTAAAATAACTTTAGAAGGTAACTTCAGGGCTTACTTTTTGCTGTTTGTTAGGGAGACGGGGTAATTGTGGAGCTAAGATCTTGAGATATTTGGGATGTTTTCTCTGAAAGTTTCTCCAAGGAGTTTCCTTTTATTAGTGAGATTCCCTTTTATTTTTGTATTTCCACATAATTTGCTTATTTTGTTGCATGTATTTCAAAGTTGGAAGCTTGAATTTAAATTCTGATTATTATAACAATTGGCACACAACAGAGTTATTTGGCTATTTTCAGAGGGAGAGAGAGAGAGTCTATTGTAGAAAACTGTGTGTAAAAAAGTCCCTTTTGCATATATATATATATATATATATATATATATATATATATATATATATATATATATATATATATATATATATGTATATATATATATAAAGGTCTCTGAGGCCATACTAGCATGCAGTATAATTGTCGCCGTAATCATACAATCAGTCCGTAAAAATTAAACTTTTATTATATTATAGAGTGTTGTGATGTCTTGCACTAGCTTAAAGAGTATAGGCTACTTATAAAAGTGGAAACTGGCGCTAGTGTTGACAAAAAAAAAACTGCCATTGCCATCTAGCACCTGGGGACACTTGTTTTTTTTTTTTTAAACTCTGTAATTAGTTTTTCTGTTAGGTACTGAGATCAGAAACTTATTACTACCTTATTTTACCAATTACACTTATTAAATTATTATTACACTGAATAAATGCCAAGGGTCAGCAAACGCTAGATGGCGGTGATATTTTTTTTTGTTAGCACTTGCACCAGTTTCCACTCTTATAAGTTACCTATACTCTTTGCACTAGCTATTAGAGTGGATGCCAACAGATTCTTTTGAGGGGACAGGGAAGGTACCTAAGGCTTCAAAAAGGTGTATTGAAACCCACGTTTTCCAACTTTTCATGGGATGCCCCTCATATCAATTTGAGGAAGATCTACATGAGTTTGGATCTAACCTCTGGCATTGCTTCATTGAGATGAATAGACATTTATATTTGTAGGATGAATACAGATCAAAGCTATGATTTTTGAGAGGATGAAAGCTCTCCTCTTCTAGTTAGGACACAATATTTATTTAGAAAAATTCATTTTAATATTGTAAAGCAAATGCACTAAACAGGCCCTATTCCTCAAAGTATTGTTCCCAAAAACTTAGACACCTAAAGATATTATGTCTCAAATCTTTCATTGTCTCAAGGTCACACATCAAATGAAACGAAGTTTAATACATTCACACCATTGTGTTTAATTACATTCTCTTATTAAATTTTTAGGCTATTATTCCCAGTATATTCTTTTTCTTTCTCAGAAAGACAAACAATCCATGATCCAATAGCCCGCCCTAAAATCGCCCTTCTAAACTTGGCTTGAAATCAGTAGGTTCTTCACAATTGTCTTTGACGTAGTAACATATATTCAATGATTCTGCTGCTCCCCTTTTTGCTTGCCAATATAGAAGAAATCAATTGGCTCCTTTAATAAAAATAATAATTTATTTATACCCTCTATAAATACATGAATGTATACAGAGGAGTAAACTAGAGTAGAGGAAATAAATGTAAAGAAAACTGAAAACTACAAAATTACTCTTTCAACGAAAAGGACGACAATAAATAGCTTATAATAATTCGATAGTACATAACACTAAATCACTCATGATACGTAACACTTAAACACTCACAATAAATAGCTCAGTTTTGTTAAAGCTACGGTGACAAACATATTTATTCATTAAACAAGACAGTTAAAGGGAAGATTGATTCTATTTTGTCTAGATCGTCTGAGAAATCGATCGTATTGCTGATTAATTTTAACTGTGAATTGATGATTTTTTATCTAAAGACTTGTTGCAGGCGAAAGCAAAGTGGTTTGAATCTGAAGGGGAGGATTCAAGTGATGAATGGTTTCTTGAACAAACAGTTTCTGATAATAAGAGCGAAGAAGCAGTATCGTGTTATGGCTATGGTTTCGCAAATAAGAAACAGGCTTGTTTCAGAGTCATGAGGTTTGTTTTTTTCGTCCTTCTTTATTTTACTGCTCAATCCTCGCGATAAGGGAACAAGTGATTAATAACCCACAGGGAATTGAGTTGGATATATTATCTGAGCCAAGGTGTTCATTGTAAAGTGAAAAGGGCCCGGGTTGGCAAACTATGGAATGTGGAACACAATTGGCTGGCCAAGCCATATTACGTGGTATGCAGGTGTTTTTTCAGGTACGTGCACAGGGTTTTTTCATGGGGGGTGGGGGTGGTTGAATAGTTAGGAGTTAGGAACAAGTAATTTAGTAATTTGAATATGAAGTGTCGAAAAATTAGGAACTTTTTGAGCCATTCCTATCAATGCTATTTTTTTATACCTTCCTTTTTTATTAGTTTGTTTTGTCCCTTATTGAAGGACATATATCAGTGTTCTTTAGGGTCTAAATCACATTTTTTTTATTTAGTTAGTTTTGTTTTGTCCCTTATTCCTTGGATGATATGTGGTCCTTTAGGGTCTAAATCACATTTTTTTTGCTGAGTTATTCCTTTGTGATATGGGTCCTATCCAACCTTTTTGGAGGGGGGGAAGGCGGGGGGTCCCTTTCTTTCATCAGCACATTTAGCAGAATTGGCTAATAGATTTCAACCAAACTTGTTCAAGAGCAAGAATAGATATTGCAATTCTGTCTTTTAGGGGCCCTTAACCCTTCTGATCTCTGTGGAAGTAGTGGGGTCTAAAAAAATAATTCTGGATGTTTGGTACAGCAGAATGTCGGGTCTCAATCAAATTTGATGTGAAGTAAGAGCAGGTGTTCTAGTTATGCCTTTTGAAAGTTCATATCCGGTCTGACTTATGATTTTAATCTAACTTGATTGAAAGTAGTCTCTGTGGGGGCTCTAATTTTTTGTTTTCGCGACAACAAGCAGAAAGGGCTTTCGGATCTCAACTGGAGTTGGTCGGAAGTAAGGTTATATATTGCACTTGTCCTTTTTGGAAATCCGTATTTAATATAATTTATTGGGGGGGGGGGTCTTGAACTTTTTGTGATCACTTCATTCACTATAGAATAAATTGCCGCTTCGCATCCAAACCTTAGTCTAGTAATTGAGTAAGTGGTCTAGTAATACGTTTTTGGGAGCTCTTTCCTGATCTGACCTATGGGGACCAACTAAATCTGACTTTCAACCAAACTTGGCTGGAATTAAAAGTAAGTGTCGTAGTTGTACGTTTGGGGGCTTAAACCCATTCTGACCTCTGTGAGGTAAGTTGAATACATAAGTTTTTGTCATCAGATTACATAGCCTAAGCTGTTGTCAAAATTCTCAACCAACTTGGTCTCATGTAAGTGTCCTGTGGGTGCTTTTTGGAGATCCATGCTGATTCTGACCTCTGTGATTCCCTAAGTTTTTGGTATTGTGATATCTACCCGCACAGGTTGTCGAACCTCAATCTAGTGTGGCCAAAAATAATAACTAGCGTCTTACTTGTAATAGTTACGGACCTAGTCCGATCGTACGTCTGTAGGAAACGGGAATAGGACTTGAATTTCGAAATCAGAACGTCTATCAGAATTGCCGTCGGATTTCAATAATGCTTGATGAAAAGTGAGAAGTATGTATTCATGATCCGCGCCCAGTGAGACATCAACCGGAAGTGGGTTGGGTGTTGGATCTCCGTAAAACCTGATGAGAGGTAGTAATTAATGTCCTTCTTAGGTTTTTTCCCAGGGTTCAAGACTAATTTGTCCTCCGAAGGGGAGGGGCTGCCCAATTTCCCAAAGGTCTTTCTGAATATATCCTGATAGGGGCAGTTGGTTCGCTATCAAAAACTTTGTTAGGAATAACCGTCCGTATCCTTGCTACTGATACTGATTGGACTTTCTGTGAGGGTAGCAGGAGAGAGGAGGGGAGGGGCTCCCAAATTCTTGTCATAAGCATGTCTACCAGAAGAGAATTTGGTTGGCTAATAATTTTGCCTTTGTAAGATCTGTGCCTGATCGAACTCTGTTAGTAAAAGGGATAGGGTTTTCAAAATCTCTTTTAATGCTTTAGAGCTTCTTTATATTTTTGAAGGGAAATATGCTAAGTTCTTCATATGCTAGAGCATCATTTGAGCGTTATTTTTAGATCTTGTTTTAATTTTTGATTAAGATGTTTCTTCACGTCCATAAACCAACCGGTTTCTGGAAGACCCATAGCCACAGTAAATCCTTCAAGTTTGTGACATAGGTGATAAAAATAGGAGATTTGCAAACAGAGAGACCTTTGAAAGGAATCCTCACTCATCTTTTTGGATTGTTTCTTCTTGCACAGACAACATACAAGCTTATACGGGACGACATTGTTGCGAGTGTTACTCTGTAACTGTGACCTAACCCATGGATCACAATTGCTGCAACATTTCGCTTGGCCTTGATACTAAAGTTTAGGTATTGCGTTGCGTTACTACTTTGTTTCACCCCTCAATGTTTGCCTTTAAGTTGGGCTGAGACAAAGCCATAAACAAGCGCAATCCGAAATTCAGATGTAACTGGAAAAGGAAAATCTTGTTTTTGCACGTTATGGTCTCTTATGTTTGGATTTTGACTTCTGTAAATTATTCTCAGTTACATACAGTCAACAACATTGTTTCAGAAAAAAAATTAGATACTCAAGGAGTCTAATGTTAAGATCTACTATTAAAATAAATACTTGGGAAGTTCATGAAAAATGTATTGAAACGTCCGCTGGTAAAGCCATTAAGTTAATTTTGCACAAATAAAACATTAAATATGTGATGCTATCTTAAAAAATACCATCATAATTGTCAAAAGAAAAATCAGCATACTATTCTTTAGGGAGTGTAATCAAATAGGTTTTTTCTTTCAAATTGGGGTAAAAGTTAACATGCGATTTTTTATTGGAATTTGTTTCTATTTTTAATACATTTATAAGATTTAGTGGGAATTTATATAAACAAAACTGTAAGGGTATTCCTATGGGTGGGGAATGCAAGTCCATTCATAAAACGCAGAAACCTGTTTTTAAGTCAATTAGAATATGAATATATGATAAATAAAAATAGCCCAAGCAACGTCAAATATAACCTTTTCAAATAATAAAAGATATCTGGGGGGGACGATCTCTTGGTAATAAATTGTGCAGAGTTTATTGAGATTTCAAAAAAAAAATCATATTTATCCACAAGAGTTAATTCTTGAGCCCTAGCTATGGGTGGGACACTCCGACCATTTCTTAGATTTAAATATTAATATTTTTCAAATAAATAATAAATTAGTTTATTTTTTTTTTTTTTGGTTTTTAAAAATTATATAATAAAACGGATGATTTTAAATTTTGAAGTAATTAATTTTCCATATCTTGAAAGTAATATACATTTTCAAATATTACTTATTCGGCTTATATTATTCCCCAATTATTTTAGGTATGTGCAAAAATATGCAGTAATTGCACAGATTTTAAAAAAATAGATGTAAAAAAGCTGAGCGAAAAACTGATCTTAAGAGGTTTTCTGCCAAAAAAATTAGTTGGCAATTCAAAAAAATTTAGTTTCATGTATCATGAACTCTTAAGTAAATATACAAAAAAATTATAAAGAAATACTGAATGATATTTTAATATAATTTCTCGCAGTTTGAGTTTTTTAGGGGTTTCAACACAAGCTTGAGGATCTTTAAATTGGTTATTTTTATTGGTTTCCAGATACCAATAAAAGAATCAACATCTGGGGACATGTCTTCATTTGTTCCAGAATGGTTCTTCTTTCAGTTGACCTCTGGGATTGGATTATGGAAACATTGAACACAACACTTTTTGTATGTAATTTTTTTTAATAGCTTGACTAGTTTGCATGTATTTCTCAGGTTTGACCTGACATAGGGTTACCATATAGATCTTATGGTAGAGGCGCCACCGTGCTGGCTGGGTAAAGAATGTAAAAGCCTCGAAACCCGTTAAAGGCCGGGTGGTATTCTTCTGATGAGCCCTAAATGGGAAAGGTTTTACTTGGAAAAATATTTTGCTAGATTTAAGGTGCTTTTGCGGGTAATTTTACAACGACTTACATTTATTTGATGACAACTTTGGCGGCATGGATTTGGACTTTTCTATTTGGTTGATGAGTGTTTTGGGTATACTGTTTGGTCCTAGGTAGTTGGATGGATGGTGTAAGGTGAGGAAAGAGCCTCGTTCAAGTGCACATTTGTCTTCAATTGCTTGGATTAGGACGACAGTTTTTTTTTTTTTTTTTTTTTTTTGGCCAAGTAATTACCTCTTAAAAACATTAATTTTGTCAATAAAACTTCATGTCTAAAGTTGCATCTATTTTTTTTTAGCAGGTTTAGGACATTTAAGGTTAATCGCCTATTTTATTCGAACTCGGTTTTTCGGGAAACATATTCTAGGAATCGGAGAGATCTTATTGTGTCTCGTAAATTCATTCTTTCACTTTTGATATTGCAATGGGAAACAGCGATGTCTTCTATCTACAAAATTGTAAAATTTCATGTTAGATCAAATAAGAGGAAATACCTGCTGCTTCAAAGATCCTGCCTATGATGGTGGAGGGTATCTTTTGAGATTAATATGGAATTAGGACTAAGTCCAAGTTTAATTTGAGACATGGAGTGACAAAAAAAAAAAAAGAAAAAAAAGAAATGGTGCATGGCTTTAAATGTGCTTTCGTTTTGGTCTTCATTTTTCGGCATGGGTCTTCAATTTTTTATTTTGGAGTCAGAATTGAATGAAACTCCTGTGTTTTTTTTTCAATCCTTTCAAAAATATGCTTTCCGATGATCCTAACTTACCTCCGTGTGTTTCTTGAAGAATAGCATAGCTGTCTAATAAGTTCTCTAGCAAACAAGCCTAGTTTCTGATCTCTCAGTGATAGTTTTGTCTTGAGGGTTTAACGGTGGGCATTTGGTAACAATAGGTCCTTGAAGTAAGCCTGATATTAAAAAAAATCTGTGGGAGCAAAAGGGTAGGGAACACTCAAAATCCAGTTGAAAACAAAAAAACAAAACCAATCATACGGCCTCCAAGTTTCAGCCGATCTCAGAAACCTTTGACCTGTGACAGCTTTACTGCGTCTAGGTAGAACTGAAATTTCATTGTTTAAGGACCATTACCAGAACCTTTCTGCAAAGTTTGAACTTTTTGGAACCAAATTTGGTGAATCCTCACTTTCAATTAAATCAGCTATATGCTCTTCCTGAGATGTTCCCCAGCTGTAAGGATGTTTTTACTGACTGAATTAAAGACTCCTTACTCTCTCATGTTTTATTCATTTTAAAAAGAGGCACTTCTGAGATATTTACTAGTCTCTTATGATGTTAAATGGACTTGGACACAAAATCGCAGAAACCTACTGTATTAGTTCCTTGCTTGCCATTTTGGGCTTACAAGCCAAAGAAAAGGTTTGAATCAAACAGAGCAGATGATATTGTCGTCGTCTAGCAGCTAAAATGGTAAAAAAAAAAAGCCTTCAAGGGCTAAAGAGTATCTATAGAGGCATATTAGCAAGTAAACCTTTTTAGGTAGGATGTTTTGATGAGAAGAATTTAGGTTTACTCCTGATTAGGTCGGATTCTGCAAGGATATCGAAAAGTAAAACTAATAAAACTTTTTCCCTAACTTTTCACCTAGTTTAGTTGTCAGGGACCTAGCCAACAATCGGGTAGATGTCCTGAAAAAAGGAACTTAGGTGGAGCGGTTGGCCCGTATCGGTAAAAAACGAAAGGAAATTAAAACCTGTAAACTTGTAAGTTTTTATTTTTAATTATTTTTTCTAATCAGGCTGAAATGATGGAAATTGTGGACCATTAGGAATGCCAGATCTTAAAAGTCAAAGAGCCAAAGGGACGTCCGTGACCGGGGGGAAGTGAAAGAATTAGAAGATTTTAATGAAGATCATTATCTAGCTGATTTGATGGACCCCACCTTCTTTATTGTTGAATGCTTTGAAGATGGTGCCCCCTTATTTAGATTCAGGTAAATATCTTAATTAAGGTATTTTTACTTTTATTTTTCAGAATTTCTTAAGTTGTGAGCCAATAATTACAATGATACTTGCATTTTTCAGGTGAATCCGAATCACTATTCCCACTACTGCCGACTTTTTAAGAAGCCAGCTGTCATCCAAATTAAAAACTTTTGAGCGGCCTATAGTTCTAGCTTCTTGTAAAGTGATTTCTTGTTTCAAGCCTGCAGAAAAAAAGCCTTTTGAACTATATCACTTATTAGTATTTCGGCAGAATTATCATCGGTTTCGAGATGCTCAAGCACTTCATCAAGTAATCAGATTAAACTAATATGCACTTCGGCTGACTATACTCTAAAGCCTTACTTTTGAAAAAAAAAAGTGTTCATGTATGACGTCACATTCAAAAGGTAATTTAAAAACCAAATGAAATGAAAGTATTGTAATCCACGTTTTAAAACGCTGTGTAAACGGTGTTGTATTCAAACAGTATTTTCCATTAGAATAAAAATATGGCCCTTTTAAGCTTCCTTCAGGTGAAATATACCTTAAAATTTGAATAACAAAATTTAAGTATTCCGAGGGGGATCAGGGATGTTTAACAATGTCTAGGTGGGGGGCATGGCCCAAAATTGGTTGGGAGCCGAAAACCGAATTGGCTAGGATCAATGTTAGGCTTTTCAATATCCACCAAAAAAAACTCAAAATAAAACTTTCTTAAACCTTTGACGATATAGACAGTTTTCAATGGGTTGGGGCCATTGATGCGAACTTCTAAGATTCAAAAAAATATAAGACGTGCTTCTGACCATATAAAATAATTACGGTATTTTCCTATTTCAACAAGTAGATTTGAACTGATCTTCTAGCAGTATTGTTTAAATTTTATTAGATTTGTTGTTAAAACGGTAAATACTAATTCAAACAAGATCTAATTTCTATTTAAAACCTGGTCAAAAAACCTGTCTTTACTATCTTCTTTCAATCTTTAAAACACATTGATCGGCTTCGATGAAATTCCGATGATTTATATTGAATTTACAAAAAAGTTAATTCAACTACTAGCTTACCTCGTAATACTAACGTCTTCCATTTACAGCTGATTAAATTTCCCACAATAAAAATTTTGTTTAAAGACCTCGGCCTAGGCACACCTTGTTTACATGATTAAGTTTACTGAAACAGCAAGAAGTTTCTGAGAATGAATAAATTTGCAAAAATTAATTTACTATTTTTTTTCCTCTTTAGTTTCATTTCTTTCAAAACTTTTGAAAAAAAAACGTCAGTTGGCAATTTCTATTGAATATTTTTTCAGATATTAACCCTCACACCTGAAGAAGAAGATTATATCATCAGTTTTACCGAAGAAGTCCATTTTTGGTTTCAAAGGTACAAAAAGAGGGATCTTGTCGCTCAACAGTTGTTTGGACTTGTCTATCCTGGCTTATGATAGAAGATAACAGAAGGCGGAGATCATTGCATCGAAAGTGGATGGGCAATAGCAAAAGTTTGCCCAGTGTTGTCATATTTTGAGGTATTTCAAAAGATTATGGAAAAAACTGATAAAGAGAAAAAAGTCAAGTATGTGTATGAAACAATAAATCAACGCAATCTAGTGTTTATCCAGTAAGATCCCAAAACTAATTGTTAAACATGAATAATTTTTATTTTGTTTTAGGTTGATGAGCCTTATATTTTTGGTTTTTTAAATTGGGCCAAAAGATATGAGACTTACTTCAAACCAAAAAGGGGGAAAACGAGAAACTTTTTCACCTCTTTATATATATATACTATATATATATATCTATATATATATATAATATATATATATATATATATATATATATATATATATATCTATATATATATATATAAATATATATATATATATATCTAATTATATATATATATCTTATATAAATATATATTATATATATATATATATACATATATATATATCTATATATATATATATATATATATATATATATATATTATATATAATATATATATATATATCTATATAATATATATATATATATCTATATATATAATATATATATATTATATATATATCTATATCCTGCATCCACGTTTTCCTCTGGAATTTTTGTTTTCTTTGGTCTCCTCATTGCCTTCATCTTCTTGGATTTTAAAATTTTGATTTTAATGAATTGAACGTTAAACTCAAATCTAAGTGTTATTTGAAGTTTTTTTTTCAGTTCTACTAAGCGATAGAAGATTGTCAGTGCCATTACAAATTTACTTCCTACTATATCCATGTCTAACCGCGAAAGATTCTTTTTTTTTTTTTTTATTTTTGATGCGAAATTTTTACTTTCATTTTATAAATTTAAATTATTTATATTTTAAAACATGACTTTGGAAAGGTTGTATATAAAAGGTGATTTGGATTTTAGATTAAGTAAATGTATTACGGTAATTATTTGGCTTAAAAAAAAAAAAAAAAAAAAACAAAAAAACCAAAAAAAAAAAAAAAAAAAAAAAAAAAAAAAAACAAAAAAAAAAAAAAAAAAAAAAAAAAAAAAAAAAAAAAAAAAAAAAAAAAAAAAAAAAAAAAAAAAAAAAAAAAAACGTAAAAAAACTGTCTTTTCCTACTTATAGTAACTGAAATAAATGAGCACTTGAAACAGGTCTCGACACCTACTCTCATCCCATCCAGTTCAAAGTACCGATACCCCAACATAGCTGAAAGTTGATATTTTTGGAAGAGATGAAATGAATGATTGAAAATAGGTTCTATTTTCTGCGTACTGGCTGGACATACTTCTGTCCTTTTCAAATTGCTCCTTAAAATATTTTGTATCCTTTCGCAGCATTTTTTATTATTAAAATACCACAGAAAGAATGGGGAAATACTACTGCGGTTAATATACTAGATTAACAATATACTTGAATTCCACATCAAGGTACAGTCAAATTCCATATGTTTGGTGTTTTCAAACCACGAATTGTACCATTATTGCAAAAATCCTAATTATAATGAGGGTGTTATGTGGGGGGAGGGAGGGGGCTTATATGGCTAAAATTGTAATCTCAAAAAACTAAACTGTTGTTTTTCAACCCTGTCTTGTGCGTAGGCACCAAGAAAGTCTTGTAGTTAACTTAAGTTTAGTGAGTGCTTTTCAAAACCAGTTTAAGTAAACTTTCTGTTGGGTTGGTATTATCATTTTCTTGTTATTATTAAACAAATATTTTACAAAACATATAGAACAAAATTAATACTCCTTCTGGGCTGTCCAAAGGGGGAGTCTAGTACACATTGAGAAACAACAAATACAACCCTCATCCAAAATTGGAGTTAAACCCAAATTTGACTTAGTAAATCAAAGTAACAGTATTACCAGTAACATAGTACCATATTATTAAAATTTGTAATTAAATTATTAGCATCAAAAAGAGATTAAAGGAATTTAGGGTTATATCAATCCCATTTTTTGTTGCTTTTAATATTAGGTTTGTTTTCTAAAGCAAACACACAAGAACTTAATATCTTTTAATCCTTTTCTTTATTTAAATGTAGGACTTTGAAGATCTCCCGGCCCCCCTCCTTCTCCTAGTTGCATGTGTCCCGTCGATCTATAACATAACCTCTGTTAAGGAACTGGGGATCTATCTTTAACGACTATCAAGGATACTTTGAGTATTTTTTTTTTTGTTTTTTTCAGAAAAAGGCAAGCTGGCCATTCTCAATGTTTACTTAAAATCAGAAAATTGTTTTTATGGAAAGTGATCCCCAGGTATATCCTTAATCAGCTTTATTTAGATGACATTTGTGTGGATGGATTCAGGTTTTTTTTGTCAAGGAAGAAAAGATTAGGGGACTGCTGGCTGATGCTATTGGGAAAAGGTAAAAAGACTACTTCTATAAAAAACCAGTTCAGTTTTTGCTTTCCAAGGTAACCATGGCAAATTTACATTGAGGGCAAGGGGAGGGTTGATGCCGAAAAAAAAAAATGCAGAGAGGGGCCCTCAATAATAGCTCCAACTTAATCGTTATTAGAAGGATAATGTGGGTAGAATGTTATTCGGGCTTGATTGGTCTTTTCCCTCACTATGTCCATATAGGCCGAGTAAGAACGTTGGTGGTCCTAATTATAATGGGGGGGGGGGGCCTATAATAATCTTTTGGAAAGGTGGATCCTTGTTATAAGACTCGTAGCGTAATATCTTATGACGTGGGGTGCATGCCCCATCGGAGGTCTCGGAGGTTTTTACAGGGTCGAAAAATTGAGTTGGTTGCTAAGATTGAAAACTTGCATTTACAAAACAAAGACCGTTTGCTTCCCACCAGGATATAATACCAGTTCCAAAGCTTAATAAAAGTCATCTTCCTGAAAAGCAAAGACAGTCCATATTTCAAATACAAACGAAACATTAAATATTTATTTTATAATTTCTAACAAATATGTATTTACAATTCCTCTTTTTAAAGAGGGCCACGAAAATACGACATATGTGTAAGCATGAACACGCTCATCCTGATTACACGAAGGAAGAAGTATAGGATTATACCCCTAGAGGTTAACTGAAATTTAGAAATAGCTGTAAGTTCCGAGGTTAATAATAAGAACTAGTAAATAATTTTGGATGCGTCCTGGGTAGGACGTGTGCACCCTTCGACTGACTATACCTTACAACCTTTATTTTCAAAAAAAAAGACCTGTTTTTAAGTGAATGGGACCTCACATTTCATGTGCATTTAAAGGACCAAAAAAAATATAGTATTGCACTGATGACAAAAAAAAACATTGTATAAAAAAGGTGTTATTTCAAAAGGCAATATTTTTCTTTAGTGTAAAACATGCCCAGAGGATAACCCGAAAAATAGATATCAATTTAGTAGCATTTTAAGCATTCTTCCAAGTGTATACACCTAAAATTATGAGACTAACAAAATTTGAATATCACGATTTTAGGGGATTCCTAGGTGGGGCTTAAAATCGGTGGGGAACCACTGCTCTAGCAGAACCTTTATCGTGTTTGATCCGAATTTTTCAAACTGTATCAACTATATAAAAAACAGGCATTTTCTCTTGATGCATAATATCTTTGAAGAGCCTTCTATAGGCTGAACCGCTCTTCTATATCTGAATGAAATAAAAAACAAAACAAAAAAGTCTTCATACGAAGAGATACTCTAAAAATTCAAAATTGAACAGAAGTTATTCTGTATTTGAAGGGATGGGGCATCATCTTCTTCAATCTTTCCGCTCTATGCTTAAGTTTTATATTTATTTTTACTTTATTTATTTTATTCAATAAAGGAGGAAGCCATAGCTTTTCGCATCTATAGGACTTTAAAAATACTTATTATTCCAATTCAGTGTGGCCCTTGCTTTTCAGCGGTCGTTCCTAAAGACTCAGAACGAAAAGTAAAACTTTAGCGCAAAGAATGAGAGTTAAGGGGGCAGGTTCCCCTCTCAATATATGGAATAGTTTTTCTGCTTGTTTGATGTTTTAAGTTCATTCTTTACTTTCATATAAAGAACTTGTTTTTATCTAATTTCTGACTGTTTTTAGTATCATCCTAAAGAGTTACCTTTTTGTGTGAATTGGGCCCCCACCACCCTCCACTTTTAAAATCGTAATTTAATTTTTCCCCCCACTGCAATGGCTTCAAGAGAAAGAGCTCAGTGAGTCTTTTACTTTTCGAAAACGAAGTATAAAAAAGAAAAAAACAATATTTTTTATTTTATTAAAAAAATCGTAGTTCAGGTATTCCAAACAATATCAAAGCGTCTACTCTCAGTAGAGGCTCGGTGGCTCAGTACTTCTCGGTACTGGGCTCTTATCTCCCTTAAACTTTGGGGGACAAAAAATAGTTGATTATAAGAGTCCTTTAGCTCTCTTTTATTTTTTATTCATTTGCGGGTTAAAACCGTGCTTTGGATTTTATGCTTATACCTGATGTAACCTGGGTTCTTGTAAATATGACGGTGACAATAAAGCCAAGAAGTGGGGACACATCGCTGGTGTGCATATCCCCTTTTGATGCTTGAGTTACCCTTTTTTCTGAAGTTTTTTTCTCTGAAATTCCCTTATTCGTTTATCAGTCTAATCCTTTCATTGTGGACTACTAATTTTCGCTTCGATTTTTAACCTTTTAATTTGAAAGTCTTATCGCTTTTTAAACTTTTATTATAGTACGGTAGCTAACTACTTTATTTCAAATACATAAAAAAAAATCAAGAAATAGAAAACGCCCTTGTGGGCCTTGATATTGAAGAGAAAGAGTGTTCAGGGAGTGAATTTGGTCTGTTGTCCACTGCAACAAAAACCTGGTAACTAAGGCAGGTTTTTTTTACAAAATAGATAAATCTGCCTGTTTTTTAACATCATAGCAATGCTAACCGCTGCTTTTTGGTGGGTATTCCTAAACTTTTTTTATTTGGTTATTCTTCTGTAAAGTTTTTAATTTTTTCATTTTTTTTCAAGTTTTATTTTTTGTTTTATTGTTGATATTTCTTTTTTTTTATTAAAGCCCTGAAAACTATTTGCATTTTTAAACTTTTATCATTTATTTAAAGTAAATACTAGTAAATTAAAAAAAAACTTTTAATTTGCTACTTATTATGTTTAATATAAAACTTTTGTTTTTAGTGTGAAATACTAAAGTCTGACATGAACTTAGACCTTGATGAATTAGAATATGCCGCTAAGCATGTTGCCGCAGAAGAAGAAAGAGAAAATTGAAGAGATTGAGCAAAATATTTGAGAGTAAGATAACTATGGAAGACAGTGATGACATTTGATTCAGAAGACATCTCATCAAGCTCATTTTTTTTTTCCACGGATTCTGAAAGGGATTTAACGTTCAACGACTCAATCTGATAATGATTTTTTTTCAGTTTTTTTTTTTTTTTTTTGAACTTATTATAAATTTCTGTTTGTTATAAACTTTTACTTTCAGGATTAACTAAAATAATAGTTACCATTCCTGGATCAGTGTCACATGGCGATGTTTTCTCATTAGGTAGTTTTTTTCAAAACACATTTTCCAGCTTTGGTTACTATGGTCTGTGGTTCGCCTTTTACTAGGTTGCAAGCCATGTTCATGGTATTGATGATTTAATCTTGGTCCAAAAATTGCATTTTAATTTAATAATTCAGTTACTATGGGGGCTAGAATTCGTTCCTTACTATAACAATGTCCACCCTTGCATTATATGAACCCATAATTTTTTTTGTAAAGATTATATTTTTTATTAAAAAAAAAAAAAATTAATTACAAAAGGGACTATAGGTAGATATTCCTCTTAAAAATGAGGCATTAAAACAGCTCTCTATGAAGTTAGTGTCAGTGCCCTGCTGGCAGCAGAGAAAAAAAAATTATGGAAAAACATGCTCTTGATGCAAAATATCAATGTTACAGCCACTTTTCTTGCTTTTCAAGCCAATGAATTTTCCTTGTTTTTGGCTATTGTTTTAGTTACTATGGGGCATGTTCGTCTCTTACTAGGTTGCAGTTACCGCTGCAACCATGATGACACATGCAAAATTTCAAAAGAAAAGTAGCTTCTAAGGCTAAGGGGATTTAAAAAAATGTCCGAAGTACTGATAAATGAAAATAAAGAACAAAGAAATATGTGGTTAGAATACTTGCGGCAACGACAATTGCAACAATTCAAACAAAGAACAAAGAAGTATGTGATTAGAAGATACGTTGAAGCGAGAATCATAGGCAGCGCAACAGCTCGGCCTAAGTAAAAAGCGATGTGGGCACAATGTATTACTTGGTTTTATTTTGTTTTTAGACCTGGGCACTTCGTATAGAAGGAGTTGTTGTATAAACTTCAAAAGGGGCTCATTCGATTGAGAATTGAAAGTGATAGCGCCCTGTTTCATAGTTGAAAGTGATTGAAGTGTAACCAGGCCCCTCCCACGCCCATTATTTCCCCAAACACATCCAATCATAATTTTGAGATAGGTATTTTTTTCAGCGTAGTTGAAAGGTCCAGAAATTATGTCTTTTAGGATGATACTTCTTCCCCACAGACCTCAGGGCAAGGGTTGTAAGTTATGCTCTGGGGGGCATATAAGGTTTTTTATGGAAGGGTGGTCGTATAAACTTCGGAAGGGGCTCATTGGACTGGTAATAGCAAGTTCTATTGCCCTTTTTAAAAATAAAAGTTTTCGGAGGGCATCTACCTCCCCCCCCCACCCTACACGTCGTTTTTTCCCGAAATACATCAGATAGAAAATTTTAGATAGCCATTTGTTCAAAAAAAAATCAATTGACAAAAAGGTGATATTTGTACGGTACTACTCAACTACCAACACTACTACTGCTTCCACTACTACACACTACAATCACCGTACTACATTTAAAATATTGATGGGCAATTTGAACCAAATCAAAATATACTATGTGCATGCACATTGTCAAAAGAGCGTATCTCAAGAATGGATTTGAGTATTAAGTTGGAACTTTCAGAAAATACTAAAAGGGGAAGATCAATTGACTAAAAGGCAATATGTGTAGGCTACTGCCGCGGCTACTTTTACTACTATTACTACTACTGCTGCTACTTCAGCTGTTGCCTTTATTGCAACTACTTGTAAGGCTAAGAGCATTAAAATGAAATCACAAAAGTATATAAATATACAGGTTATCAAAAGGATATATCAGCAATGTCATAAAAATCGCTAATTGTATTAAGCTGAAACTTCCAGGACTTGATGAGAATAGCGTTCAAATCACCAAAAGGCAAAACATATAATGTCAACACTACCATTACAGTTACTCTGACTAATGACGCTAAGGGTATTAAAGTGAAACTTTTAGGGGAAGTTTCAATTATGAAAACACTATATGCATGTAGGTTTTTAAAAGGGTATATAAACTATATAAGTAATATCATAGACTGTGCCGGTCTATAATAGCTAGAAGTATCATTGACACTTTCAAAGGGGCTACTTCGATTCAAGATTAAAAGTTTTAGTGTGCTTTTAAGAGTAAAAAGAGATTAAGGGCAAGTAGCCCTCAAAAAAAACGCATACAAAATTTGTTTATATCCATTTTTGTTACGTTTTTACGAGTCAAACAAAAGTTTGTTGTTTTTTTTTTTTTTTGGGGGGGGGGGGGTTCAACTACTTCAATAGGAAAATATTTTTTTTTCGTTTTTAAGCTTGATATTCATGTTCAATCTAAGCATTACTCGCTTGAAGATCTATTTATTCATTTATATTATTACTTGTTGTATGTTTTTGCTATGATTGTTTATTTAATTTCTGTTCGTTTTGGGTTTCATTTATTCTTTAATAGTAATTTCTGGTCATTTTGAATTTGATTTTAAAAGGTATTTTTATCTGCTGAGCTTAAGTTTAAAATGGCCTTTACTTTTCTTTGAAAAACTTATTTTTCGTAAATTTTTTTTTTAAATTAATTTTTGTTCGTTTTTGATTGCAAAAAATTTCAAGTTTTTAAAAATTCCTTATTTCATAATCAAACTTTAAAGATAAATCAAATATACATCAAAGTAACAAAGCTGATATCAAAGTAACAATATCAAAGTGAAAAAATGGGTTTGTGTCAACCTCGGAGTTTTTTATTATCTGATGTTTGAAATATTTTTAACAAAATTACTATCTCAAAATTTTTATCGGATGTGTTTGGGGAAAAGGGGCGTGGAAGGACTAGATTAAGTTTCCGTCTCTTTTGACTCTTTAAAAGTGAACTAGAACTTTTTATTTTCAATCAAATGAGCCCTCTCTGAAGGATATACGAGTATCACTTCTATAAGAACCATATATATCCCCAGAGTATAACTTATAACGCCTATTCCTGGGCCCTGGGGGGTTATGTCGACCCTGGAGTTTTAATATCTGATGGTTGAACTATTTTTAACAAAACGGTCACCTTAAATTTTTATCGGATGGGTTTATCAATCCGATACGCCCAAAGGCGTGGATGGCGGGAGGGGCTAGTTGCCCTCTGATCTTTTTCCGCTCGGAGAAAATAAACTACAACTTTTAATTTCCATTCAAATGAACCCTCTCTGAAGTTTATACGAGCATACCTTCCATAAGAACCATATATGCCCCCAGATCAATGCTTACAACGCCTGCCCTGGCCCTGAGGGGGGGGGGGGTTGTCGACACAGGAGTTTTTCTTACCTGATCTTTGAACAATTTTAACGAAATGACCATACGCAAAGGAGTTTTTGTTATATGATCTTTGAACTATTTTTAACAAAATGGCTACCTCAAAGTTTTTATCAGATGTATTTGGGGATAAAGGGCTTGCGTGGGGGGGGGGGGGCAGTTGCCCTCTGATCACTTTTGACTCTTAAAAAGGGGCGCTAGAACTCTCGATTTCCAATCGAATGAGCCCCTTTGAAGTTTATACGACGATCCCTTCTATATGAAGTGCCTCTGGGAGGAAAAAAAAATGGAGTCTGGGGGGGGGGGGGGGAGGCTCGCTGCCCTCCAATCATTTTTGACTCTTAAAAAAGTGAATTACAACTATCAATTTCTAATCAAATGAGCCCTCTAGGAATTTTATACGAGCAGCCCTTCCATAACAACCATATATGCCCCCATGGCATAACTTACAACGCCTACCTCCGGGCCCTGGGGGGCTTTGTAGACACCGGAGTTTTTTTTTATCAGAACTTTGAACTATTTTTAACAAAGTATCTATCTCAAAATTTTTATCTGATGCATTTAGGGCGTGGAAGGGGGGTGGCTAGTTGCCCTCCGATCTCTTTTGACTCTTAAAAAGTGAACAAGAACTTTCAATTTCTATTCAAATGAGCCCTCTCCGAAGTTCATACGAGCATCCCTTCCATTTGAACTATATATGCCCCTAGAGCATTACTCATAAAGCCTGTCTCCGAGCCCTGGGGCGGGTTCCGTCGACACAGGAATTTTTCTTATCTGACCTTTGAACTATGTTTAATGAAATGGCTATTATGAAAATTTTATCGGATGAGCTTAGGGAAAAAAGGGTGTGGGGGGTTAAAGAGAAGGGTGTGTGTGGGGGGGGGGGGGGGTAGCAATTTTGTTCAGCGTAGTTGAAAGGTCCTGTAATTATGTCTTTGAAGATCACAACCCCCCCCAGAGCCATCAGAGCAAAGGTTGTAAGTTATGCCCGGGGGCATATAAGATTCATATGGAAAGCTTGGTCGTATGAACATCGGATGGGGCTGATTCACTTGGAAATCAGAAGTCCTAGTGTTATTTTTAATATTCTAAAGTGGTAGGAGCGTAACTACCCCTCCCCGCATATTCTTTTCCTCAAATTCATCCGATTGAAATTTGGAGATAGCCATTTTGTTCAATATAGTCTAGAGACTATTTAAAAGGCCTTCGAGGTTGAAAATCCCCTCAGAACCCGGGGACAAGGGTTGTAAGTTATGCCCCGAAGGCGTATAATGTTCTTATGGAATGGACGGTTGTATAAACTTTGGATGGGCTCATTTGATTGGAAATCGGAAGTTATAGAGTGTTTTTTTTTAAGAGTCAAAAGTGAATCAAGGGCAACCAGCCCCTCCTATGACGATCGGTTGCCAAAACAAACATCAAATAAAAATTTAGAGACGTCTACTCTCTTCAGCATTGTTGAAAGATCCTGTAATTACGCCTTTGGGGACGTCGACCCCCTCACAGTCCCCCACAACAAGGGCTGTAAGTTGGACGATTCGTTCACTGTTTACATATAGTATATATTATTGAGAAAGGTATGCGAGTTTGACTTTTATTTTCCAAAACGACTTTATTTTCCAAAGTTTATTTCGGTGAGCCTTTCAGAGAAGTTGGACGAAGTGTTGAATTAAATCAAAACGTGTTATGTGTATACGGGCTGTCAAAAGGGAGTAACTCAGGAATACCTGAGTATATATTAATTTGGAAGTTTCAGGAAATGGTAAGGGAGATCATCAATTGACCAAAAAGGTGATATTTGTACTGTATTACTACAACTACCAACGCTACTACTGCTTCCATAATCACCGTACTACATTTAAAATATTGATGGGCAATTTGAACCAAATCAAAATATACTATGTGCATGCACATTGTCAAAAGAGCGTATCTCAAGAATGGATTTGAGTATTAAGTTGGAACTTTCAGAAAATACTAAAAGGGGAAGATCAATTGACTAAAAGGCAATATGTGTAGGCTACTGCCGCGGCTACTTTTACTACTATTACTACTACTGCTGCTACTTCAGCTGTTACCTTTATTGCAACTACTTGTAAGGCTAAGAGCATTAAAATGAAAATCACAAAAGTATATAAATATACAGGTTATCAAAAGGATATATCAGCAATGTCATAAAAATCGCTAATTGTATTAAGCTGAAACTTCCAGGACTTGATGAGAATAGCGTTCAAATCACCAAAAGGCAAAACATATAATATCAACACTACCATTACAGTTACTCTGACTAATGACGCTAAGGGTATTAAAGTGAAACTTTTAGGGGAAGTTTCAATTATGAAAACACTATATGCATGTAGGTTTTTAAAAGGGTATATATATAAGTAATATCATAGACTGTGCCGGTCTATAATAGCTAGAAGTATCATTGACACTTTCAAAGGGGCTACTTCGATTCAAGATTAAAAGTTTTAGTGTGCTTTTTAAGAGTAAAAAGAGATTAAGGGCAAGTAGCCCTCAAAAAACGCATACAAAATTTGTTTATATCCATTTTTGTTACGTTTTTACGAGTCAAACAAAAGTTTTTTTCGGGGGGGGGGGGGGGGGGGGGGGGGGGGGGGGGGGTTCAACCCCCCCCCCCCCCCCCCCCCCCTAAGGCCCCCCGTCCCACCCCTCTCTGGGCACGGCTTTGCCAATAAGAATCCTCAATAATAGATCCACAACGACTGGGGGTATTTTGAAACTTTTGGGGTTACCAGGGGCGAACCTACAACATTTTCATTAGGGGGGGGGGGCAAGAGGAGTCTACTTTCGGATACTGAAGGAGCGTGGGCTTTATAATAATTTTTTCTTCATATCACTGGGAGAGCAATAGCCCCTCCCCCTCCTTCCTTGCCCCTCCCTAACGACGCCCCTGGGGACTACTGCTATTACTACTTCTCCTCTTTCAATTTAAATCAACCAAAAGAGTGTAGGTGTATTCAGGTTTTCAAAGAGCATAGACAGTATTTTTTTGGAAATGATATGAAGTATTATTTTTCAGGTCAAGTTGAGGAGGTATAAACTTAAATTAGACAATACTATTTGTGTCAGGATTAAAAATTGGTGAAAAGTTTCTCCAACATACAAATAGCAAGCCAAACTATGGATTCTTATAGAAAAGTAATTAAAAAAAACACTTTCCGAAAAAATAAGTTTTTCAAAAAAAAGTAAAGGCCATTCTATACTTAAGCTCTGCAGATACAAATACCTGTTGAAATTCAAACTCAAAACGACCAGAAATTACTATTAAAGAATAAATGAAACCCAAAACGAACAGAAATTAAGTAAGCAATCAGAGGCAACACTATAGCGTTGCCTATAGTAAAGGCCATACGGCTCCAATGTTTTATTGTTATTATTATTATGTGAAAAACAAATTTATGACAAATATTTTCTTTTGTACTTAACATTGAAAATAAACATTAAAATTATAGTAACATTTGCAACTGATGAGCTCTCAGCAATTAATATCATTATACATCAAATATTCAGTTTAATTTATTAGCTCTTTTTAAAGTTGTTAAAGACGAATATAGTTTCCCTACAAACAAGTGTTTGGATACTGCCTCCTTTCCTACCTGTAAATAAAAACCAAAAGCCTTCTGCGTCATTGGCGCTTAACTGAAAACGGATTATATTACAAATATTTTCTTTTCCTGTTCTTACAATATTGAAAATAAAAATACAATAAACGGTGAAATAAATTCTTGAGCTCATTGATCTTTCAGTAATTAATATCATTATACATATAATATTCAATTTGATGTTGTTTATACTTTCCAAGACTGTTCAAAACGCATGTAGTTTTCAGTAAAGTGCCAATGACGCAGTAGGTCTTAGACTTTTGCAGTGAGAGAAGGAGGTCATACCAAAACTCTTGTTTGTAGTGATTTTTTTTCGTTTCAAGCTTGATTTGCATATTCAATTTAAGTTTCATTCGTTTTAAGATTTATTTATTAATTTACATTAATATCTATTGTATGTTTGTTTGCATGGATTGTTTATTTAGTTTCTGTTCGTTTTTAGTTTCATTTATACTTCAATAGGAAAATATTTTTTTTCGTTTTAAGCTTGATATTCATGTTCAATCTAAGTATTACTCGCTTGAAGATCTATTTATTCATTTATATTATTACTTGTTTGTATGTTTTTGCTATGATTGTTTATTTAATTTCTGTTCGTTTTGGGTTTCATTTATTCTTTAATAGTAATTTCTGGTCATTTTGAATTTGAATTTTAAAAGGTATTTGTATCTGCTGAGCTTAAGTTTAAAATGGCCTTTACTTTTCTTTGAAAAACTTATTTTTCGTAAATTTTTTTTTAAATCAGTTTTTGTTCGTTTTTGATTGCAAAAAATTTCAAGTTTTTAAAAATTCCTTATTTCATAATCAAACTTTAAAAAATAAATCAAATATACATCAAAGTAACAAAGCTGATATCAAAGTAACAATATTAAAGTGAAAAAATGGGTTTGTGTCAACCTCGGAGTTTTTATTATCTGATGTTTGAAATATTTTTAACAAAATTGCTATCTCAAAATTTTTATCGGATGTATTTGGGGAAAAGGGACGTGGAAGGACAGTATTGAGCTTCGGTCTCTTTTGATTTTTTAAACGTGAACTAGAACTTTCTATTTTCAATCAAATGAGCCCTCTCTGAAGTTTATACGAGTATCACTTCTATAAGAACCATATATATCCCCAGAGTATAACTTATAACGCCTATTCCTGGTCCCTGGGGGGTTATGTCGACCCTGGAGTTTTAATATCTGATGGTTGAACTATTTTTAACAAAACTGTCACCTGAAATTTTTATCGGATGGGTTTATCCATCCGATACGCCCAAAGGCGTGGAGGGCGGGAGGGGTTAGTTGTCTCTGATCTTTTTCCGCTATGAGAAAATGAACTACAACTTTTTAGTTTCCATTCAAATGAACCCTCTCTGAAGTTTATACGAGCATTCCTTCCTTAAGAACCATATATGCCCCCAGAGCAATGATTACAACGCTTGCCCGGGCCCTGAGAGGGGGGTATCGACACAGGAGTTTTTCTTATCTGATCTTTGAGCTATTTTTAACGAAATGACCATACGCAAAGAATTTTTGTTTTATATGATCTTTGAACTATTTTTAACAAAATGGCTACCTCAAATTTTTTATCAGATGTATTTGGGGATAAAGAGCTTGCGTGGGGGGGGGGGGGAGTTGCCCTCTGATCAATTTTGGCTCTTAAAAAGGGCGCTAGAACTCTCGATTTCCAATCGAATAAGCCCCCTTTGAAGTTTATACGATGATCCCCTTCTATATGAAGAGTCTGGGGGGAGGCTAGCTGCCCTCCAATCACTTTTGACTCTTAAAAAGTGAATTACAGCTATCAATTTCCAAGCCCTCTAGGAATTTTTATACGAGCAGCCCTTCCATAGCAACCATATATGCCCCCAGAGCATATACTACAACGCCTACCCCCAGGCCCTTGGGGGCTGTGTAGACACCGGATTTTTTTTTATCAGAACTTTAAACTATTTTTAACAAAATATCTATCTCAAATTTTTTATCTGATGCATTTAGGGCGTGGAGGGGGGGGGGGGGCTTGTTGCCCTCCGATCTCATTTGACTCTTAAAAAGTGAACAAGAACTTTCAATTTCAAATCAAATGAGCCCTATCCAAAATTTATACGAGCATCCCTTCCATAAGAACTATATATGCCCCTAGAGCATTACTCATAAAGCCTGTCTCCGAGCCCTGTTGGGTTCCGTCGACACAGGAATTTTTCTTATCTGACCTTTGAACTATTTTTAATGAAATGGCTATTATGAAAATTTTATCGGATAGGCTTAGGGAAAAAAGGGTGTGGGGGGGGGCTAGTTGCTGTCTTATATCTTTTGACTCTTAAAATTGAACTAGAACTTTCAATTTCCAATCAAATGAGCCCCCTCTGAAGTTTATACGAGCACCCCTTTCATAAGAACCATATACGCCCCAGGACAACACTTACAATGCCTATCCTCAGGGCTTTGGGGGGTGTTTTTGTTATCTAATTTCTGAACAATTTAAAAAACGCTGGCTATCTCAAATTTTGTAGCGGACGGTTTGGGGAAAAAAAGAGCGTGGGGGAAGGGGGCTAGTTTAACTCTCTTAACTCTAAAAAGTGAACTAGAACTTTCAATCTCCAATCAAATGAGCACTCTATGAAGTTATACGAGCATTCCTTTCATAAGAACCTTAGGGCATGACTTAGAACGCCATCCCCTGTGTCCTTGGGGGTTGTATTGACACCGGAGTTTTTCTTATCTGACATTTGAACTTTTTTTTAACAAGATGCCTATCTCAAAATTTTTTGGGATAGAAAAACCCTTTTTCAAAAGGGTTTTGAAAAAGAGGGCGTGGTGGGGGGGGATAGCTTCCCTCGGATCTCTTTTGACTATTAAAAAGGGAGCTGGAACTTTCAGTATCCAATAAAATGAGCCTTGTCTGAAGTTTATACGAGCATCCCTTCCATAAGACCCATATATTCCCCCAGGGCATAACTTACAACGCCTGCCCCCTGGCCCTGGTGGGTTGTGTCAACACCGGAATATTTGTTATATGATATTTGAACTATTTTTAACAAAATAGCTATCTTAAAATTTTTATTGAATGCATTTTGGAAAATAGAGTTTAGGGGGGGGGAAAGCTGAATACCCTCCAATATCTTTTGACGCTAAAAAAAAAAGTGGACTAGAACTTTCAATTTCCAACCAAATGAGCCCTCTCTGAAATTTATACGACTATGTTGTCTATACAAAACCTTGTATGCCCCAAGGGCATAGCTTACAACCCTTGCCCTGATGGCTGTGGGGGAGTTGTCATCCTCAAAGGCCTAATTTCCGGAACTTTAAACTACGTTTAATAAAATGGCTGTCTCAAAATTTTGATTGGATGTGTTTGGGGAAAAGGTGGGCGTGAGAGGGGGGTTAGTTGCCCTCACATCACTTTTGACTATTAAAAAGGGCACTAGCCCTTTGAAATTCCAATCGAATGAGCCTTTTTGAAGTTTCTAAGACACCGCCTTCTATAAAAAAATCTTATATGCCCCCAGGGTATAACTTAAAACCCTTGTCTTGAGGGTTGTGGGGGAGTGTCCTCCTCAAAAACATATTTTCTATCTGAAAATCAACTACGCTGAACAAAATGGCTATCTCAAAATTTTGATTGGATGTGTTTGGGGGAATGATGGGCGTGGAGACGGGGGGCTAGTTGCCCTCCAATCACCTTCGACTATTAAAAGGACACTAGCCCTTTGAATTTCTATTCGAATGAGCCTTTTTTTGAAGTAGTTACGACAACGCCTTCTATAAAAAACCTTATATGCCCCCAGCGCATGACTTAAAACCCTTGCCCTGAGGGTTGTGGGGGAGTATCCTATTCGAAAACATATTTTCTATCTGGAAATCAACTACGCTGAACAAAATTGCTATCTAAAAAAAAATTTGATTGGATGTGTTTGGGGAAATATTGGGCGTGGGGGGGGGGCTAGTTGCCCTCCAATCACTTTCAACTATTAAAAAGGGCAATAGCCCTTTAAATTTCCAATCAAATGAGCCTGTTTTGCAGTTTCTACGACAACGCCTTCTATAAAAACCTTATATGTCCCCAGGGCATAACTGAAAAACCTTGCCCTGAGGGTTGTTGGGAGTTTCCTTCTCAAAAAACATATTCGCTATCTGAAATCAAGTACGCTGAACAAAATTGCTATCTCAAAATTTTGATTGGATGTCTTTGGGGAAATGTTGGGCGTGGCGGGGGGGGGGGGCTAGTTGCCCTCCCATCACTTTCGACTATTAAAAAGGGCACTATCCGTTTGAATTTTCAATCGAACGAGCCTTTTTGAAGCTTCTACGACAACGCCATCTATAAAAACCTTATATGCCCCCAGGGCATAACTTAAAACCCTTGCCCTGAGGGTTGGGGGGGGGGGAGTGTCCTTCTCAAAAACATATTTTCTATCTGTAAATCCACTATGCTGAACAAAATTTTTATCTCAAAATTTTGATTGGATGTGTTTGGGGAAATGTGGGCGTGGGGGGGGGGAGGCTAGTTGCCCTCCAATCACTTTCAACTATTAAAAAAGGCACTAGCCCTTTGAATTTCCGATCAAATGAGCCTGTTTTGAAGTTTATACGACAACGCCTTCTATAAACACCTTATATGCCCCCAGGGCAAAACTTAAAACCCTTGCCCTGAGGGTTGTGGGGGAGTGTCCTTCTCAAAAACATATTCTCTATCTGGAAATCAACTACTCTGAAAAAAAATTGCTATCTCAAAATTTTGATTGGATGTGTTTGGGGAAATGTTGGGCTTGGGTGGGGGCTAGTTGCCCTCCAATCCCTTTTGACTATTAAAAAGGGCACTAGCCCTTTGAATTTCCAATCGAATGAGCCTTTTTTTGAAGTTTTCTTCTTCAACCGCCTTCTGTAAAAACTGTATATGCCCCAGGGTATAACTTAAAACCCTTGCCTTGAGGGTTTGGGGGGAGTGTCCTCCTCAAAAACATATTTTCTATCTGAAAATCAACTACGCTGAACAAAATGGCTATCTCAAAATTTTGATTGGATGTGTTTGGGGGAATGATTTGCGTGGAGAGGGGGGGCTAGTTGCCCTCCAATCACCTTCGACTATTAAAAGGGCACTAGCCCTTTGAATTTCTATTCGAATGAGCCTTTTTTGAAGTAGTTACGACAACGCCTTCTATAAAAACCTTATATGCCCCCAGCGCATGACTTAAAAACCCTTGCCCTGAGGGTTGTGGGGGAGTATCCTATTCGAAAACATATTTTCTATCTGGAAATCAACTACGCTGAACAAAATTGCTATCTAAAAATTTTGATTGGATGTCTTTGGGGAAATGTTGGGCGTGGGGGGGGGGGGGGCTAGTTGCCCTCCCATCACTTTCAACTATTAAAAAGGGCACTATCCGTTTGAATTTTCAATCGAACGAGCCTTTTTGAAGCTTCTACGACAACGCCATCTATAAAAACCTTATATGCCCCCAGGGCATAACTTAAAACCCTTGCCCTGAGGGTTGGGGGGGGGAGTGTCCTTCTCAAAAACATATTTTCTATCTGTAAATCCACTATGCTGAACAAAATTTTTATCTCAAAATTTTGATTGGATGTGTTTGGGGGAAATGTTGGGCGTGGGGGGGGAGGCTAGTTGCCCTCCAATCACTTTCAACTATTAAAAAGGGCACTAGCCCTTTGAATTTCCGATCAAATGAGCCTGTTTTGAAGTTTATACGACAACGCCTTCTATAAAAACCTTATATGCCCCCAGGGCAAAACTTAAAACCCTTGCCCTGAGGGTTGTGGGGGAGTGTCCTTCTCAAAAACATATTCTCTATCTGAAAATCAACTACTCTGAAAAAATTGCTATCTCAAAATTTTGATTGGATGTGTTTTGTCGAAATGTTGGGCTTGGGTGGGGGCTAGTTGCCCTCCAATCCCTTTTGACTATTAAAAAGGGCACTAGCCCTTTGAATTTCCAATCGAATGAGCCTTTTTTGAAGTTTTCTTCTTCAACCGCCTTCTGTAAAAAACTGTATATACCCCCAGGGTATAACTTAAAACCCTTGCCTTGATGGTTTGGGGGGAGTGTCCTCCTCAAAAACATATTTTCTATCTGAAAATCAACTACGCTGAACAAAATGGCTATCTCAAAATTTTGATTGGATATGTTTGGGGGAATGATGGGCGTGGGGAGGGGGGGCTAGTTGCCCTCCAATCACTTTCAACTATTAAAAGGGCACTAGCCCTTTGAATTTCTATTCGAATGAGCCTTTTTTGAAGTTTCTACGACAACGCCTTCTATAAAAACCTTATATGCCCCCAGCGCATGACTTAAAACCCTTGCCCTGTGGGTTGTGGGGGTTTTCCTCCTCAAAAAACACATTTTATATCTGGAAATCAACTATGCTGAACAAAATGGCTATCTCAAAATTTTGATTGGATGTGTGTTAGGGGGAATATTGAGCATGGGGAGAAAGGCTAGTTGCCCTCCAATCACTTTCGACTATTAAAAAGGGCACTATCCCTTTGAATTTCCAATCGAACGAGCCTTTTTTGAAGTTTCTGCGACAACGTCTTCTATAAAAACCTTATATGTCCCCAGGGCATAACTGAAAACCCTTGCCCTGAGTTTTTGTGGGGGAGTTTCCTCCTCAAAAATATATTTTCTATGTGGAAATCAACTACGCTGAACAGAATGGCTATCTCAAAATTTTGATTGGATGTGTTTGGAGGAATGATAGGCGTGGGGGGGGGGGGGGCTAGTTGCCCTCCAATCATTTTCGACTATTAAAAAGGGCACTACCCTTTGAATTTCCGATCGAACGAGCCTTTTTTGAAGTTTCTACGACAACGCCTTCTATAAAAACCTTATATGCCCCCAGGGCATAACTTAAAACCCTTGCCCTGAGGGTTGTGGGGGAGTGTCCTTCTCAAAAACATATTCTCTATCTGGAAATCAACTACGCTGAAACAAAATTGCTGTCTCAAAATTTTTAGTGGATGTGTTTGGGGAAATGTTGGGCGAGGGGGGGGGGGGCTCTAGTTGCCCTCCAATCACTTTCTACTATTAAAAAGGGCACTAGCCCTTTGAGTTTCCAATGAAATGAGCATTTTTTGAAGTTTCTACGACAACACTTTCTATAAAAACCTTATATGTCCCTAGGGTATAACTTAAAACCCTTGCCTTGAGGGTTTCGGGGGAGTGTCCTCCTCAAAAACATATTTTCTATCTGAAAATCAACTACGCTGAACAAAATGGCTATCTCAAAATTTTGATTGGATGTGTTTGGGGGAATGATGAGCGTGGGGGGAGGGGGGGGTTTAGTTGCCCTCCAATCATTTTCGACCATTAAAAGGGCACTAGCCCTTTTTGAATTTCTATTTGAATGAGCCTCTTTTGAAGTTTTCTACGACAACACCTTCTATAAAAACCTTATATGCCCCCAGCGCATGACTTAAAACCCTTGCCCTGAGGGTTGTGGGGGCGTTCGTTCCATTTTCTATTTGGAAATCAACTACGCTGAACAAAATGGCTATCTCAAAATTTTGATTGTATGTGTTTGGGGGAATAATGAGCGTGGGGGGGTCTAGTTGCCCTCCAATTACTTTTGACTATTAAAAAGGGCACTATCTGTTTGAATTTTCAATCGAACGAGCCTTTTTGAAGCTTCTACGACAACCCCATCTATAAAAACCCTATATGCCCCCAGGGCATAGCATATAAAACCCTTGCCCTGAGGATTGGGAGGAGTGTCCTTCTCAAAAACATATTTTCTATCTGTAAATCCACTATGCTGAACAAAATTGTTATCTCAAAATTTTGATTGAATGTGCTTGGGGAAATGTTAGGCGTGAGGGGGGGGGGGGACTAGTTGCCCTCCAATCACTTTCAACTATTAAAAAGGGCACTAGCTCTTTGAATTTCCAATCAAATGAGCCTGTTTTCAAGTTTTTCTACGACAACGCCTTTTTAATACCTTATATGCCCCCAGGGCATAACTTAAAACCCTTGCCCTGAGGGTTGTGGGGGAGTGTCCTTCTCCAAAATATATTTTCCATCTGGAAATCAAGTACGCTGAACAAAATGGCTATCTCAAAAATTTGATTGAATGTGTTTGGGGGAATGACAGGCGTGGGGGGCTAGATGCCCTCCAATCATTTTCGACTATGAAAAAGGGCACTAGCCCTTCGAATTTCCGATCAAATGAGCCTGTTTTGAAGTTTATACGACAACGCCTTCTATAAAAACCTTATATGCCCCGAGGGCATAACTTAAAACCCTTGCTCTGAGGGTTGTGGTGGAGTATCCTTCTCAAAAATTATTCTGTATCTGGAAATCAACTACACTGAACAAAATTGCTATCTCAAAATTTTGATTGGATGTGTTTGGGGAAATGCTGGGTGTGGGGGGGGGGGATAGTTGCCTTCCAATGACTGGACTATTAAAAAGGGCACTAGTCCTTTGAATTTCCAATCAAATGAGCCTGTTTTGAAGTTTCTACGACAACGCCTTCTATAAAAACCTTTAATGCCCCCAGGGAATAACTTACAACCCTTGCCCTGAGGGCTGTGGGGGAGTTTCCTCCTCAAAAACATTATTTCTACCTTGAAATCCACAACACTGAACAAAATGGCTATCTAAATATTTTGATTGGATGTGTTTGGGGGAAAGGTGTGCTAGAGAGGGGGGCTAGTTGCTCTCAAAAAACTTTCGACTCTTAAAAAGGGCACTATACCTTTGAATTTCAAATCGCATGAGCCCTTTTTCAAGTATCTACGACAAAAATTTCAATAAAAGCTTATATGTCCCCATGGCATAACTTATAACCCTTGCCCTGAAGACTGAGGGGGGAGTGTCCTTCTCAAAGGTATATTTTCCTGAAGGGGGCTTTTAGGGGGCTGTGATCCTCAAAGACCTAATTTACAGAACTTAAAACTACGTTGAATAAAATAGCTATCTAAAAATTTCGATTGGATGTGTTTGGGGAAAAGGTGGGCGAGAGAGGGGGGCTAGTTGCCCTCAAATTCCTTTCGACTATTAAAAAGGGCACTAAACCTTTGAATTTCAATTCGAATGAGCCCTTTTTCAAGTTTCTACGATACAAATTTAAATAAAAAACTTATTTGTCCCCAGGGCAAAACTTATAACCCTTGCCCTGAAGACTGTGGGGGGAGTGTCTTTCTCAAAGGTATAATTTCCTGAACTTTAACTGCGTGAAACAAAATGGCTATCTCAAAATTTTGATTGGATGTGTTTGGGGAAATGGTGGACGTGAAAGGGTGTTAGTTGCCTTCCAATTAAAAAGGGCACTGGCCATTTCAATAACTAATCGAATGAGCCCTTTTTGAAGTTTCTACGACAACGCGTTCTTTAAAAACTTTATATGACCCAAGGGCATAACTTACAACCCTTGTCCTGATGACTGTGAGGGGGCTGTCATCCCCGAAGACCGAATTTACAGCTTAAAACTACGTTGAATAAACTGGCTATCTCAAAATTTTGATTGGATGTGCTGGGGAAAAGGTGGGCGTCAGAGGGTGGCTAGTTGCCCTCCAATCACTTTCAACTATTAAAAAGGGCACTAGCTCTTTGAATTTCCAATCGAGTGAGCCTTTTTTGAAGTTTCTACGACAACGCCTTCTATAAAAACCTTATATGCCCCCAAGGCATAACTTAAAACACCCTTACCCCGAGGGTTGTGGGGGAGTGTCCTCCTCAAAAACATATTTGCCATCTGGAAATCAACTACGCTGAACAAAATGGTGATATCAAAACTTTGATTGGATGTGTTTTGGGGGAATGATGGGCGGGGGGGGGGCTAGTTGCCCTCCAATCACTTTCGACTATAAAAAAGGGCACTAGCCGCTCCAATTTCCAATCGAATGAGCCCTTTTTGAAGTTTCTACGACAACTTCTTCGATACTAAGTGCCCGGGTATGGAGAAAAAAAAACAACAAAACAACACATTGAGCCCACATCGTTTCTTTACTAAGGCAGCGCTAGCGCGCTGCCTATGATTATTATATTATATTCCCAGAGGCACTTCATATGGAAGGGATCGTCGTAGAAACTTCAAAGGGGGCTCATTCAATTGGAAATTGAGAGTTCTACTGCCCTTTTTAATAGTAGAAAGTGATTTGAGGGCAACTAGCCCCCCCCCCCCCCACGTCCATCATTCCCCAAACACATCCAATCAAAATTTGAGATAGCCATTTTGTTCAGCGTAGTGGATTTCCAGATGGAAAATATGTTTTGAGGAAGACACTCCTCCCCACAACTCTAAGGGCAAGGGTTTTAAGTTATGCCCTGGGGGCTTATATGGTTTTATAGATGGTGTTGTTGTAGAAACTTCAAAACAGGCTCATTCAATGTGAATTTCAAAGGGCTAGTGTCCATTTTAATAGTCGAAACTGATTGGAGGGCAACTAGCCCCCCCCCCCCACGCCCATCATTTCCCCAAACACATCCAAACAAAATTTTGAGATAGCCATTTTGTTCAGCGTAGTTGGTTTTTTTCGATATCAAATACGTTTTTGAGGAGGACACTCCCCCACAAGCCCTTAGGGCAAGGGTTTTAAGTTATGCCCTGGGGGCATATAAGGTTTTTATAGAAGGCGTTGTCTTAGAAACTTCAAAAAAGGCTCATTCAGTTGGAAATTCAAAGGGTGCAGTTTTTAATAGTTGAAAGTGATTGGAGGGCAACACTAGACCCCCCCCCCACGCTCATCATTCCCCCAAACACATATAATCAAAATTTTTTACATTGCCATTTTGTTCAGCGTAGATGATTTC
Organism: Artemia sinica; assembly: GCA_027921565.1. Classification (NCBI taxonomy): domain Eukaryota; kingdom Metazoa; phylum Arthropoda; class Branchiopoda; order Anostraca; family Artemiidae; genus Artemia; species Artemia sinica. The sequence continues at coordinate 22,712,154 of CM051260.1, forward strand.
CAGATATAAAAATATATTTTCAAGGAGGACACACCCCACACAACCCTTAAGGCAATGGTTTTAAGTTATACCCTGGGGGCATATAAGGTTTTTATAGAAGGCATTGTCGCAGAAACTTCAAAAAAGACTCATTCGATTAGAAATTCAAAGGGCTAGTGCCCCTTTTTAATAGTCGAAAGTGATTTGAGGGCAACTAACCCTCCTCTCACGCCGATCTTTTCCCCAAACACATAAAAAAAAAATTTGAGACAACCATTTTATTAAATATAGTTTTAAGTTCCTTATGAAATGAGTTTAAATCATTATCGTGATATTGACCACCTCCTGATTTCGTTCTCTGCTTCACTAGTCGCTTTCCGTTCTACTAGACCATTTACACAAAGTACTAAATGGTTTTACAGGAATAACTGGAGTAGAGCTAATTTTGCACTTTATATTACTACGCTGTCCGTGTTATTGGGTTCTATAAAAGTTCTTTACCATTTGCTTCAAGTTACTGACCGTTTCTCAAACGATAAGCAGTCTCTAAATGATTATTATGATAAAATAATTTGGTGCTTAAAACAAGCAGAGGCGACTGCTGTTCCTCTAGAAAAGATTAAAGTTAAAACTAGAAAACCAGAATGGGTTTTGGGCCCAGAATTAAAAGTTGTAAAGAATAAAGCTAAGTTTTGACTACGAATATGGGTGTCTTGTGGTCGGCCAAATCGAGGAGTTGTCTTTGATCTGAAGCAAAGTACCAAGCGTGCTTATAAAAAACGTTTACGGAAGTCTAGGGTATCTGGTTTCGATTTACCTGCGTCGAAAAAGGAGTGGTCTCATGTTCTGAACTCTCATGTTCTGAACTCGGATAAGCTCGGATTAGTAGTGAGTTTTCTGAAAGTCCTATAGCAGTTCATACTTGGGTGTCGTATTATAATGATATTTTCGGCAAGGTGAACCGGGAAGTTGAAAAGCTTTTTAGTAATCTTCTTGAGTCGTGTTTGCCTAATCGTATTTCTCAGCGTAATGTATTACCAGTTTCTACTGTTGGAATTGGTCAAGCTATTAAGCACATGCAATCTAGCTCTGTTGATCAAGACGGAATTTCTTCTTATCATCTAAAAATAGTCTGCCCAACTTTGATAGATCACCTTCAACTACTGTTTCAGATGTGTTTATCTACTTCTATGGTTCCCGACAGTTTTCTCTTTGGCACAGTCACCTCGGTTTTGAAGCGTGGAAAAACTTCGTCAGGGTGTAGCTCTTATCGACCAGTTACTGTTTCGTGCAATCTCAGCAAAATTTTTTAATATATTCTTCTCCCTTTCATTTCAGAAAGTGTTAATTTTGGTGAAAACCAGTTTGGCTTTCAAAAAAGGGCTGGGATGTCAGCACGCCCATCGTGTTCTAGCTTCCATCCTGTTGCAATCTGTTAATAATAAATCTCCTCTTCATATATGTGCTCTTGATCTTTCAAAAGCTTTCGATAATATAGTCGACTCAAATGCACTCCATCCCTTTTTTCCAACAATATTAAACTTTCTATGGTACTGGTATTTCTAACTCTTTTATTCGGGTAAAATGTAATGGAGTAGTTTCTGATTAAAAAAAGCTTCTTCGGTGTGGGGTCCGTCAAGGTGGTGTGCTTTCTCCAACTATTTTAAGTTATGTATTGCTCCTATCCTTTCATCTTTGCCTTCGACTTTCATTTCTGATGGAATTGATGTCTCGTATCTTGCTTATGCGGACGATGTTCTCCTTGTCAGTTGTTCTAGGGCCGGGCTCTCATATTCTGTCAGCTGGATCTCAGACCAGTTTGGACGGATTGGCCTTATGTTGAACGTTGATAAGTGCGAATGTACTTCATTTAATTCAAGTGCGTGTGTCCTTCGTAACTGTGGTTTTTTTCTCTATTCCCTGTGTCTCTTCTTTTTCGGTGGCTTGGTCTTCACATTACTAATAATCTCAAAACACTTCGGGCTCTGACAGTTTCTAATGCAAAAAAAAAAAATTCAGATACGATATTGAAAATTTGTTGCAAATAGAAGGAGGTACAATAGAAAAGCGCTTGGGAAATTATATTCTTCATTTTGCGATCATTCTATTCTTTTTTTTTTATCTGTTTTTTTTTTCAATTCTGAAGCCTAAAGATCTGAAATCTATCCTGACTTATTATTTTAAATTTTCTCGGTACCTTTTGTGCCTCCCTCCGTGGTTCCGGAACCGGCATCTAATATCGCGATTCAGCCTCCCTGATCTAAGGCAAAAAGTGACTGTGCTTGCGGGAAAGCTGTTGCTATTTGTAGGTCTTACTGCGCACCATAATTTACGTCGTTCTGTGCAAAGAATTGTTAAGTGTGCGAGTTTAATTTTTTTTTGTTCTTGATGTACTCCGCTTCTTTTTTATAGTGGGGAATAAATAAATTATTATTATTATTATTATTATTTCGAATACAGTTTCCCAATTGCTATTTCTTACATCATTCGTAGTCAAGAATTTTATTTTCCGGTTGATAGAAATATAGAACGCATTCACTACTATACAGCTTCAGCCTTCAGTTGGATTTTGAAATTGATAGCCGACACATTGCTTCTATAGCTGAATGAACAATATCCAAAAGAGCAGCCAAAAGGAATAAAAAAAGCAGTAGTACAGCTTTAGCCTAGATGCCAAATATTCTATAAAGAAGCCAAAAAAAATTTTAAAATGTATTTTTTTTTTTTTAAATTGTTATTGAAAACCAGTTTTTAATACAAGGAAGGCTTTTTAGCAGTCCAAAAGATCAAAAAACAAAAACAATCAATATCAAAGTCGCCCATTTCAACTGTTTTAAAGGTGACAAAACCTGTATAAGCAAAGGGCAATATGAAAAAAATTAAGCTTCTAAGTTCAAACTTATATTCCAAGTTTTTACCCAGGTAACTGACGAATTTTGTGATACGTTTTTGAAGTTTTGTATGCAGTAATGCTCGATTAAAAAAACCCTACTAATTTTGATAATTATTTATGTTAAGAATATATAGCTAATATATACTTCAACTATTATGCAAGGGTTCTGAAACGCCAAAGCCATTTCGTTTCTACCAGATTTCTACTTCTCTTGATGAGTAACGAAGAAGCGAAGAAGACCAGTGTCTATATATATATATATATATATAATATATACCATATATATATATATATATATATATTATATATATATATATATATATATATATATATATATATATATATATATATATATATATATATATATATATATATATATATATATATATATATATATATATATATATATATATATATATATATATATTATATATATATGCATAAGTATATATATATATATATATATATATACACAAATATATATATATATATATATATATATATATATATATATATATATATATATATATATATATATATATATTATATATATATATATATATATATATATATATATATATATATATATATATATATATATATATATATGATAATCATAGGCAGCGTGCTAATGCTGCCTAAGTAAACAACGATGTGGGCTCAATGTGTTTTTTTTTTTCTCTATACCCGGGCACTTACTATCGAAGAAGTTGTCGTATAGAAACTTAAAGGGCTCATTCGATTGGAAATTGGAGTGGCTAGTGGCCTTTTTTATAGTAAAAGTGATTTGGAGGGCAACTAGCCCCCCCCCCTCACGCCCATCATTCCTCTAAACACATCCAATCAAAATTTGATATCGCCATTTTGTTCAGCGTAGTTGATTTCCAGATGGCAAATATGTTTAATGAGGAGGACACTCCCCCACCCTCGGGGTAAGGGTTTTAAGTTATGCCCTGGGGGCATATAAGGATTTTATAGAACGGCGTTGTCGTAGAAACTTCAAAAAAGCTCACTTGATTGGAAATTCAAAGGGCTAGTGCCCTTTTTAATAGTTAAAGTGAGTGGAGGGTAGCCACCCTCTGACGCCCACCTTTTCACCAAACACATCCAATCAAAATTTTGAGATAGCCAGTTTATTCAAAGTAGTTTTAAGCTGTAAATTTGGTCTTTGGGATGACAGCCCCTCACAGTCATCAGGACAAGGGTTTTATGTTATGCCCTTGGGTCATATAAAGTTTTTAAAGAACGCGTTGTCGTATAAACTTCAAAAACGGCTCATTCGATTAGTTATTGAAATGGCCAGTGCCCTTTTTAATTGGAAGGCAACTAACACCCCTTTCACGCCCACCATTTCCCCAAACACATCCAATAAAAATTTTGAGGTAGCCATTTTGTTTCACGCAGTTAAAGTTCAGGAAATTATACCTTTGAGAAAAGCACTCCCCCCATAGTCTTCAGGGCAAGGGTTACAAGTTTTGCCCTGGGGACAAATAAGTTTTTTATTTAAATTTTCGTCGTAGAAACTTGAAAAAGGGCTCATTCGAATTGAAATTCAAAGTTTTAGTGCCCTTTTTAATAGTCGAAAGGGATTTGAGGGCAACTAGCCCCCTCTCTCGCCCACCTTTTCCCCAAACACATCCAATCGAAATTTTTAGATAGCTATTTTATTCAACGTAGTTTTAAGTTCTGTAAATTAGGTCTTTGAGGATGACAGCCCCTTAAAAGCCCCTTCAGGAAATTATACCTTTGAGAAGGACACTCCACCCAAAGTCTTCAGGGCAAGGCTTATAAAATATGCCATAGAGACATATAAGCTTTTATTGAAATTTTTGTCGTAGATACTTGAAAAAGGGCTCATGCGATTTGAGATTCAAAGGTATAGTGCCCTTTTTAAGAGTCGAAAGTTATTTGAGGGGAACTAGCCCCCCTCTCTCGCACACCTCTTCCCCAAACACATTCAATCAAATTTTTAGATAGCCATTTTGTTCAGAATTGTGGATTTCAAGATAGAAATAATGTTTTTGAGGACACCTCCCCCACAGCCCTCAGGGCAAGGGTTGTAAGTTCTGTCCTGGGGGCATATAAGGTTTTTATAGAAGGCGTTGTCGTAGAAACTTCAAAACAGGCTCATTTGATTGGAAATTCAAACGGCTAGTACCCTTTTTAATAGTCGAAAGTGATTGGAAGGCAACTAGCCCCCCCCCCCCACACCCAGCATTTCCCCAAACACATCCACTCAAAATTTTGAGATAGCAATTTTGTTCAGCGTAGTTGATTTCCAGATAGAGAATATTTTTTTGAGAAGGACACTCCCCCACAACCCTAAGGGCAAGAGTTTTAAGTTATGCCTACGGGGCATATAAGGTTTTTATAGATGGCGTTGTTGTAGAAACTTCAAAAAGGCTCGTTCGATTGAAAATTCAAAGGGATAGTTATGCCCTCGGGGCATATAAGGTTTTTATAGAAGACGTTGTCGTAGAAACTTCAAAAAAGGCTCATTCGATTGGAAATTCAAAGGGATAGTGCCATTTTTAATAGTCGAAAATGATTGTAGGGCAACTTACCCCCCCCCCCCCCACGCCTATCATTTCCCAAACACATCCAATCGAAATTTTGAGATAGCCATTTTGTTCAGTGTAGTTGATTTCCAAATAGAAAATATATTTTTGAGGAGGACAGTCCCCCACAACCCTAAGGGCAAGGGTTTTCAGTTATGCCCTAGGGACATATAAGGTTTTTATAGAAGGCGTTTTTGAGGAAGACGCTCCCCCCACAACCCTCGGGGTAAGGGTTTTTTAAGTTATGCCCTGGGGGCATATAAGGTTTTTATAGAAGGCGTTGTCGTAGAAACTTCAAAAAAGGCTCACTTGATTGGAAATTCAAAGGGCTAGTGCCCTTTTGAATAGTTGAAAGTGAGTGGAGGGCAACTAGCCACCCTCTGACGCCCACCTTTTCCCCAAACACATCCAATCAAAATTTTGAGATAGCCAGTTTATTCAACGTAGTTTACTCATTCAAATAGAAATTCAAAGGGCTAGTGCCCTTTTAATAGTCGAAAGCGATTGGAGGGCAAATAGCCCCCCTCCCCACGCCCATCATTCTCCCAAACACATCCAATCAAAATTTTGAGATAGCCATTTTGTTCTATCTGTGTTATCTCAAAATTTTGAGATATTACACCCAATCAAAATTTGACATAGCCATTTTGTTCAGCGTAGTTGATTTCCAGATAGAAAATATATTTTGAGGAGGACACTCCCCAAAACCCTCAGGGCAAGGGTTTTTCAGTTATTCCCTAGGGACATATAAGGTTTTTATAGAAGGCGTTGTCGTAGAAACTTCAAAACAGGCTCATTTGATTGGAAATTCAAAGGGATAGTGCCCTTTTTAATAGTAGAAAGTGATTGGAGGGCAACTAGCCCACTCCCCACGCCCATCATTCCCCAAAAACATCCAATCAAAATTTTGAGATAGCCATTTTGTTCAGCGTAGTTGATTTTCACATAGAAAATATGTTTTTGAGGAGGACACTCTCCCGAAACCCTTAGGGCAAAGGTTTTAAGTCATACCCTGGGGGCATATAAGGTTTTTATAGAAGGCGGTGTCGTAGAAACTTCAAAAAGGCTCATTCGATTGGAAATTCAAAGGGCTAGTGCCCCTTTTTAATAGTCGAAAGGGATTGGAGGGCAACTAGCCCCCCCCACGCCCAACTTTTCCCCAAACACATCCAATCAAAATTTTGAGATATCAATTTTGTTCAGCGTAGTTGATTTCCAGATAGAGAATATATTTTTGGAAGGTAACTCCACCACAACCCTCAGGACAAGGGTATTAAGTTATGCCCTGGGGGCAAATAAGATTTTTATAGAAGACTTTGTCGTAGAACTTCAAAAAATGCTAGTTCGATTGGAAATTCCAAGGGATAGTGCCCTTTTTAATAGTCAAAAATGATTGGAGGACAACTAGCCCCCCCCCCCCACGCCTAGCCCCTTCATTCCCCTAAACACACCCAATCAAAATTTTGACATAGCCAGTTTTGTTCAGCGTAGTTGATTTCCAGATAGAAAATAATTTCGAGGAGGACACTCCCCCAAAACCCTCAGGGCAAGGTTTTCAGTTATGCCCTAGGGACATATAAGGTTTTTATAGAAGGCGTTGTCGTCGAAACTTCAAAAGAGGCTCATTTGATTGGAAATTCAAAGGGCTAGTGCCCTTTTTAATAGTAGAAAGTGATTGGAGGGCAACTACTACCCCCCCCCCCCCCCCCCCCCCCCACGCCCAACATTTCCCCAAACACATCCACTAAAAATTTAGAGACAGCAATTTTGTTCAGCATAGTTGATTTCCAGATAGAAAATATATTTTTGAGAAGGACACTCCCCCACAACCCTCAGGGCAAGGGTTTTAAGTTGTTCCCTTGGGGCATATAAGGTTTTTATAGAAGGTGTTGACGTAGAAACTTCAGAAAAGGCTCGTTCGATTGGAAATTCAAAGGGATAGTGCTCTTTTTAATTGTCAAAAGTGATTGGAGGGCAAACCCCCCCACGCCCATTATATATATATTATATAGAATATATATATATATATAATATATATATATAATATATATATATATATATATATATATATATATATATATATATATATATATATATATATATATACATATATATATATATATATATATATATATATATATATATATATATTTCATAATCTAATATCTGAACTTTGTTTAAATTTAACTGAGGGCAATGTTCAACTGCCAGAAGGTGTTAGACAACACATAAAGCAACATCGTTCCACTGTACGTGCCTTGGCTTGCAAAAAACAAGGGACAAATTTTTTAAAAAAAAATTGTCTCCTTCAAGCGGGCGGTAGCTTTTTTACACTTTTACTGCCAATAATTGCAGGACTTGTAAACAGTTTTCTCTAGAGAATGGCTAAACCCTATAAATTGACACCATTTGAACTTGTCCTCTCGCCCGTCGAACATTTGAAGACAATCTAAGCAAATTCATTAATGATGAGAATATTGCCGATGACAAAAAACTGCTTTTACTTCAAGATGGATTGCGACGTGTGGACAAACATAGACCTTATCGTGAGAGACCCGCTGTTACCATCACAGATCCCTCTAAACAGGAAACATCTCCTCAAGATTCTGCAGCAGTGCAATCAAAGGAGAAGGAATTGAATTCTATAGTGACAACAATTGGAAACCTATTGCCAGTGACCTATCGAGAAAAGAGTAAAAGAGTATTATCTTATATCTCATGTTGGAAACTGGTGGTGATCAAGTTCAAGTTTGACAGTGCAGGGAAACGAATTATAATTCAGGAAAAAAGTTATAATCTAGTTGATTTAATTTGTGATATGGTGACAAATCGTAAAGGACTCTTATCATTTGACAAAAATCTATACGCCTTTCTAAGTGCATCAAACTTTCCCAAAAGTCTTATTGGCAATAAGAAAATTCTATAGAAACTAAGAGAATATAGTCCTCCAACAACACCAACATCATTTAAAAAGGAGAAGATTCAATATTGGAAAATAGTAGCAGCAGCAGCAATGATTTTACAACACCTGTGGCTGCTAGTCAAAAGCGAAGACGGATTGATTCACCCTCCAGTGTGCAAAAGGGGAGTGGACATTACACTACGTGTTTGCGTTCAAAATGGATGAAGTTCTGAAACATGTCTATGAAAATATTGGTGAAGTGGGAAGTTGAAGTTCCCTCAAAACGCTTTCTAAAGTTGCTTCTGGCAGCACATTAAAAATAGCAAAAGAGTATCTACAGAATGAACCGAGTTACACACTGCATCGGAATCGCAGGTTTCGTGGCAAACAATATCGACAAACTAAAGCCTTTTTCCCTCTGCAAATCATGCAAGCTGATCTTTTAACTTTAGACGCGATTCAATGACGTCACAATGCACCCTACAAATATATTCTAGTGGCAATCAGTGTCTTTAGTCGCTATGCTTATGCCATTCCATTACGGTCAAAGAGAGGTGTTGAAGTTGCTCAGGCTTTAGATAGTATGCTTGAACAGGAGTGCTATAGAAAAATTCAATCGGACCGTGGTAGCGAATTTGTTAATCCCCATGTGCAAAAGGTTCTACTGAAATATAATACAACACTTTATCATAGTCATAGACCGATAAAGGCTGCATTGGCTGAACGATTGATAAGAACGATTGATAAGAACGATTTGTCTATTAATTTCAAGATATTGTACATTGAAAAATACACCCGCTTTTATTCATGATTTAGATAAAATCATGCGGATATACAACCATCGACCCCATCGATCTCTGTCCAACTCAAGCTCTCGGGAAGTTCATTGCAGTGAAAATACATTTGATGCTTTTCTAAAGCAATATTCCAATGGTAGTGAGAATAAAAAGAAGAAATTCAATGTTGGTGATACTGTTCGAATTAATAGAACCACCAATATTTTCGAAAAGGGGAAATATTTATGGAGCACTGAACTTTTAAAGTGTCCAAAATCCTGGACACCGAACCCACAACATATCGACTGCGATCACCAAAGATGATGAGATTCTCGGCGGTTTTTATGAATATGAACTGCAAAAAGTTAGAAACACTAGCGAGATTTATCAAATTGACAAGATATTAAAGAGTCGTACTCGTAGGGGCAAGAGACAGTTGCTTGTTCTCTGGCTAGGATACAACTCTGATTTTGATTCTTGGGTCAGTGCTGAAGATATTAAGAATGCCCAATGATTTCTATGTGACTTTCATGTCCAATATTTCTGATCCTCTCTACAATGACTTGAATAGAACAAGTGATTTTTGGATGAAACTCTCCCCCACCATCAAATTTGACGGAAAGTATGAAGTGGCTCTTGTTGACCGTATTCTCAAAAATACCTATGACATCCTGAGAAAAGATCGTAAATATGAAATAAAAATTAGACCCTATTATTGGCCACCACCACCCTCAGGTGAACAAGAACAAATTCAAAAGATCAATTGGATGGATTATCCGTATATTGAATTACCCTACGAGGAACTCACCTGTATGAATGATTTATGTCGTACTATTAATAAAAGAATTTCCGCTCGTAAAAAAAGGAGCTTTTCATTTCAACTATTCAAAGGAGGAGGGCAAGATCTACATTAGTTCACCTATTGCCAATGAAAAGTTATTCTCAATGATAATCTAAAGGACGTTCTTGGCTTTAAGCTCAATATAATCAATGGTAAAAGTGCTTGAAACACTAATTTAATTTTTGCAGACTATCCGCCTGCCATCTCCACGGACACATGTATATTTCTCTATGCTTCATTTGTGGACAAATCCCGGGTTGGTAATTAAAATGTTCCCCTCCTACGAGTTCTTGAACGAAAAACCAATCAAGAACATATTCACCACTACAATATAAAGCATCTTCAGTATATTCCCGTAAACACTTCCTATTTGGAACTCTGTCAGTTAACACTAAGAACTGAATTAGGTGATCCCCTAGCAATATCAAAATGTTTGGCTGTAATTACATGCCATTTTCGTCCCATCGTTCAACAACAAGATGTCTAATAGAAAAGTGGTATTCACTTGTCCTGATATTGACTGTTATATTAATACTCTTGGCCCAAGACAACAGGGCAATGAAATGGACTACTACAGAGGGCGCTCGTCAATTTCTGGCTATGGTCTTGGCAGCTGGTTTGCTAAGCTGTTTCGCTCTTCACTACCTCTGGCTAGAAAATATCTTGTACCGGCTGCGACAGATTTTGCGTCCTCTACACCATACGATTGGGGCTCTGGCAAGGATTTTAAAAAAAGTGCTACTGAAAATCTTAGGTCCAGTGCGCGAACCCTTGGCGAGAGATTAAAACAAAACGGAAAAGGTTTAAAAATGTCGAGAAACAGTGCACCACTCATCAGTCTCTACTCAGGTCAAAAACAAAAGACATCACCCCTGTCAAAGAAAAGAAGGAAAAGCCGACACGCACAGTAAACAGAAGAAGAAGCCCCAGGAAGAGAATTGTTAGATCGAAACTAGATTTCTTTTCCTAAGATGTCCTACCTACGGCATAAGGATTCTCAACCTTCAATCACCGCCTCATTGAATCTATTCAATGCTGAAAATGTTGATGTGAGTGTCAAGCATGGATACTGTTAACAATTTTATTCTCAACAACCCCTCTCTGATAATATCCACTTTCAAATTTATTCCAATGAAGACTACTTTATGGACATGTCTTCAACATTTAAAGATTTACAAATTAAAGTCCAGAAATCCGACAATACATTGCCAATTCTTGCCGATGGAATATCCTATGAAAATTGTATATTACATAATTTATTTCGTCAAATCAGTGTCTACATCCATGGCACGCTGGTGAGCACAAGCAACAATCTCTCAAATTATACAAGCTGTATGCAATTCATGCTGATGACACCCAAGTCATACAAGGAATTGAGAGGCGCCTCCAATGGATATGAATATATTACTAATACTGATAGCACAGATGCACTTAAAAATGCTACAACTAGTGAATTACATCTAGTTGAAAAAATATATCATGAAATACTTAATATACCCCAATGGCTACCACCCAACATAAAGTGGATATAAAATTGACGCTTGCACCATCCAATTTCATATTGAGAAAAGAACCTGTTGCCAATCCTGATGTGACTCTCTCCCTCACCTCGGCTATACTACATGTACGCAAACAACAAGTTATGAGTTCTGTTGCTTTGGCAGTGGAGAAACTAAGAGCCAGTGGAAATAATATTAAACTAATTGTTCCTCATACAATCACCAATCAACGTCATATTACCATGGGGTCACGCACCTTCACCGACTCATCCTTTATCAATGGTGCAATTCCATCAAAACTCGCTTTGGCATTTGTAAAAAGCGCTAGTGCAATAGGATCGTGGACTGGATGCCCATATAAATTCGAGATGTTTGGACTTTCATCTCTTGTGTGCAAAGTAAACGGCATCCCACTCTACAATCTATCTTTTGATAAATCCTATAGAAAATTGTACGAGTTGACCATGCAAACCCTAGATCATGATTAACAACTATTCGAAAATGGTATAACCGAAGAAATGTTTGCTAAAACACATGGTATCATTGTGTGATGGTATCATATGGTATCATCTGGCACGCAGGATATGAGTATAGTACGTACGGGGAGTGTGCGTTTAGAGTGTACATTTGCTGACCCATTGGCTGAGAGTATTGAACTAATCTCACTAAATAAATATGAAACCTATTGGGAAATTACTCCCGAAGGTAGTGTTCTACTAGACTTGGCACCATGAACACCAGTCAAATAATCAATGTATTTGATATGGATCCCTACATGTCCCAGTACAAATCCTATTGTCTGCCCTCGGACTTTCTTGGAAAAATTCAAGTGTCAACAATACCTTAATTATTGTTAATAGCAGTCCGTCGAATTTGCTGACGGGTCATTGGCTGTGCATATTTCAAACAATGAAGACGATTGAATTTTTTGATCCTCTTGGTCTACCCTTTACATTCTACATACCCCACATCAGCAACTATATTGAGAGCAGTGGGAAAACTATTATTCAAAATCGGAGGAGAGTGCAGGATCTGACGACTAAAAGCTGTGGCTTCCATGCACTACTATATTTTGTGTTCCGATGTCGCGGCTATACTTACAAGCAGTTTCTCAACATTTATGGTGACAATCCACGTCTGAACGACTTTCTAGTGGAAAATATCTTCTCAGACCTGTACAGTATAAATTTCAGTGCCCTAAGAGTAAAGTGCTTTAAAAATGTTTGTGAATTTGTTTATTAATAAAAATAATGTACATGATAAAAACGACTTTTTTCACTTTAGATTTCTTCATTGATGTATAGGCAACTGTCGTGAACCACTAATGCCGGTAAATCATTTGGATTCACTGTATATTGATCTTGATTGGCTGCAAAGTCAGGGTCACATTTTCTACAGTATAACGTAACTTCACTCTTGTCATATCTCTTTGCATAGTCAATGATACTATTTGCATTCATATTATGAAATTCACGAGTTTCAGTCTGTCTATTTGAAGCAATATCACATACAGTGTTTTCAAATGGTGAATCACATTCGGTAACTGCCAAATAAAAATCACTAGGTTTATAGTCATAATATGCAGTGTCGTCACAACGATGACGTAGAAACCAAATTGTCTTGTTACCCCAACAGTTGAATCGTAGACTAGATTCTTCCTCCCAGAATAATTTAAATCCACGACGATACCAATCTCGTAGAAATAGACTAAAATCACGTTTAGGATTCTTTCCAATCATAGCGGGGTAAGTATTATCCCACTGATCACATTTATCATAGTGACAATTGGAGCACAGATGTCCTCTAGGGTGAGAGTCACAAATCTCTTCAAGACATGAATTACATCCTCTAATTTGTACTGCAAAGCCTCTATTTAATTTACATGGATTACATAATTTACACTTTCCACTATAGTCATCAATAATTGCACAATTCTCACATTGAGTCCAACTGCCAAGAGTGTACATGCATAGTGGAGATGTATAGACATTTTTTGGTTTCCGATGTCAACTATCTCACAGCTAAAACGGAATTGATCGTCCCCGCTCGATAAATTCATGGTGGTGGAATGGGAGAGGAGTAATTCCCTGACGTCATCTCTTTCGAATAGTGGGGGAGCCATCTACATTTAATCTACGGCAAATTTTTCAAAAGTATATCCACGATATTATTCTGCTTTGTTCCAATTAATATATCAATAAATTGTGTATAAGCATTTGAGTCACATTGACAAAGCTTCATACAATTGTCCAATGGGGGAGAATCAGTTCTCATTATATTGTCAAGTGTTCCCCGAGAGAATATCCTGCGTTGAACGGACAACTCGAGAAAATCATCATCCAAAATCAAATATTTTCCATAAACACCAGATTTGATCTAATTCTCTCTTTCTCAAATTTATTCATTTTTCAATCCTATCACTCTGACTGCTGACTCTAGACTGACCATGATTCGTTAGCCTAACATTCTAACAACAAAAAGAAAGGGAACATTTTCGATTTCGAAACAATTTTATTGGATAATTACAACAATAATACTAAGCATGTACAATTAGCGATACTGTTTATTGTCTTCGATAAGTTTCACTAATGCACTTAAAGCACATTGAAGTCTATTCACATGCGCTATATCAACTTTTGCAGCGAAACATAATTGATCCTCCATTTTAAATTTGCTCAAGGATATCACATATCTTGCATATACTTCATCCCATTCCAGACAAATCCGTGATCCTCTCGTTATTTCCATCGCAATGTTTGATGCCCTTGCATTATTGCTAGCAACTCCACTATCAACTTCTAATAGGGTAAACATTCCACTCATCGTCAGCACAAATATATCCAAATGAGTAAAGTCAAACTGTTCTCGCTCCTTTGAATTCTATTCACAGACTAATAAAAACTATAGAAAAATCCTTTCCTTATATTCTCTGCAATCCTCTCCCGCGAATATTTCCATCCCTCTGATTGGCTTAGAAGGAGGCATGTACTTCCGGTTTCCTATTCCTGGATCAAATCATTCTCCCTAGCGTACACCTGGACGAACAACAACAACAACAAATCAATTGATCTTGAAAGAGGTGTCTTTGACACTGTCTCCGTTAGACTCGATAATCCAGCAATTGCTGATGTGAACTCTTGTTGACATCCAAGAAAACAACAAACAAATTGACCTTGGAAAATGGGGTCATTGATCCTGAACACGCCGTATTTCCAAGTTCCCTGTTTGGTCTAGAAGGAGGCATGTGCTACCTGTTTCCTATTCCTGAATCAATACATTCTTCCTAGTGATTATGTAAATCACCCCCCCCCCAATGGCATTACACTTGGAAACAACAAATAAATCGACCTTGAAAATACATCAAAGTGAGAAAAATCCTGTTTTTTTATTCTCAGTGACAAAAACCATAAAAACATGCATAAATTGCTGTTGACATCCATGAAAAAACAACAACAAATAAATTGACCTTGACCTCATTAGACTAGATAGATAATTCCCCTTTCTTGGATCAATTCCAATCGATTACGCAATCAATTTCCCGGAAACGTGTTCTCCCTGGGGATTCTATGCCCATATATGGACTCCCGTCAGTAGTTAGACTCAATTGTAGATGGCAGCAGTGGTGTCGTTCATTGTCAATAGGGTCATTTCTACTGTTGTTTAGACCAGGGCACTTCGTATCGAAGGAGTTGTCGTGGGAACTTCAAAAAGGGCACATTTGATTGAAAATAGAAAGAGCTGATGCCTTTTTTAATAGTCGAAAGTGATTGGAGGGCAACTAATCTCGCTCCCACGCCCACCCTCCCATTCGTCTTTATCTTTAAAAACTAAATGTTGCCTTAAGACTAAACAAAATGCACTGTGTTAATGCTAATTCCTAATAAGGTATCTCAGTAGTATCCCAAGAACGACTGCGTGTATCAGTGATGCCAGGTGCCTGACTTTAGATAGCGCACCAAGGGAAGCGAAAATGCGCCACCGGCGCATTTTTGCTATATTTTTTTGGGTGAAATTCGAAATTCAGGGTAAATTAGATCTTTCAGGGACGAGTGCAAAAAAAAAAAAAAAAAAAAAAAAAAAAAAAAAAAAAAAAAAAAATCAGAGACAATGTTACCAGATAGTGTGAATTTTGCTTTTCAGAATACTAGAACTCAAAATTGGTAGGATTCAGTGTTCATTGACAGATTTCGGCACCATATTCCGAAATCTGAAACAGGGAAGTATTTTTGACTGATTACATGCGCTTTTGTGGACGAAGTTTTCTGTTCTCAGTATTTGGCTTGACAAGAAAGATATTTTCCTTAATTCTCTGGTATGTCAGAGAATTAAATAAAAAAGAAAATTAAAGAAGATCTAACAAAAAAAAAACTTGCCAACATCTAAGGTGGTATTTTACATTAATTTCTTGCCAATATGCTGAATTATTCCCTATCAACAATAGAAATTGTGATTAAAGAACTAAAAAAAGAAATAGGTACTCAGTATGCTGGTCTTGCAATATAGATAAGTTTTGGCAAAGCGTGAATTTAAAGGCGCACTTGATAAAGATAACTAATAGATAGGATTTTCTAATGTAGAACTAAAAAAAAGCATGATCCTTGATGGTCACATCTCTCCAAAATATCATTTATGTAAGTGACAGCAAAGTTTAGTTCTTTCTAAAATGTTTTTATGACATTGCAATTCTAAGCTGCAAAAAATATATAATTCTCAAACTTAGTTATGAGAACAAAATGTTTCGTGGCTTTCAAAATATAAATTGGAACAACGACAAGAACGACCAAGTCAAAGGTAAGTAGAAAATAGACCGGCCGTTATCAATACGACTATCTATAAAATTGCAGGCTAAAGACAATGTTCTGAGATTTTGTCATGAAACAGAAGCCAAAGACATACATATGAGACAAAATTGTACTTGGCAAGGTCCTTCAACAGTTCTGATTGTTATTTTATTTGTGTTTTCCTTTCAATGAACTTCGAATTAGAATAGTTTTGTACATTTTTTAATCATATATTGTATTTATCTTCGACTAATATTCAAGATAATTTTCAAAGTTAAACAGCAAACCCTCCTTCTATATCGCCCAAAATTTCCTCAAGAGTTTCATTTTCAATGTCATTGGGTGGTTTTTTGATGTCATACATGTCAATGGTAAATCTATTCAGCATAGCGCGTGTAGGATCAAAGTCCCTGCAGCACTTTCCCTGGCAATTTAGCCTAAGTCGGATGGTCACAGTAGAGTTAAGTTGCATCCTGTTTCGAATTTGGTTCTTGACAAGATTCACAACAGAAAACAGTCTCTCGACGAAGGGGTTGCTGATGGGTAAGCAGAAAGAGCTGCTTGAGTTATGTCAAACAAAGGTCAGCTTTTCCCACTCTTTTCTGTATTTTTTTTTTATCGAAATTTGACCACTTTCCCATTCAGTATTTTACGTTAAGGATAATGCATGCTTTAATGATTTAAAATTTAGGTAATCATGGAGCCTGGAATGCGATATGAGAATCCCTACGGGTTTCTGAAAACTCTTCCACCTGTCTATATAGACAGATTCCTGAACCTGTCAGTAGAAGTTGTCAGTAAACACTAGACTTTAAACTTTTGAGTTTTTTCATTATTATTGTGAAGGCAAAATGTGCCCACTTTGCGCCGAATTTTTTTGGCATGCGCAAAATCGGCGCAATGCGCCAATTGGAAGAATTCAATGCGCAATCAACTCAAAAAGTGCCCAAATGGCGCAAATGCGCACCACCTGGCAACTTTGGCGTGTATTATGTTCAAACTTTCGGGGCTACTTCTGCTCTTAAAATTTAACCAAGTCAAAATAGCGTAAGTGTATCCAACCTATCAAAGAAAGTAAGCAGATCTTATTTGCGAATGGTATCAAGTTTTCCATTTCAGGTCAACTAGAGGAAGTATGAAACGAAATTAAACTCTACTATTTGTGTCCAGATTTTTAAAAGGGTGTATGTTGTTAAAAATAGCTGAAAATTTTTCTCCAGCACACAAATAGAAGATCAAACTATAAAGTCTTAAGAAAACGAAAAGATTTAAAGTATTATTTTCTTCTTCCTGAAAAGACTATGTCAATATGAAACGAACAAAAATTAATTAAAAAAAAATCTTTTTCCACAAAATAAGTTTTTCAAAGAAAAGTAAAGAACTCCATTAAACAAAAAATTAGCAAAAATAAAATCAAATAATCTACGAAGCGTGAAACTACCGCAAATCAGCAATGATAAATAAAGGAAACCCAAAACGAACAGAAATTAGAATAAATAACTGAGTCAAACTCAAAACGAGCAGAAATTAACATAAGTTGGGCTCAAAAACCCTATGCCTTCCCAAGGCCAGAACATATTTTGCACTTTACCGAAAAAAAATACAAATGAATTTGAATTGTCAGTTTAATATACATATACAGATATTTAGTAATCAAAATTTAATATTATTTGATTTATTAAAGTTATAAAAGTAAGAACATTTATTTTTTTTCAGTAGACTTATGTTAATTTCTGCTCGTTTTGAGTTTCACTCAGTTATTTATTATAATTTCTGTTCGTTTTGGGTTTCATATATTATCATTGCTGATTTGCGGTAGCTTCATGCTTCGTAGATTGTTTGATTTTATTTTTGCTCATTTTTTGTTTAATGGAGTTCTTTACTTTTCTTTGAAAAACTTATTTTGTGGAAAAAGGTTTTTTAATTACTTTTTAACAAAATGGCTACCTCCAACTTTTTATCAGGTGTATTTGGGGAAAGAAGGCTTAGGGGAAGGGCTAGTTTTCCTCCGATCACTTTTTACTCTTAAAAAGCGCACTAGAACTCTTGATTTCCAATCGAATAAGCCCCCTTTAAAGTTTATATGACGACCCCTTCTATATGAAGTGCATCTGCGAAAAAAATAAATGGAGTGTTGGGGGAGGCTAGCTGCCTTCCAATCACTTTTGAATCTTAAAAAGTGAATTACAACTCTCAATTTCCAATCAAATGAGCCCTCTGTGAAGTTTATACGAGCATCCCTTCCATAACAACCATATATGCCCCCAGGGCATAACTTACAACGCCTACCCCTGTGCTCTGGGGGGATTTGTTGACACCGGAGTTTTTTGTGGTTTGAACTTTGAACTATTTTAAGAAAAATGTCTATCTCAAAATTTAATCTGATGCATTTAGGGCCTGGAGAGAGGAGGGGGGCTAGTTGCCCTACAACTTTCAATTTCCAATCAAATGAGCCCTCTCCGAAGTTTGTATGAGCGTCCCTTCCATAAGAACTATATATACCCCCAAGAATATTACTCATAACGCCTGCCTCCGGGCCCTGGAGGGTTGCGTCGACACAGAAATTTTTCTTATCTAACCTTTGAACTATTTTAATGAAATGGCTATTTTAAAATTTTTTATCGGATGGGCTTGGGGAAAAAAGGGTGTGTTGGGGGGACTAGTTGCCCTCGGATATCTATTGACTTGATATCTCTTGAAAAAGTGATCTAGATCTGTACCGTGAGTAAAATGTGATATATTTAAATACAAAAAATAAAGTTCCTTCTTTCTAAAGATAATTTTGACATAAATTAAACGTCCCCTAATTGAGTTCAAATACCGTTTCAAAGAGTCTAAATTCTTAATCAGCAAAAAAATTTGCATGTCAGTTTCAGCCAAACCTCGGCGCTAATCACGGGAGACGGTTTTGAATTTCGCTACGATATTTGGTAATGAAAAAAAATGATAGATACAATATTTCTCAGGAAGTTTAAAGTTATAAGAGAGTGCGGATTTTTAAATCATCGAAAATATTAAAACAACGCATTGGATAGATAGTTCGCATAATGTGGTAAGTTTGCGAACATAATTACAAAATAGCGGCCCCCTCCGCACGAGCTGGGCCAATTGTGAATTAGCTTCTACAGCGCAGAAGCGATATTTGTGTGATATAGTGAAGAAAAGTGTTTTTCGCATCAATTATGTTTTGTTAATTCCTTCAATCTCAATTAAGGATTGTCTCTATTGCCGTCAACATCATTTTTTAGAGCCAATTTAATCCTTGCCCTTGTTGTCGTCATTTGAAGTGAAGCACTGCTGTATACCTAAATGTAAGTCTCAATAAAAATTATTGCTTTCCTATTTGTGTTTATTTCATTTTATGTGTGTCTGTATCTAGTCGCAAGGCAGGTAATTAGTTTGTATGCCCCCAAGGTAGCGCTCCCAGGAATCTGATTTCTACATAACATTAGAGGTAATGGATTTCCAGATAACTCAAGGAAAAGAGGTTATATTTATATAGCTACATATTTTATTTTCTCGCGTTTAGCGAGTGGCGCGGCCGCCCATTAACATTACTCCCCATTGCTGTGGCGCAGGTCTCGATGGCACAATCTTTAGCACTATAAGTGGCGCTGTTGAAGAACTTATAAGGTGTAAGTTCACAGCTTTAAAGCATAATATTACATTGACACTTTCAACCTTCATTACCACAATTAACACCAGGCCAGTCATAATTTTTTATCACCACATATGGCACGGTCGGAAATTGGAGAAAAACATGCGAACTAATTAGGCTATAAACTTTGTAATTTAAATTTTGAAAATTGAAGAGATACAGACTTTTAAAAAAAAAGTGATTAGGCCTATAATCGCTAGGCTATAATAGAAAACCCTTTAGAATATCTCATAGGAGATAATAGCCTCCCCCAAATAGGTTAAGTGAAATAATAAATTTATTTTGAGTTATTTCAAACGCAAAACAATGTCAGAAGAATTAAGCGAACTATTAATGGCGCAAAAGTTGGTCGTGAAAAATATAGAAATAGCAAAATCTATTCCACAATACGATGGTCAATCAGATATCGACGAACTTAATATCCAATTGGCCCAGTTCGTAGAATTAACAAAAACAGAGCTAGAAACGTTAGTCGAAATGCTTCTATTAAGATTAAAAGGCCGGGCCTTAACCTTTCTAAAGCAAATTGAAAATACTATAGGTGATGACGTCAGCTTGCCAATAAATACCATGGACAAATTGTTAACGGCATTTAAATATAGATTTATCGAAACCAGTTCCACAAAAAAAATTAAAACAGAGAATGGTATGCTTTGACTATTCACAAAACATAAGAGAATATCTTGACAATATACGCATTTCAGTAGAAGCAAAATACGGAGAAGGTTCGGGAGAAGTATATGAAAAAGTCATGCTACATACCTTATTGTAAGGGCTACCCCCAAAACTATATAGAATATTAATATCCAAAAATAGTCAAATGTTGGACCTTGCAGTTCAGGAAGTGAGTCGAATGATCGAAGCGATACGATGGTGGCAAATCACAGTAAAACAAAAATAAATAGCCTAGGCGAATCAAACGCGAGCCTGACCTTCAAGGGCGATCAGGCGTCTCCCAATTTCTTTTCAAGGGATAACTCCCCAGTGCCACAAAGAAATAAAACGCAAGAACCCGCTAGGCAGACAACAGTACGTTTTCAGCCTGTCAAACAAAATTAGTTATGAAAACAATCCTACAATAATAAGTTGCTATGTTTGTAATCGGGCTGGGCACATCGTGAGAGAGTGCCGTTATGTACCCAATCGCACACCAAGAATTGGTAGTACGCAAAATTATGGCAACCATTTGCTCGGAAGAAAAATTTTTAGCGCCAGTGGTGCACTAGGCTATAGCCAGGAAAGATTGCGGCAATCAGCACCTTACAACGCGTACCAACCAAATTTGTACAATCCTCCCCCCAATAGACAAATTAATTACCGATTTGAAAACCCAAATACTCGCCAAAGCCAATATAATGCGAGAATGGTATATAGAAATCCCGTAAATTTGCCGACGGGAAATGATAATTTTTCAAGCCAACGGCAAATAGTTAATTGGACGACGGGAAATGAAAATTTTTCAAGCCAACGGCATTGGCAGTCAGCGCCAGAAAGTGGCACTGACGCAAGACATCCCAAGTTACCGTAATAATACATGGCGAAGGCAGACAAATGTAAATCAATTAGATATGCCTACGGAATCTCACATGTCTTAATCCCTATTGCAGACACCAACCTACGAAATGAACCCACGGGGAAACCTGTCATGCCCCTCAGAAATATAAATTGGACCCAGAGGGTGCCTAAAATGTTTTATAGGTTCAAACCAATAGTAGTACCGTCCTTTAGTGATAGTAATAACAAGTTACCTATATTTAATGATTTTTGTGTAGCAAACGTTTACTTTAAAGCTTTGATTGACTCCGGTGCAACGATTAGCATCATAAACTCATGCATATTTAATATGTTGCCTCCGCATATTAGGCGACAGAGGAATCCTAATAATCATCATTTAACTAGCGTGACAGGGCATAAATTGGATGCAAGAGGTTCAATTTGCCTGGACGTAAAATGGATCATAGAATTTTTTTCCGACGAATTTTATAATATGCCGTAACTTTCCGCATGAAGCCATTATCGGCGCCAATTTTTTAAGGTCTAATAGAGTACTATTAAACGTGGCAAACGAAAGGCTTGTCTATCCCGCTAAGGTAGGGGAAGGTATTTTTACCTCAAGAAACTGTAACAGAGGTTACGAAGAGGACGTAACAGTAAATAAAATTTCTAGCGGTACAATGTCACAATCTTTTGAACCTCATGTCTCACAAAGAGGACATGGCATAATCAGAAATTCGTTCAATTATTCTTTAAAACAAAGATCCCTCCCAGAACAATGCAAAGAATTCAAATATCACAGATGATTGAACCAGTGGATAGTAAATCTGAAATATGGTTTGCGATCCCGTCAAATAAAATTCCTGAAAAGCTGCTATGCGAAGAACATATTATAGCTTACGACAAGGGAGAAAGTTTTATTTGGGTATCTAATAACCACGAAAATGATGCAATTACAATAAAAAAGGGGACTTGTTTAGTTCAAATCCAAGTTATCTCGGAAAATGATTTAGATAGGTGGGAAAATTCCAAAAGAAAACCTAGTTAATGGCATTAAAACCTCTAATAACAAATACCCTCTAACTAAATCGCAATTTTTAAACAAATTTAATATGGACCATATTACGGACTTGGATATTAAGAAAAAATTATGCGAATTATTATGGAATTTTTGGGTTGTATTTTCCGCATCTGAGGAT
This sequence comes from Artemia sinica, assembly GCA_027921565.1. NCBI lineage: Eukaryota > Metazoa > Arthropoda > Branchiopoda > Anostraca > Artemiidae > Artemia > Artemia sinica. The sequence continues at coordinate 22,734,734 of CM051260.1, forward strand.
GACATCAGACTGATACCATTTTATGAACATTCAATTTTAACGACTGGTAATCCTATAGCGAAACAGCCGTATCGTGTGCCGTATAAGCACAAAAAATGGTTAAAAAATAAAATTCAAGAATTAGAAAAAAATGAAATTATACGTCCCAGTATAAGTCCGTATAGTTCATCAGTGATCTTGGTACCAAAAAAGAATGGTGATCTTAGACTTGTAGTAGATTATAGAGCACTTAACAAACGAGTAGTTAGTGATAAAATTCCTTTACCAAGAATAGATGAAATTCGTGACTCAATTCCAAGCAAAAACAAAATTTTTACTTCTTTAGACCTTACCCAAGGCTACCTCCAAGTTCAAATAGCCGAAAAAGATGTCTATAAAACTGCGTTTTCTACGACTGAATGTGGTTCATACGAATATTTAAGAGTACCTTTTGGACTTAAAACAAGTTCAAGCGCGTTATGTAGACCCTTATTACACCTATTAACAGGATTAAAGAATATCATTCATTTTGTTGATGATGTCATATGCGTGGGAGAAACTGCGGAACAACACATAGCAACAATAGCTAATGTGTTCGAGAAATTCAGAGAGGGCACTTTAAAATGCCGGCCTGAAAAAGTAAATTTATTTCAACCTAAAATTAAATTTTTAGGAGCAGTAGTGACACAAGGAGAGATATCCCCAGACCCAGATAAAATAAAATGTGTTTGAAAATCTCAAACCTCCTAGTACTATGAAAGAATTAAGAGGAATGTTAGGTCTTACTGGTTACTTTAGAAAATTCGTGCGCAATTACGCCCAAATTGCGAAATCCCTCACGGAATTAACTAAAGGGAAGTCCCAAAATGTTACCTGGTCACAGGAAGCTCAAACTTCCATAGACCGTCTCAAAAAAGCACTCACTTATGAACCAATATTATCGCTGCCTGATTTCGAAAACGAAAAATTTGTGGTCACAACCGATGCCAGTTCAAAAGGCATTGGCGCTATTCTTTCGAAAATAATCCCGGTAAAAAACCCTAATCCTCTAGAGGGAACGCCTAAACAAAAAAAATTAGAAAAAGTTATATGCTATTCGAGTAGAACCTTATCAAAAGGCGAAAGTAGTTATTCCACCACAAACTTAGAATTATTATCCATAATCCACCACTTGGACAAATTTAGACACTATTTAATTGACAGAAAATTTATACTACGATCAGACCATAAAATCTTGCAGTACCTGCGCACATTAAAAAACCCCATGGGAATTCTAGCTAGATGGATTATGAAAATCCAAGACCTAGATTACGAATTTGAATATTTTAAAAGGTAAACAAAATGCAGCTAATGACTTTTTTTAGTAGATTCCCAGAAAATATGCCGTCGGACGCCGAGGAAAATAAAGTTAACGCTATCAATAATAAGAGCAAACATAAATGTAAGAAAAACAAAGACAAAGACAGAGTAAAAGAAAATAAGGATAACTATTGTCCCTTGTGTTTAGAAAACATAAAAAGAAAGCACAAAAAGGACGAAATGTGTTTAGCACTTATTAACTATTTTGTGAATGATGATTCGTTACCAGATAAATTCAAAACTCTTAGAAAAGAAATAGATAATTTTTATTATGATCTTGATGAAGAAATACTATGCAGAATCGTGACTGCCGAGGCAAATAGAAACCAAACCTCAATATTACCTGTACTACCCCAAAACTTAATAACACCTGCATTCAAATATTTTTCATTCAGACATATGTGGACACTTGTGTCTGAATGAAAATTTTGAGTAACGAAAACTTCATAAATTAAAAAAATATTTTACGTGCCGTCGGCAGTAACAAAACTTAAGGAATTTTCAAGTACATGCGAAGCGTGTAACTTATGAAAAAAAACCCAAGCTTATCCTAATCCTCCAATGGGAAGGGTCCTGGTAGCAAGGTACCCCTTTGATATTGTCTCATTTGATTTATATGGAACAAGTGGAGGCTTACCTGTCTCCAACAGCGGCCATACTTGTATTCTTTCACTCATTGATCACTTTTCTGGTTTTATTTTTGCAAAAGCATTAAAGAATCAAGGCGCGCTTACGCCACAAGTAAGGCGTTAGCGAAATTATTTTTACAATTTGGCATTCCAAATAAAGTTTTAAGTGACACCGGAAGCAATTTTGTTTCAAAAGTAACAAAAAACTTAATGAATTTTCTTAACATAGAGAAATTGGTGACTTCTCCATATCACCCACAAGCTATTGGAAAAAATCTAAAAATAGGCATAAAATATTTTCGAATGTATTAAGCATTTATACAAAAGACAACAGGAACGATTGGGATCAATTCTTACCTTATTTAACTAACGAAATCAATACTGCTTATTCAGAAACAGCCAAAGACAATCCATTTTATTTACTTTTTGGTCGTGATTTTAGAATCCCGTATGATGAGATTATTGAATCTCGGCAATATTACAATAACTTGGAGGATTACAAACAAGAATTAATAAATAGGATGAGAAAAACTTATAAGTTAGTTAGGCAAGAGTTGAAAAAAATGTAAAATAAACCAAGAGCTAGGAAACCAACCCAAAGTCAAGGGGAACATAGATTTTAAGATAGGAGATTGCGTCTACCCAAAGAACGAGGCAAAAACGGAAGGCGAAGAACTTTCCAACAAATATTGTGAACCGTACAGAATAGTCAAAAAGTACGATAACGATTATACTTTTAAAATGGAGAACCACGATAGTGGAAGAACTTACAAGGCGCATGTGAGCCGAATAAAGAGAGCAAAATTTCCAGAAAGATGGGTATCGCGTCCCTCGTCTACCGATTCGTCAGATGCAAAAAATGAGCCCCCTAAATCAAGATTGGCAGAGCTAAAACCCTTTAATTTTCAAGCAAGACTATTTCGAGAATGAGAGCGATGAGGAAAATTTTGAAGAATTTTTTTGCTATGAAAAACCTAGTTATTCCTAAAGGAAAATCCCTAATACCAGAGTGAATAAAAACGCCAAAATATCCAAAAAGTTCATCATCGGAGAGCGCAGGAGAATTAAATTATACGATATCTCCGAAAAACCAATTTTTCCCTGATAGAATTTCGACCCCTTGTCCCCCAAAAAAATTTCCAGACGATATGGTTTCCCCTGCAACACCAATAGAAAGGACCCTGTCATTGCAGGAGGAATTGAACAGAGCTGTAAAAACTCCGGGTATTACTGTAAAGGAAACTCCTTCCAAAGATTCAACTAAAACAAATCTGCGAGAAGCTATGGGATTATTAAGTTTTCCAATAAAAACGAGTCAAAGTACAGTGCCTAAGAATAAAACTCCCAAGGATGACCAGCAAGGACAATATCATGATATAACTGTGTCCAAGGTCTAGCCTAAACAGTGGACTTCATGGAGGGATACACTAGTGCAAAGAATGCCCCATCCCCCTGAAGACATGGCATTTAAGCATTGGAGGAACCCCGAAAAAACTTTTGATTCCCTCAAAGCTCTCAAGAATCTTTCAAATCTCCCGAGTTGAAAATTCAAAGCGAGGACTTAGAGAATAAACTTTCTACTTCCAGAGGAGTAGAAATTTACGAAGGAAGGGCAGATGATACGTCAAAAAAGTACCACCTCTAAAAGTTCTAATCTGGATTCGTCGGAAACCAGTTCCGAAGAGTCCGGCGGCGAATCAGACTATAGGGTAATTAAAGGAAGAGGAAAATCAAAACCGACTTCAGCAGCTGCGCACGTGAAAGAAACAAAATTAAAAGGGCAAGAATTTTTTGAAAAAACAATACAAAAAGTTTGATCTTATTTCGCTAGAAAAACCGAAAAAAAAAAAACCGCAAGAAGTCGAGGAGAAAGTAACGACACAATCGGGTAGAACGGTCAAAAAACTCGATAGATGGAATTACACTTAATTAGTATAGGATTAAAAGATTTTAATGGATAGGCGTCATAAAAGGAATAATAATTAAAAAACTTTTAGTTTACGAGTAAAAAAAATCATACAACTGTAAAAATGCTGTAGTAAAATTTTGTTCAACATATATCAAGGCTTCGCATGAATCAAAACCGTCTGATACCGTCTGTTCAACATATATCAGTTCCCGAAAACAAATCCTGATTAAAAAGTCACATTGCATATAACTAACTAATTCGAATAATTTCCTTTAATATAAAAAGTCTACCCGTACCATTCCAGTATGATTTTATCCAGTCCAACTGAAAGAAGCCATGATCGGAAGTACTAAACGAGAAAAATGCATACACCTTAGAAATGACCTTTGGTTATTTTCTGTTCCAAGAGAAACTGTTCAAACTTTGTCCTGCTACAATAACACAGAAAGAATAAATCCAAGTTACAGGACAGAATTATTGTTACAAGATGTGGGTACGATAACCATAAGACAAGGATGTCGACTTGTAACTAAAAGAGTCAACTTTTCGAACGCCGTTAATTACCACGAGCGCAAATGTAATAAGTCCTAAAATAATCAATTTCAAGGCAGTTAACCTGTCGTACACTATTCCCAATATAGAAAGTGAGGAAATGAAAACCTGGTATGGTCCAAAATAGAAAAGAGTAAAGGGACATTTAGGCTTACCAAAATAAGAGAAGCAATAGATTCCCAGATCCCCTTATTTACTAATGAGGACCAGAGATTAACCTATGTAGATAATAGATATGGATTATTCTCAACCAATTTCTGGTGGAACATACTACTGACCATATGTTTTGTATTCGCGACTTCCCTGGCCATAAGAACCTTATTGACTTTTAACTACGGAAAAATCCTGAGACTAAGAAGGCAAAACCCAAGAGAAGAACACGGGGAAACGACTGAAATGCAGAAGTTAAACCCGGAACCTCATGAGAACGTCTAAGCCAAGAAATAGGGAAGACATTAGATAACGAGTGGGTATAGAGGTCTTCACTCGTCCTTGCCATGTTTTGTTCCCTCAATGTAGTGTCGTTTACATAAAACCGTGTGGCTATGACGCTGCAACATGCGTTTCTTAAACAGCACGGACGTGCGTGAACAATGAAGGCATAAAAAATGTTGTAAATTGAGACCTCAAACTAAATGATGTAGCGTAAATTATGCTAAATGGTTATTTTAAATCTAACGTAGAATTAAATAAGTGCCGAAGGAAATTAAAGAGAAATGTGTGTATTAAAGTATACTAACTAAAATAATAAGAGACCTTATTTACAGTAACAATGTCATTTTTTGTTTATTATGTATTAAGACTACTTGATTTTAAGGAACGTGTGATTCTGCCTCGTTATTTTTATTACAGGAAGTGGAGCGACATATTGGAAATCGATATTACAATGCATAGTCCAATGCAGGTACAACCTAGTAACATCTATTTTCATCATACCTCAACCAACGAAGAGTACTCACCATACACTCCAGGCCAGTTTCGTCCTAGATTCATTTACGAAGATGACAATTACCTTTTGATCGTTGTTTCCTCGACTACGAACCACATTACGTATCATGTAACACTATGTTTGAATCTCACTATCCAGTGCATTATCAAAATATATAATCACATAAATCCTGAGAACCCCATCGACCAGTACAAGATATAAGTACATAAATATCACCCTTGATAATCATTATGGACCCATGTACCATGGTCCATGGTACTGTATAGTTATGATATTGGGTGAACCCAAAAATCATTTATATGACGCAGGTTCACGCGTCGAATCCCTTTCGACCATCTCTCGGAATTCATCCTATCCCCACTATGTGAAAAGTTCATATCTCGGTTATCCCATAAATATTACGAGATAATTTTCTGAAAAATGGACCTGGAAATCAACCATACAATTACGGAAACCAAAATTAACCCCAGTGACCAACCCCTCAGTGACAATATACCCCTTCCACAAGTTAAAGACAATATGTTGAAGGAGTAACTAAAGTTTGATGTCGACCCATGCCAAATCCAAACACCAATTCCCCTGTGATTAACCAAGGAATCACCGCAAAAGTTAATAGACGCAAGCCAGGCACGAACAATTTTATAAGAGAACTATAATCTCTAAGTGCACAAACGAGCAATTTTATACGAGAATTAAATTCTCTATATGCTTTAAAATATCCCAAAAATTTTACGCTGAGAAGAAAATGAACGCAGTCCCAGTGCTCAAACTCTTAATGAAAAGGCACCCTATGAACTATCAGAAAGCAGGTGAGAATGAACTCTGATAGCATATTCCCACACCTGTAGTTGGAAGTATCATTTCCCATTTGACAAGTAGAGAAAGCTTGTGATGTAAACATAATCATGCTCGAACTGTTCCATGAAAAAACTATATTGTAAGTGCTTTAAAAGTTTTGCAAAAGACGAAAAGAGTGAAGGACCATAGTTTACAACAGAAGGATTGAGTACGCTAAAGAGACACGAAGGTGATGAAATGGGTGTGAATTTACATATGTTACATCTTAATAACATCGATAACTGAAAAATTCCAATATCCTATCATTAATATTACATAGCAAACATCCCCAGTGAAAGTGTTCTAATGTTTATCAGTGAACGTGGTAAACATAATATTGTGTGTTTTAAATCGTTCTTATATGTAGTGTTAGATGTTCAGATAGAGTTTTGTATAGCGTTATCGTACTATTCATTCAATGTAGCGTAGATAGGAAGCAGTGTGCCCTATAGTCAGCAAAATAAAAAAAAAACTTGTAAAAGTTGAACTTTAAAAAAAAAATCTCGTAGTAAAAGTAAAATAGCCTCAAACTTGTTGGAAATGTAAAAATCATCAGTGTTAGATGTAGAAAAAAAAAATCTTTAGTATTGTAGCTAGGCTAGAACCATAAATAATCTTAGTCCAGAAGATGAACTTTAGAAAGGAATATGTAATAAAATAAGAAAAGTAATAGATAAAATTTTTAGCACTCCTGATTAAGCTAAAATAAAAAACATAAAATAATACAATGTCAATCAAAATTATGTAGAATAAATAGTTAATAAATAGCGAATATTTCAAGAGCCCAATGGAAAGCAAGTCCTAATGATGGGACGTCATTAATTAATGGGAAGGGTAATATGTACCGTGAGTAAAATGTGATGTATTTAAAATACAAAAAATAAAGTTCCTTCTTTCTAAAGATAATTCCGACATAAACTGAACGTCCCCTAATTGAGTTCAAATACCGTTTCTAAGAGTCTAAATTCTAATCAGCAAAAAGAAAATTTGCATGTTAGTTTCAGCCAAACCTCGGCGCTAATAACGGGAGACGGTTTTGAATTTCGCTAAGATATTTGGTAATGAAAAAAAAATGATAGATACAATGTTTCTCAGGAAGTTTAAAGTTATAAGAGAGTGCGGATGATTAAATCATCGAAATTTTTAAAACAAATCATTCGATAGATAATTCGCATAATGTAGTGGGTTTGCGAACATAATTACAAAATAGCGGCAACCTCCGCACGAGTTGGGCCAATTGTGAATTAGCTTCTACAGCGCAGAAGCGATATCTGTGTGAATTAGTAAAGAAAAGTGTTTTTCGCATCAATTATGTTTTGTTAATTCCTTCAATCTCAATTATGGATTGTCTCTATTGCCATCAACATTATTTTTGAGAGCCAATTTAATCCTTGCCTTTGTTGTCGTCATTTGAAGTGAAACACTGTTGTATACCTAAATGTAAGTCTTAATAAAACTATTGCTTTCCTACTTGTGTTTATTTCATTTTATATGTCTGTATCTAGTCGCACTGCAGGTAATTAGTTCGTATGCCCCCAAGGTAGTGCTCCCAGGAATCTGATTTCTACATAACATTAGAGGTAATTGATTTCCAGATAACTCACGAAAAGAGGTTACATTTATATAGCTACATATTTTATTTTCTCGCGTTTAGCAAATGGCGCGGTCACCCATTAACATTACTCCCCATTGCTGTGGTGCAGGCCTCGGTGGCACAATTTTTAGCGCTATAAGTGGTGCTGTCGAAGAACTTATAAGGTGTAAGTTCACAGCTTTAAAGCATAATATTACATTTACGCGGTCAACCTTCATTACCACAATTAACACCAGCCAGTCATAATTTTTATCGCCACAGAACTTTCAATTTCCAATCAAACGAGCCCTCTCTGAAGTTTATACGAGCATCCCTTTCGTAAGAACCATATACCCCCCAGGACAACACTTACAACGCCTATCCCCTGGGACCTGGGAGGAGTTTTTGTTATGTAATTTTGAACAATTTTCAAAAAATGGCTATCTCAAAATTTTTAGTAGATGGGTTTGGGGAAAAAAGGGCGGCGGGGGGCTAGTTGCCCTTAACTCTTTTGACTCTTAAAAAGTGAACTATAACTTTCATTTTCTAATCAAATGAGCCCTCTATGAAGTTTATGCGGGTATCCCTTTCATAAGAACCATACATGCCCTTTGGGCATAAGTTAAAACGCCTTGGACTGGGGGGTTGTATCGACACCAGAGTTTTTTCTTATCGACCTTTGAACTATTTTTAACAAAATGTCTATCTCAAAATTTTCATCAAATGGTTTGGGAAAAGAAGGCGTGGGGGGGGGGGAGGGGGCTAGCTGCCTTCGGATCTCGTTTGACTATTAAAAGTGAGCAGGGGGTGGGGGGGGGGGGGGTGGAGGGGGGGGGGGGGGGGGAGGGGGGGGGGGGGGGGTGGGGAGGGGGGGGAGGCGGGGGGGGGGGAGGGGAGGGGGGGGGGGGGGGGGGGGGGGGGGTGAGGGGGGGCTAGTAGCTGCCTTTTGACTTTTATGAGCTTTTAATTTCCAATCAAATGAGCCCTCTCTGAAGTTTATACGAGCATCCCTTTCATAAGAGCCATATATGCCCTGGGGCATAACTTACAACGCCTGTCCCCGGGCCCTGGGGGTTGTGTCAACACCTGAGTTTTTGCTATCTGATTTTTGAGCAATTTTTCACTTAATGGCTATCTCAAAATTTTTATCGGATGCTTTTGGGGAAAAAGGGGCGTTGGAGGGGGCTAGTTGCCCTCCAATCTCTTTTGACTCTCAAAAACTGAACTAGAACTTACAATTTCCAATCAAATAAGCCCTCTTTGAAGTTTTAACCAGCATCCCTTCAATAAGAACCATATATTCTCCCAGGACATAACTTACAACGCCTGTCCTCAGGCCCTGGGAGTCTGTGTCGACCCAGGAGTTTTCGTTGTATGGTCTTTGTACTATTAAAACAAAAGGTTATCTAAAAGTTCTTATCTGATGGGTTTGAGGAAAACAGGGCGTGGAGGGGGGGGGCTAGGTACCCTCCAATCTCTTTTGACTCTTAAAAAGAAAACTAAAACTTAATTTCACTCGTTTGAAAACATAATTTTAATAAACACTAAGTGGCTCAAATATTCTAAGGTAGTTAAAGTTCAGTTCAGTTCAGTTCAGTTCAGTCATTTTATTTAACATCAAAATACATTTAACAAATATGCCAATACCCGCCCCAAGAAAGATACCAAAAAGCACTTGCGACTGGGCGGGTACATACACTAAAAAAACAACACACGCAAATTACATACAAACACTACAAAACAAAAAAAAGAAAAAGAAATCAATCAATCTCTCATCAATTCATTTAATAATAATAATAATAATAAAGATAAATAATAATAATAATAAAAAAAAAAAAAAAACTATGAACCTTGACCTAACAAATATTTTTTCAATTTATTTTAAATAACCCCAGGTGCTCAGCCGCCCGAATGCTCTCCGGAATAGAGTTCCACACATTAGGTCCTGAAAATCTAGTATGGAAGCCGGCCTGGTTCCACTTCTATTCGGAACAATAAAATCACTAGCATGACGAGTTTCATAATGGTGCAAAGACCTATTATCATTAAAATAATCACGAAAAACCTCTGGACTAACATCATTCCAGCAAAGAAGGTATAAATTGTAGACTGATTTGAATGGCGCTCTACGAAATATCCATTTTGATGTAGGAGTCGAGTTCTTTGTCCAACTGATCAGCCGTGATAGGCTTTCCATAACCACATCCACGAAAACCTCGGCCATGTGAACGAGCTCCGCCTCGTCCGCCTATTCGGCTTTGAATTCTGCTGACACTCCTATATCCCCTAAATCTTCCAGATGAGATTCTTAGAGATCCTAACTTTATAGTCTGTGCCACAGCAGGTATCTCAGACAAGCTGATCTTAATTTTCATCTTTCGACCATCAAGGTGGACATCATTATACTGTTTCATAGCCTTTATAGCATCCACTCTCCGTTCGTAAACAAGAAGTGCGTAAACGTTCGTAAACGTAGAAGTGCGTACCTAATGATCTTGCACTTCTATCATAGTGGACGGCTGCTGAGTATATTGGACCAAATTCTGAAAACAGCTTACGAATATCGTTGTCATTCACTTGAAAATCAAGATTAGATATGTATAGTTTTGTTTTGCCACCACCGAACTTTTCCCTTACAGCTGGCCATCTTAACTCAGCTGACTGAAAGGATTTTCTCCTGCCTCGTAGTCCTACTCGTTCATGCCTACCACCTCTTCTCAATTGAAGACTTCCACGCTTTGTGACTGCACCACCATAAAATTTTCTTACATTTATTTTTCTCTCTTTAATAAACTCGTCCAAGGACTGATTCATTCTTAATTTTCAAACTTCCGAGTTTTTAAATTCATATCGAAATGGCGTTGTAGAGAATATGATATTGGTTGAAAATTTTATCTGGACTAAAAAAAAATTATGCTTACGGATAAGCAAAATTTTAAATTCACAACTGATCTTTTTTAAGACAGATTTTTTTGCTATTTTAAAGTTCTAACAAGACCTTTGAAAATCGTCAAAACTACTTGGGACTAAGTTTGAAAACTTGTTATCCAAAAAAGGTAGAACTGTCAACGTCATTTAGTATGTCCTCCGTAGAATGTTCTTATGCAACAAAAAATGTTTCGATGCCTTTTATTGTCTTTGAATGATTATGTGCAAACAAGAGTGTGTTCAGGTATCTGATTCCCAAGCGAAGCTGGCAAGTGGACATATTTTTAAGCTGAATGAAAAATGTAAAAAAAAGATTAATCAGTAAATTGGCATCCTATAGTCTTGTGATGGCGCAGTGGCTTTGACTTCAGCCTGAAACCCTAACTCCAAAATAAGCTGTAGCAACGGCACGCCGACGTAAGAGCCTTGGTAGCCAAGAAGGGTCATTAATCCAAAACATACACAAAAATACATACATCTTAAGTTTCTAGCTTGAATAGTTTCACTGGCAGTTTAACGGAAACATAGACTGACCCACATTTGATTTTACATATTGATTTATATTATTTATGCATTTATGCTGCATTTATTTTTAAGGATTTTAGTGGAAGAGGAATCACTAAATGAAGTTTAATCATAATAACCAAATCTAGTTCATAATAAAAAATTAAAAGGAATAGAACTTTTCATGGATTTTCGATCACCTTTGAAAATTACGTTAGTTTTACTTTACAAAGGATACTTTGTTACTAAACTACTTTAAAAAGGATACATTACGTTACTAAATTACTTTACAAAGGATAATAGCCTAGTTTCTGACTTAACATTTCTTGACAATACTGTCGGCCTCTCAGAAGCTGAGATCGAAACCCCTGGCCTCGTAATGCAAGAATAATAGTTTGTTATTCTCTAAAATTTGGAAACAATACTAGGCTTCCTAAAATTTAATAATGTGACTACTGTGCCTTGAAACATTATTACATCGTTACATTATTGCATACGATAACGTCATAGTGATAACAATGCTTCAGTCAAGACATTTGATCTTGGATGTCATACCTTATTTGGCTATGTTTTCCCTATCCTCCAAGGATAATACATATTTGCTTTGGTGGCTGCAACCTAGAAAAACACTAACACGACTCAAATTTAATGAAAGAGACAAGGTAATTATAAGTCAATTCACAGATTTCGAAAGAGACTAGAAGACCCCAAAAACTGTAGGGAGACTGTCATCACGAGATTCAAAATTCTCAATCAGATTTCAGATTGCTTGTTTTACTAGTAGGAACCAGTAAAAATGAACTACACTGTTATTGCTGTTACCGAAGACATTCTTTAAAGTATATCATTATGTCGTATACAAAAACGCAGTTTTTGGTCAAAGAGTGATTTATTATGAATAATGTGTTTTGTTTATCATAAAAGCACATAGATGTAGCAATTTCCTTTAAATAACCCTTAAAGCAGCTCTCTACAATGTTCCAGTGCCCCGGTAGCTACGGAAAGAAAAAATGGAAAAGGAAGGAAGTGATCCTCGCCGTCGTTTGTCTTTTAACAGCAGATTTCGTTGTCCGAAATCTAATTGTGAATTTTTAGTCTCTTGATGAAAGTCTCTCTACAGTCTTTAAGATGTTTTTGACCGAAAGCTAGAAAATTTTTCAAGCTAAAATCGGCACCGCTTTCTTTGCAAATTGACACCGATTTACCAAATCGGAGCCAAAAAAGCTACGCGTGTTCGAGGCTTTAGACTGGGTAATATTGCTACAGACCCAAAGGCCAAATGATATTGCTTTCTGTAAATTTTTTAGTGGAAAGTTATTTAAACTTTTAATTAAACTGTTAATTAAAAGAGAATAAGCAAATGTAAATAAGGTGATATGGTGTAAGAGACGGACTAGTCGAATACCAATTTATCACCCAATCATAAATACTTCACAACGAAATTAATGGGTAAAATTAACAATTATATTACTTTTTTCACCCTGCTGTGTCTTCAGTAAAACTCGCAATAACAATATCATATCCAAACCTGTATCCCCCAGCTTTTGGGTAGTTTTGCACAATGATAGCTACAAGGCGCCTTAAAATATATCAATAAACATGTAAACTATCGGTAAAATAACTAAAATAAGTAAAATTCCAGTTTACGGGGGACCGTAAAATTACGGTAAAATACTTAAAATACCCAATTTTACCGTGACCAGTTCTACCATTTACAACACTAGAAAGCGCTGATGTCTTTTTTTTTACCAGGGCTAGTGGCTTACCAGAATCATAAGAGATGTTTCGTGGCTCATTTAAAAGCCATTGGTCATATCTATACACTTTTTAAAAATTCCACGATCTGAAACTGCCACACAGCACTAAAAAGGGCACTTTTGGCGCTATTTCTCAAGTGGAAAAGCTGGGGTAAGAAAACCCTCATTAGTCAGATGAAACTAGGTCTAGGCTCTAAGCGTGGCTCTAGCTCTAGGCTCTTTCTTAGCGTGTGAAAAATGTGCTTGGGAGTGATGGAAGAGGTTTCTACGATGGCACTCTCCTGGGCGCTTTTTATCTAATTCTGCTCAGAATTTCCTCAAAATTTTTACATTATGGACTCCTGTAATAGGTTTTCAAACCAAAAAAAAAAAAAAAATTCCCCAAGCAAGACTCCTTCACAATCATAGAAAACGATTGTCATTACCTTGTTGACAGTAATTTCACGTATTTTGGAATGCCCCTCGTATTACCGCATTTAGTGGTACATGGAAGGTATATAGGACCTAGGAGTCACAATGGAATGATGGGGACGATGGTTTTGCAAATTTGTGTTGTTATCAAGCGATCCATTAAAAACAATTGTAACTTCTGTGCTTCGAAATCAGGTTATACGGTATAATTTCACGAAAATTTATGAGCAATACGGAAATGTTTATTAGGTTTTAAAACCCTGGAAATCTTGTTTGAAAAAATAGTTACTTTTAGGATACCAAGGAAATCGAGGCGCGATAAAAACTCTAGAAATTATTTCTTAGTGTGCAGCTCATTTTTTTATATAGAAGATTACATGTTTTCTGGCTTACTTTGCATGGCATTAAATGTATAAAATATGTTAAAACATTAATCCCAAAATTTTTGTAAAATCAGAATTTCTGTTTTTCGAAATAAACGATTCACGGTATTATTTCAAAAATCTATGAGAGTTACAGAAATTTTGTTTATGTTTCTGAAGAGAAAATATGAACTTCTACCAATATTCATAGATTAAATATAAAACAAATTTCAACTGGAAGTAAGGAGCAACTTTAAAACTTGGTGAGCCGGCCAAGTGGTTTGCAACTGTCCCATCTCACAGGAATGACTTAATTTATATACAAATTATGACAATCTATTATTTATTTACAGCGGTTACAGCACCAAGTTTTTCTCTGCTTTCGCAATTACGAATAATGCACTTTCTAGCCATTTCTCATTGATTGACGCAAACACACTAGTCCATAAGTGCACAAATAAGTGGGAGGAGCTTTTTGTGCTTAATGTGGACACATAAGCTAAATTAAGACGCCCCAAGTTCCAAGGCTTCGGCATTGTGTGATAACGCCTTGGAACTTTGGGAAGCGGGCATCCCCCTCTCCTTAGCTGCACCCCTGCATCTTGATCTTACCATCTATAATGCCAATAGTGAGTAATATACAATTATAAATTGCGAAAAAGACACTTTAGTATTATTCAAAATGAAAATCAAATAAACCATAATACAAACCCTGGAAATCCAGTTATTTCTCTCTATACAACGGAGAATTTCAAGCCATGATACAAATTAATTTTAAAAAGCCAAGTTTTGCTGAGGGAAGTGAAGAGCTAAGTTGATACTTAAAACGGACAAAAATTATTACTTCACAGCCTATTTAATATATATTAATATAACTAGTAAAAATAAATCAACTAATTATGTTTCCCTATGCTTTTATGATTATACAAAACTAGCGCTTTACTGAAAACACAAAGTCAAGTATAAAAAAACAGGATTATTGATTTAAGAGTCAAGAGTGAGTATGCAGCCTGACAACACTAAATGAATCTATGAAGTTTTTCATAGTCTTACGCCAGTTGTGACATTAGTAACTTTCAGTCTACTATTAAAATTATCTTAAAAACATAAGCGTAAAACTAAATTTTTTTAATAACCGCGAACTAATTGAACAACGTACAGAAATATTAGACTAATTTATCAAGCAGCATTTTGCTCTCACCAGCTATAATACCAATAGTGGGTAATATGCAGTCTAAAATTGTAAGAAATATGCTTTATTATCACTTGAAATGAAGATCAAATAAGACATAACATGAACTCTGGAAATCCCGTTATTCTCTCTATACAAGAGTGAATTTCAAGCTATGATACAAATTCTAAAGCTAGTCTATAGTCCTAATACTATCAAGATGGCCTTACTTCAAAGTCGTGTACAAACTAATCATGGCATGTCCTTTTAAGAACCAAAACGAGAGCCAGTCATTGAACTGAGCCATTGTGCAGAAGTGATACCAAATTAAACGTAAAAAAAAAAAAATCCTAAAATGGATTGTTGCTTTGTCTTAAAAGGGATTTATCCTAAATGGGATTGATAATATTTTGATTCCATAAAAAGTGTCCTTAATTGGTTTGCTTTTACTGAACCAAAACTCCTATATTACTTTGTGTTTTCAGTAAAGCGTTAGTTTTGTATAATCATAAAAGCATAGGGAAACATAATTAAATGGTTTATTTGTACTAGTTATATAAATATATATTAAATAGGCTGTGAAGCAATAGTTTTAGTCCGTTTTAAGTTTCAACTTCGCTCTTTACTTTCCTCGGAAAAACTTTGTTTTTTTAAATTAATCTTTGTTCGTTTTTTATTAAAACTTAATGCAGAAGCAACGCTGTCGCGATCTTTTTATTTATACGGAATAATTTATGTTCGTTTTAAGTTTTAATGTCACTTCTTTGTTCAGTTGAAAACTTATTTTTAATATAATTTCTAATTATCACCGATCTAGGGGAAATAAGACAACTCTAAAAAATACTGCAAACAACCTTGACAGCTAAGAAAAACTTTCAGTCTATAACATAAAGTTCATTATCTATACTTCACAAAATAATACATGTTTTTCAGGAACGTTTGTTTTTCGGTGAGCAAAAAGCTGTTTTTACTGGGTCGACTTCGCCTGAAAAAGCCATAATGAAGACAGGGTTTTATAAATCGCCTACTGACTAGCAGAAACTAGAAGGCTAGTGCAACAAAAGAAAGCTGATTTAGGGCTCATTTAAAAGCTTATATTTATACTTAATCCCTTTTTATAAATTTGACTTGATAGCAAATTCCACAAAGTACACTTTCGGTTGTTTCCCCAACTTTTTTAAATGAAACAAGTGCTTTTTCTAATGAAATGACCAAAAAAAGGTGATTTCAAAACCTAGGCAGAGCAAAAAACTAAGGGGACAAGGACGTCCTTTCCCCTCAATTACCGTCGTTAGAACTAGCACACAGGCTTCATCACAGAGCTAAGTTTGAAGGTTCAATTTAAAACTGTCGATCAATCAAGCTTAATTTTTGGTAGATGTTTAGTTGAAAAGTTTTTAGTTTTAGTTAATTTGTTGTCGTAATAATCTTTTACTTTTAATATGACTAGTTGATTTATGAAACTTACTAAGAGGGTATGGAGGGGGAGCATATGTGAGGGGATCTTATAAACCTCCTGTTAAGGGCTTTGGACCATAATTATTGCAATGGTACCGTTTTATGCTTCTAAACTCTTCCACTTAAGAAGTGGTACTAAAAGTGCCGTTCTGGCACTA